>MUZC01004791.1:229345-253016 GCA_002072015.1 Radix auricularia | reverse complement strand
TGCGGGATTTGAAGCCATTGTCAGACGAAGGAGGCATAGCGTATCATGCCCCGCAGACTTGCTCGTCATAAATAATGCAAAGAGAGGCGGGGGGGGGCGCTGAGAAAACGGACACGAACAGCAGCACGAAGTAATGGGGAAAAAAGGCGAGTAAACGAGGAGGCCTGTGCGGTTGTTATTACCTGCCCCCCCCCCTCAATAGTAATAGTATTAGTAATAGAGTGAAAATGATGTAGAAGGATAAATGGAATGGTTTCCTGTGAAAAGTCTGCACACGGCACATTTTATTATTCCACACGAAACTAATTATTTTAGGCCTACATTCTTGCGATTGTGCGCGAATCAGTTGCTTGCGGATTTTCATTTACGGTTTTAGGCTTTACGGTATACTCTAAATTTTAATTTATCGGCATCACTTACACAAGTATACTATAGTATAGCAAAATCGGCTGATAATATCAGTGATATACTTATAATCGCTAGACCAATAGCAAAATTAAATCAAAATCTATTTAAAAAATTTATTTAAATACATTTAGATTTTAGAATTAATACACATACAAATTATGTCGTATTTTAATATATTTATGCATTTACAATTTACAGAAGAGTTTCTTAAGATTTAATTATTTTCAGTTCCAGGTGTTTACTGCAAAAAGTGACTAAAACTAGTCGTAGCAGAAGTTGCGTATGTCGTAGCACTAGTTTCCTGACTAGCGCTACGACATGTCGTAACGCTAGCAACATCCGACCGGGTCGTCTGCCGCTACGACAAAATTGTCGTAGCGCTAGCCACATCCTAAATTATAAATTAATCCCTAAACTAAACAGATGAAACTCCTACTAAGACTAAACTTCAATTAAGATTAGTTAATGACCTGATTGTAGATTAGTTACTGATTGATTGTAGATCCTATAGACTATACTATAATCATAGTCACTAGACTATTACTATCGCTATAGACTATAGAGTACTGTAGACTGTAGAGTCACTGTAGACACTGTAGTATGTAGTTAAATTACTTAAACTTAAATGGGACGTGATTTAAATGAAAAAAAGCAACAACAACACAAGTTATTTTAAAAATGGTAATTGATCATAAATGAATCAGAAATAAAAGTATCAGTCAGATTGAGAATAGCTGAATATTTTATAATATATATAATAATAAATGGTAATTTCTAGGGTTGTTAACGGTTAACCGGTTATTCGGTTAACCGGTCCTCAGACCAGGACCGGTCATCTTTATTCGGGACCGTAGGACCGTGAAACCCAAAAGAAAACAACAACAAACTAACAAAAACTAGCGTTAACGCAGTGAAAAAAACTAGTGAAAAAAACAAGACAAGCGGTAACGTGCCTCGCCTCTCCCTCTCGCTTTGTCGCGGTGAGTTAAAGCGATACCAAGATCCAGCCGATTAATCGCCCGATATCTTTGCTACGTCTTTCAAATACCTCTCGTAATATAGGTACATGTACTTCACTAAGCGGCCGGTCATCTTTATTCATTAATATTATTAATTTTAATATGCGAGTTGATCGGCATCACACACAAGAGAGGTAAACATGACGTCACAAAGGACGGGGCGAGGCGTTGGTTTTTTGAAACTAATGAAAAAACCTTGCTAACTTTAACGAACTATGGACCTGTCCTCTTATTTAGACCGGTGAACTACGAGTACCCAAAATAAAATATTAAAAAGACAATTAACCATCACTGTTTAGTTAATTTTTTTGATTAAAAAAATGCTTTGAATTGAGGGGCATGCGGAAAGAGCTGAACGCAAGCGGGGGGAAGCGGACTTTGATGCCATCAGACGATGCCAGGCGACAACATTCTCTTGTTAGTTCTCAAATGGGTCTCAAAACATTAGGGATATAAGGACGAGCGGTTAACCGGTTAACCGGTCTTTTTTGAACGGTTAGTCGGTCCTCAAAAACGAGCGGTCTTAACAACCTTAGTAATTTCCAATAGAAAGACAAACTAACTTTAGCTTGTAAGTAAGTAACTTGTTCGAAAGCTTATACTTATTATGCCCTTACTAACAAATAAATGATAAATTTCATGAATGAAAATGACCTAAACCTAAATAAACTAAATTAAAATTTTTATGGTAGATACGGCAACAGATGTCCAGAAGTATTCTTTAGTTTATCTCTTGTTGTTTTCAACTACTTCCTCTTACAAAGTTTACAGTTCTCAACTATTAAAATGTTACCTTCGGCTACATAATTGAGCTATTGTTTAATCAAAACTGAGGTTAGAAGACACACACAATTTTCTCATGCTGGAAATGTCAATTTTAGAGTCACTTGGAAGTTTTTTAGCTTAAATATTTAATTTTAATATTTATATAATTTGAGGATGACAACATCAGGACAGGTATAGTCTAGTATAGTAATAGTGTAAAGTAACTATGTAGCAGAGAGCTACATTTGTAAATTGCTGAGAACTGTCAATTTTGAAACAAGAAGTAGACTAAAAATTATTTTAAAAAACGAAAAAATACTTCCAGATGTCTGTTGCTGTAGCTACCATTTTCATAATCATAGTTTCTTATGATTCATAGTATAGTATCTATTAGTATGACTATGATTCATGACTCTTCTTACTCTTAAACTTTAACTTATTGTTTACTTATACTTACAGTACTTACAGTATATTATATAAATAATTCAATAATATAATATAGTTTTTTTTATTACCACTACTGACTAATACATATATACTATTATTATTTATTATTTAATAAATTGAAGATAATTAATTATGATGGGAAAAAAATCAATGGATAGAAAATTGCCTAATTATATTTCTTTAACTAATAATAAAATAGTGAATATCTCTCAATAGTCTAATTGAATTGGGCAATAGTAATACACTTGCAGTATTATAATACAATTATTAGGGCTGCTGAAATTAATTATTAAAATCTTGATTAATCGGTAAAAAAATTTATTGATTAAAATTATTTTAATCGATAAAATAGTGATTAAAACTGAAGAAAATGTTGTAGCAATTGTTTTGTAGAATTAATCAATTAATAATTAATTTTTTTATAATTAATAATAGTTTGCTTTTTTAACGTACAAACTTCTCCATTATTAGAAAATATTTTTAAAGTGTAAATTTTAAAATAAGCTGTTTTTATAAGGAAAATGTTATAAAAATTAAACATTATTTTTACTTAATTAACAATAACAATTGAAATGCATTGACATTATATTGAACTATTTATATTCAAATAAAAAATGTCCATTGCCTGTTTCTGTTACTGCCCTTCAAATTTTCAGTTTAATGACATCATTCCTCTTATTTTTAGCTATAATCAAAATTATTGATCAATTATTCGGTAATTTTTCAAAAGTTAACGATCAAATTTACATTAATCTATAACAGCCCTAAAAATTATACTATATTATACTAAATGATACCAACTAAGGGGCCATCTATAAATGATTGGCTGTTTCCCATCCTTTCCATCTCATCACATGTTGTTGCAAAAAGATAGGCCCCTCTCAAATATGATGTCACAAAGCTTTGCGAGATTGAAAGCCATATTTTCTATTATAGTATAAGGCTGCACTCTAATATCCAAACATGCATGAAGCCAATAAAAATATTTTATTAAATAAATTGTAATCAATCAAATATTTACTTATAACTTTTATTTAAAGTTGTGCATTTTGATGTGATGTCACAGTTCTTAAGCTTCCCCTTCATCACAAATGTGAGGTCCTCCCTCAAGGTGCACGTGACATCATTTATGGACGGCAACAAAGCCAAAATGTTAACCTAAGCAGTTATAGTATGAGTGTAGTCTAATTTTAATGATATATATGTTACATGTTTAGTATTAAGTATCATGTACATTATGATTTTTTTAATGCTTATTACCACTTATAGATTAAAAAGTTAACTCCTATACTATAGTACTAATAAATAATGATCTGTTGTTACCTTTTAATATTTGGAAAAGTTCTTAGTCTTGGTTACTTAGTTATTAGTAACAGCGTTAATTTTATTAGTTGATAGAGAGTCTGTTATAAATCAGTACACTGTATTGACTTGACTAAATAGGCCTTGGTATCATGTCAACTCAACTAGTGTAAAACTCCATTCCTTACTGGCCATACCTGATAAATAGTTTATCATAGGCCTAATAATAAACTAATTTATTATAAAATTATTATTCTATTCAATGTAAAATTTGAAGTATAAAAAGCAGTTGATACTATTTGTGTGTAAACTTTATCTATAGTCATATTTTTTAGTGTAGAATTTATATATAAATGCTATTAGTTCTGCATTACTTGCGCTTTTTTCAGGCAACATGATGGGGATTAAAAGAAAAGCTTAACCCTTCCTCGAGGCAACTATTCAACTTGGTCACTTGATAAGATAAGGCCCAGGTTTTAAATTTGTTCTATCCAAGTCAACATGCACCGATTTAGCCAAGCAAATGGAGAGGGGGATGCTGCTGATAACATTTATTCAGTCCCTCCTCCAGCACGTTCCAGCATTGGAGCAAGTATAGCAAACTCAGTTTTACCCCCTGAGCCCAGTTCTCCCCCGCCAGTTCTGATGCCTAAGAAAGGAAACTCTTTTCGATTGTCAGCAGCACTTCTTGATAGGCAAGCCATTCCAGACAGTCCAAGACCCACACCTAGACAAAGAAAGTCTAGTCTCAAGACATCTGTTCCTGGTGTAGATTTGGAAGCATTACCTGAAGCTATGAAAGAATCAAAAGATGAATCAGAAACAGCTTCATCTAATAGTATTAACAACATCACAAATTCAGTAGTGGATGGTGTATCTCCCATTAGCTCAGGTTCAGAAGTCGATAATGTCATCACCACTGTTACTCAAAAAACTTCACAATCTGAAACCACCAACTATGAGCCTCTTGTATCTAGCCAAATGCAGTCTCCACCAATGTCTTTAAATCCACGCCCAGTTCCAAAGCCAAGGCCAAGGACCAAACCTCCACTAGCTTCCAAATCACCAAACAATGAACCTGCCTCGTCGCCGATTCATGCACCAAATATACAACCATCAAGTGCCAGTCATTCAGTTAATACGCTTTTCTCATTGCCAAATGAACAAAACAATTACCCACAAAACTTTCATTTCAGCCTCCCACCAGACCCAGACAGTTTAGAGACAATGCTCAATGCAGAAATGGACCTGAAATATGGATTCCAGTCTTCTAGTGATTTGAGTTCAGCCTCAATGGCCAGCAGTAAGAATTTAGTTCATGATGACGATGATTTAGAATATGTAAATACTGAAGATATAGCAGTTTCTAAAAGTAAATATTTGGAGTCTCTGAATGAAGGCGCAGATCCAAGATACAACAACATGGGTCTACCAAAGCCACATTCAACCGTACCATCTTATATTCCAATGAGCCAGAAGAAAGGGTTTCAGAATGCCAACATTACTGCTGGAAGTTCAAATATGGTTGATGTGAAAGATACTATTGACCTGGGGCCTAAGTTATTTAGTGAAAGCAATACAGATGCTGAGAGAATATCTCAGAGTTCTGTTTTAGATATAGAACCTACTACCCCTAAACCTTTTGATATTCAGCCTTTCAAATCTAAAGTTACTCACACTACTGATGGTTTTAAACAGAACTTTGATTTTTCTGACTTGGACCCTCTTTGGGAAAGTAAACCTTGTTCAACAGTGAAACCATCATCTCAAGCCAGTCTTCTAGGGAGTAATGTCAAGCCCGGAAATGATTTAGGAGCCTGGGGAATAGAATCTGGCAAGGAGGATATGTCTCTCATGGAATCTAATACCTACACAACACCAGATGATGTGGCTGAGCAATCAGGATTTTATCACCAGATTGACAAACCTTTACCATCAGTTCAGGCAGCTTATAAACAAGTTAACAGGCAGTCTTTTCATTATGCTCCTCCCTTGGCCCCTCCACCCCCATTACCCAGGGAACAAAATCGTGTTCCAGAACCAAAAGCACCACCAGTACCGCCCCGTCCTGCTAATGCTCCTGTTTCCGGCTCGCCTGATTCTTCCATTTTATCTGCGACTTCATTTGACAGTGTAGATATTTTCGACAAGGCACTGGCGCCCATTTTCACACCAAAAGAAAGCATAGACCCATTTGAAGGGTCAAATTTTGACTTTGTCTGCCACAAGTTCAATACAGCATTGGTGGTGCCCCAGCCTCTTCCCCGCACACCTATTGCACCAAGTCCAGCTGCTGCCAAAGCAGATGGGGATCCAGAACGAATAAGCAAATTTGTCATCCCTCCTCCAGGGACCCTGGTCAGACACAATGATCCAAGCCAAGAATACAACCTCGCCGGGGGTAAGTTTTTCCTATAAAATATGTTAAGTTGTGGAATAGTTATTTAGCTTTGGTCTGGTTAGCAAGCGCCAAGAGAAGCATTGACCATTTTCCTTTTTTTGATGTATATAATTCTGATCAGTTATAAAAACAAACGTGCTTTGCTTTTATGTAGAAAAAAATTGAAATGTTTAATCAAACTCACAATTTGGGTAAATGAAAATTGCAACAACAAAAAATGTCCGTAGGGACATATAATTGGGGTTTAATTTATTTTGTGGAGCAAAATGATCAAATTTTCATTTGTTAACCTTGGCCATTTTGAATTTTATACAAGTATTTTATCTAAGTCAATAAATCTTATAAATATGGTGGAAAATAACTGACAATAAATCAGTCTATATAACCCCCTCCCCCCTCCTGCCCACAACATATCAGTTTCTTATCTGGTTAATTGATTTTATAGGCCATGTTAAGGGGCTCTTAAACTTTGGAAAAAAACAGTGACTAAATGGATTTAATAAATTGTCCAAATAAAATAACATCCCCTTGGTTTGTGTGACAGACAATTAAAAGTTCATATAAAATTGGCTGTTCTCTTCTAAACAGAATGTTTTAGAATTGTATGTATTGAAATATAGAGACTAAGAATAAACAGTTTGAGAACTGACGCCCAAGCTTTGCATGCCTTTGTAACTTATTGAATTCTTTTTATATTCTTTATAAAAACGTTCCACAAGGAATAGTCTGATTTCCCTTCCTTCTTGCAAAATCGTCCATGTAAAGCGATGTAAAGCTAACAGTGCACAAAAATAAAAGGAAACCATTGAAAAGTTGGGATCAATAGCGAACATTTAGGCTCCTTAAAAACATTTGAGCAAGAGTTTTCAATGCTAAATAAAAAGAATAAAATTGTGGAAATTAGTTTGATTTGGGTTGGGGCTTGGAAAGTAAAAGAGAGAACAGGAACTCAGGTTTCAGCTAGACTGTAAATATTTTTAAAACTTAAGCTTATGGGGGCGGGACAAATCTTGATTCACCATTAGAAACGTGTAGCCTAACTGTCCCCTTAACCCATTACAGCCTAACCACTCCTTAATCCATCACAGCCTAACCACCTCTTAACCTCGCACAGCTTACTTAAATCTCTACAGCCTAACCACCCCTTAATCTACCACAGAAAAATTACCCCTAACCCATTACAGCTTAATCAGGACTTTTCGCTCTTTAACAGTTGTTTTGAGTTCTCATACCCATAACCACACGTACTGGTTTACCGTAAAATAATATTAGTTATGACTGGCGCAGATTATACAAGGCGAGAACTCTGTATGCTTTTTTGACCTACACCAACCTGCGTGATTTCCCTTATTTTACTATGCTCTCATATTATTATTACTATTTTTGTTTATTTCTAAATGTAATAAAATAGTTTTTTAAATGCTTAATTAACGTTCCAGCAACTTCACATTTATAAATAGATGGCAGCTTGGCTCAGTGCTGATTTACCGTACAAGTTGTAGCCATATTTTTAATAGCACTGTTTGAACTATTGTTTCCAAGAAAATGTTGAGGTTCACATGTTAATGTAGAGGCGAAATGGTCTAATGTTTAACCATAGTAGATATTCATTACGCTTTAATGGCGGATGTGGGTCGGGGGTAGGTCATCCATCGTTTACGTTGCTGAGTGTAAGTTTTTAATTTTAAAAAAAAATAGTTTGGGTGGGGTATGTGGTTACGAAGAGTCCACCAATGGTGTCTTGCATGGTCTCTGTTGACATGGGGTCTGTATTAGTGTTGACAACAGCTTGGCCAACTTCTGTTCTTTTAATGACAAAAATGGCCACTTTCCTACTGACTTGTAGAATCACGATTGTCACTGACATATCCTTTTAATACCCCTTCACACACTTTTTTCCCATACCTCACACCCCCGGCCCCACCCACCATTCCATTATAACCAAAATCATACCGTTATTTAGCACTTTCCAGTTCAACGATGGCCAAACTGCGGCGCGTGAGCCGCATGCGGCTTTTCTGTGTTCAAATTGCGGTTCGCGTACAATTTATAAAAGGTGTGTGACAAGAATTACTGGAAGATTTCCAAGCCAGGTTTAATGACGCAAAGTGCTTCAATGCGGCTCTGAAGAATTTTTTATATTTTAAAATGGCTCTCAATTACTACATGACTTGCCAGCCCTGATCTAGTGATTATATGTTTTTCAAACCGCCTCGTATGCTTTTGCCTTCTCTTTTCACTAATCCTAACGTGTTAGCAAATGCGACAGAGATGAAGAGATTTCAAGTTGTGATTGCCGCATGAAGTGTTTCTGATTCTTAGTAATCTTAGATTCCTACGTTAAGCACTTCATATCCAACTGTTCTGATTGTAAAGGAGTCCTCACCCTTTTAAGAAAATCAACATGTTGTAAACTGATATAGACAACCCTAAAAATGCCTTTAAAGCGTTTGGATGAAAATAATAATGAGCGCATTGGCACGATTTCCATCCCTCCACACTTTAATTTTTATGGCTACTGACTCCTTTAAGTCATATATAAATTCTCAGCTGTTATTCCCTAGAATTCTGGGAACAGGGCTGGGCCGCTATCGCCCCTGCTATGACCGAAATTGTGCATTGTGAGGCCACTTGAAGCTGTGTGCCATGCGGAAGTCTAGCGATGACTAAAAGACCATATCTCCGCTCATGGCCTGCCTTATATCGACAGTTTTGTATCGCTTCGATCAGGCATTGTTATCGTAAATCTCAACTGGATCAATACTGGCTCTGTCATTCGGTCATGTCATTTCTGGCATGAACTTCGAGACGCACGGGCTTGGCTTTATAGGATTCCTTCTTGACAAAATACGTGCGTTTATAATTCGTGGTTTATTCTCACCAAGTCCCAGTGTCTAATGACAGGGATTTCTCTCACTAGAATATCATTTTTATTGAAGTATTTCAATTTTATTTACGAGTACGAGTGTTGTGTAATTAGAAGTGAGTGAATTCTATCAGCGGCGGTCTACACTCCCCTACACTTTCTAAAGGAGGGGATTAGAAAAGCAGGCAATTAAATTTATCAACCCCTGACATTTAGTCAATGTAATTCCATTCAGATTTATTTGTGCTTTATGCGTTTGATAAATGTGATAATGTTGTATGTTTTCTTGAAGATTTTAACAGACTGTTTTTCCGCGTCATTTGCTTTACATTACTGGTAATTTCAAGGACCTTAACTTAGTCTCTGGAGAAGTGGATACATTGTGGCGACCTGTCTGGGCTGTCAATCATCTGTGTATATTTTTATAAATACTTGAAAATATGTAATAATTTGTCAATCAATGGCCATAATAATGTTATAATGTCCGTTAAAAAAAATACTAACACTTTTTGAGTTGAAACAAGATATGATTTTTACATAACTTGTGATTTTTCTCGCGCCTTCGGTATTTATTACTCAAGTGATAACAACCTATTTGAATGGACATAACGCATATGTTATGCATGAGGGAGCACTGTTGGACTTGAGATTGAGTTTTTGGATACACACAAGGTACGCGCTCTCCTCGCGTGACTTGAACATGGGTCAATTGATGATATATCATGCTGCATGTAACTCGTATGACTTGTAACTTGTAACAATTTTGAGCTTTGAGCCGATGAAAAACCAGAGAACTGTTTTATTATAAACGTGTCCGAAGTAACTGCAAAGTAAAGCAGTGAAAATCGTGTGCAATGATGTTAAATAAGCATGTGTCTCGCACTCAACGGCGGCAACACAATTCTCTCTCGGGAATCGAATCAGCTTCTGGTCTTCAGCCATATAGGATCGCCGACTTTGAAGGTCAAATGGTTCTTTCACACAATGTTTATGACGCGCTCCTTATTTAGATAGTCTACGAACAAAGCATTTATCCACTAATAGATGACGTTCGTCCGCTCAAAATAATGGGCGTGGGGTCAAATCTTTCCCAATCAGGAACGGACGGAGAGGCGCGGAGAGTTCAAGGATTAGTGTATAGGTCTGTGTGTGTGTTTTTTTTTTTTTTTAACAAAAAAGGTTATTCGAAGCTATCTCTTTTAGTTTGTCTATTTCTTTATGATGAAGAAATATCAAACTGAATTCATTTGGAAACTACATCAATGATCAATTTGTTTAAGTTCCTTGTGGTTTTCCTCTGTGTTGTGTATACATTAAGCTTATATCTCAAATACTTTAGTCGTGCCGCACTATTTTACCCGTGAAATTTAATATCTACAGTTGAACTTCCTGAATAGCGTCTTAGTGGTGCCTCTAAAATTGAGCCAACTGCTGCAACTGTGGGACCGTGTGGCGGTGTCCCGAATCCTATTTGTTCAGGGGCTGGTTCGTTGGAAGAGGCACTTGAACTTGAGTGCGTCCATGTCTTATTAAAAATAAAAACACCGACATACGATGACTCTACGGCATAGTTGAATGGGCGCTCGTCGCCACTGGATAAAACCGCCTAACCGTGATCATATTGATGAAGTCTTCACATAAATTACTGCTGTCCGGTGCTTTCAAACTCAAGTAGCCCCCCCCCCCCCATCCACACACTTCCCCGTCTCCATTTTGAAGTTTTTTTTTAAATTGTAACATATGTGTGATTTGTTATATCCAAAACCACATCGCCCCTTTAGAATAACAAGGTTCTAAGTCGAATTTATTGACAATATTGAGTTATATCCACCAATCCACCGGGTTATGGTCCATGTAGCAATCTATCATGGTTTTTAAAAAAATTGAAAATACAAGATAACAAGATTCTAACTCTACAGATGTCTACTAAAATCACATTTTTAGATGTGAATATCTCGGTTTGACCAACAGTTGACATAGAACCGTGTTATATTAAGCTGGCGACATGGTGCACGAAGGGAAGTAGCAGTTACAATTAGTTACAAACACTTGTTTCCAGTACCGCTTCTTATTAGAAACTCTTGTGTCGCAACAGTTGTTTTCTGCTCAATCAAAGAAAGGAATACCCCCTTGGCGCACAGAGCGGGTTAACAAATAAACAACACATTTCCCCGTTTATTTTTATGGAGGCCAAAGTTTGCCGCCAGCTGGTGACAGCAGGAGTTGAGCTGCCTTTGTATTCTTACTTCCGGGTACCCGCTGCTTCCATTTATTGTGTTGTTATTATTATCACTGGCAACGAAGACACGTCCAAGAACCCCTTAAAAATAGATGTGACGCCCTGATGTTGACTTCCGTTATCTCACAGGTTAAGGAGTCTTTTAAAATATATTTTTAAAAAAAGTTTTTAATGAAGACATTTAAATTGGGGTTCATTATAAGCTGAATCTGTTTGAGCGTATAGTTGTTTTTTTTTAATGAAGTGCTGCAATGTATATATAGGCATCTAATTTGATCTGTCGAGGCTCTTCGACCACAGTGCACGCTGTGATGACCGACAGAACGGAGTCTTCTTGGAAGTAACAAACATTTCACCGTATATTGGTCGAGTTGACACGTGTGACGTACTCGGCGCGGGCTCACACTCCCCTTCTCCGCCCCAAGTCGAGAAGCTCAACATTCTGGGCAGCAGGACCTCTTGACCTTATCTCTCCCATTAGTTCAAACTCCGAGCAATGAAGTGCCGAATACGATTTCCTGAGTGACCGACCTCTGACCTCTCCTCTTCTCCTCCCCCACCCTTTCTCCGCCTCCACCGTAGACTTATAATTTACCTTAATTTTTGTCAAGTATGAGAAGGCGCCTTAATGAGTTTTGGATTTGTGTTTAGCTTTAAAAAATGGATTAATACAATTTAGGCAGAGAATATTTATGAACATAAAAGAAATCACAGTTAATATTTTTTTAAATTTAATTTCCAATGCAATTTTGTACAAGTATTAATTTTAACAAATACGTAAAATCATGAACGAATTGTGTAGGTATAGATCTATACATATATAAAATGCCTCAATATATGAAGGGTTAAAAAAATTATGTGTTTTTCTTCCCAACGACTTATAAATTTGAATATTTTTCATCGCCAATTTTTTTAAAATAAAATCTTTACCCTAGTTAAATAGTAAAATCTAGTAAATACACGTGTTCGGAAGATTGACATACGTAAAAGGTCGACGGCACGTAAACATGGTGCTAAACCCGGTTATTTTACTCAACGGAATAAGACGACATTGGATTTTATTATTAAATTTAAAAAAAAAAAACGACACACCAATAGTTAAATAAAAATAATGTTTAAAATAATAACAATAAAATTAATAACTTATCTGACCTCTGGATGCTTACTCCGAAAGGAAACTGTGCACTGCCTGTGAATTAAGATGCGCGGACATTGCAATAGAAAAAAAAAGAGACTTCGAAGAACACTTGCTTTGGGTGGTCAGGAGGGAGCGCCAACAAATGAAAGAGAGCATTACTCTCAAGTTATCCTTTGTCAAGGGTTCCGAAAGTGTTAATCTATCTATTTTCCCGGGCTGACAGACTCGGGTATGTCGATGAGATTGGTATCTTTGTGTGGGGTTAAGAGACAAGAGCAGATTAGTCACGTCTCGCTGAGTAGATGTGACTATTTGTTCCCGGCCGTACAATATATGTAGCATTGTAATTATGACCTTGTTTAACGTCCATAAAGCCATTGTCATAATGCCCCCCCCCCCATTTCAATTTCCGTTTAGTCCTTGGTCAAAGTGTTAAAACTTGAATAGCGTCTGTCTTGTATATACCGCAATCAGAATCATCGGTAAACACAATACATATTTGGTTTTACTGTTTTTCAAAGGAAGGGACTTTGCCTAGCGTAAGCACTTTAAAAAATAAATAACTACTTTTGAAAATAAAAGTAGTCGTCCCGATAGTTTTTTTTTTTTTGTTGAATCATTTGTTTAAGTTCGGGGATCTTGCCGCCAAGTCCACTTTCTCCCCAGTCTTCCAATGGTCCCACGAGCGACGCCCAGTCTGTCATGGGTGTGCTGTCATATTGTGTCATGGAAATGGACTGTCATACTATATGGGAATGGACTATCGCATAGTGTCTTTCAAATGGACTGTCATGTTCTGTCATGGAATGGACTGTCATATCGTGTAATGGGAATGGACTGCCATGTCATGGAACGGACTGTCACATAGTGTCATGGGAATGGACTGTCATATAGTGTCATGGGAATGGACTGTCATATAGTGTAATGGAATGGACTGTCATGTTATGTCATGGGAATGGACTGTCATGTTCGGTCATGGAATGAACTGTCACATAGTGTCATGGGAATGGACTGTCATATAGTGTCATGGGAATGGACTGCCATGTTCTGTCATGGAATGGACTGTCACATAGTGTCATGGGAATGGACTGTCATGTTATGTCATGGGAATGGACTGTCACATAGTGTCATGGGAATGGACTGTCATGTTCTGTCATGGAATGGACTGTCACATAGTGTCATGGGAATGGACTGTCTCATAGTTTCATGGGAATGGACTGTCACATAGTGTCATGGGAATGGACTGTCACATAGTGTCATGGGAATGGACTGCCACATAGTGTCATGGGAATGGACTGTCACATAGTGTCATGGAATGGAATGTCCTATTGTGTCATGGGAATGAAATGTGTGCGTCAAGGAAGTCCGACGCTCCAGTTAACAACCTTGGGGAGTATTGTCACTTATCAGCTGCAAGCATTGACACAAAGCTCCTTGTAACATTATCACTTGTATCAGTGCAGCGTTGTCACTTGTTTACCTACTTGTGGCCAAGTCTCTTGTAGCATTGCATTATTGAATTTAACTACTCTTAGCAGTTTCCCTCTACTCCTTGTAGCATTGACACTTGTACCATTGCATCACAATGACTTATTTACCTCCTGGTAGCAGTCTCACTTGTACCATTGCATCACGATCACTTACTGGGATCCTGGTATTGAATGTACAGTTTATGGTTGGTACGTATCCTTCACCCGTATTCATCATTTGTTGGTATTCGGGAGGGATGGCTCGCATTCTACCCTTTCAGAATTTCAATACACCGAACCATTAAAACCAGTGCTTGACGTCTGTGGCGTCGCTAGGGGGTGCGGTGGGGGCGGGCCGCCACGAGTGACACCAGACTGTAAAATTCTATATATTCCCGTTATTTGGCGCTAGAAAACTTGGAGGAGTTCTATGGGTTAAATCGTGAGGGGGTGACACCATGAGCTACCGCCCCGGGTGACACCAACCCTAGTGACGCCTCTGCTTGACGTCACAAGGGACGATAACAGTGGATGTTAATTTTAGAGTCAGGATGTTCGACCTCGGTATTTAAACACGTGATCGATATCTTGTAAACAAATGGTATACTCGAACGAATAATCCGATGTTTATGTTGAAATGTGTGTGTGTGGATTGAAAAGGCGGTGGAATAGGGAGTTCCGACAACGTATGAATCGCGGAATGCCATGTGTTGAACGCTCCCGTCGGTCTTGTAGGAGACATTACTTAAAAATTATATTTTTAACTTGACTCTCTCCGGGTCTCTTTCTTAAATCATTAGGGCTTTACAGTGTAAAAAAAACAAACACATTAAATCTGATCTTTTAAAGACGATCCTTCTTTACAGAAGATTTTGAGTACACGGATCATTTCTAGTCTAGTCTTGGTGTTCCTAGCAACCCATGCCTCGCCAGAATTCCAGACATAATGTAGAATTCAAAGTTGCTGTCCAATCACCACCATCCTACGTACTTCTTACCTGTTAACTAAAGACGGGATATAAGATTTTTTTTATTATCTGGGGTAGAAATGACCTGACGCTAAGAGCAATGTTCCCTCTAAAGTTCGTTCGTCCGTGTGCAAAGTACCTATTTTTGTGTGCAAGATTTTACAAAATTTGCTGCATGGTATTATAAACTGCTGTCAGATATCTGCGCGGCCGCACAGGAACATTGGTTAAATGTGTCTGGTTTAGAAATAACCAGTCTTTTTTGATGTACTTTGTGTAGAAATGACCGGGCTTCATGAAATGTGTCTTGTGTAGAAATGATCGGACGTTAAGAGATGTGCCTGGTGTAGAAATGACCGGACGTAAAGAGATGTGCCTGGTGTAGAAATGACCGGACGTAAAGAGATGTGTCTGGTGTAGAAATGACCGGACGTAAAGAGATGTGTCTGGTGTAGAAATGACCGGACGTAAAGAGATGTGCCTGGTGTTAGAAATGACCTGACGTAAAGAGATGTGCCTGGTGTAGAAATGACCTGACGTAAAGAGATGTGTCTGTTGTAGAAATGACCAGACGTAAGGAGATGTGCCTGGTGTAGAAATGACCGAATGTAAAGAGATGTGCCTGGTGTTAGAAATGACCTGACGTAAAGAGATGTGTCTGGTGTTAGAAATGACCTGACGTAAAGAGATGTGCCTGGTGTAGAAATGACCTGACGTAAAGAGATGTGCCTAGTGTTAGAAATGACCTGACGTAAAGAGATGTGTCTGTTGTAGAAATGACCTGACGTAAAGAGATGTGCCTGGTGTAGAAATGACCTGACGTAAAGAGATGTGCCTGGTGTAGAAATGACCTGACGTAAAGAGATGTGTCTGGTGTAGAAATGACCGGACGTAAAGAGATGTGCCTGGTGTAGAAATGACCTGACGTAAAGAGATGTGCCTGGTGTAGAAATGACAGGACGTAAAGAGATGTGCCTGGTGTAGAAATGACCGGACGTAAAGAGATGTGCCTGGTGTAGAAATGACCGGACGTAAAGAGATGTGCCTGGTGTAGAAATGACCTGACGTAAAGAGATGTGTCTGTTGTAGAAATGACCAGACGTAAAAGGGATGTGCCTGGTGTTAGAAATGACCGAACTTAATTAAGAGTTGTCTCTGGTGCTGAAATGACCAAACTTAAGAGATATGTCTGGTGCAGAAATGACCACGGCCCACGCGATAGAATCCACTGGCCCGAAATCTCGTCGTAAGATAAAGATTCAAGAGTGGTGAAAACCCGGACGGCGATAAGTCGAGTGATACACTGTTGTTGTGATTTACTTCGAGTGTTCTCAAAGCATGTCAGCATTGGTCCACTTGCCAAGGACCTTATGTTTGTTTTCACGATTTGGGAACCTGAACGATGGATCCACGTACTGAAAGATCATTCTGTAGATTTACATAATTGTTAGCCTCATTGGAACTCCAAACTGATTAAAGTAAACGGTACCGATTTGATTCGCTGCATGCATATCGTAAATGCTGTCGTTTATTATATAATATGCTCAACAAATAGTCATTTATTGGGTGTCCCCCCCCCCCCCTAGATTTTCATTTTTTCTAACATCATTATTTTTCTTAAACGCTTGAACACGATTAAGTCACCCGAGTACAAGTGCAGCAGCCATTTACCGTGTCGTTATATTAAAGATATTGGCTGCTTGACAGTTGTTTGCCTTTTAAAAATATTGCGTACAGTGATGACCATCCAATGTAAGTCAATTTTTATTTAGTTTTATATTAATGGCCACAACAGTCAGAACAATTGTGTCGATGGCACCGCTAAGTTTTAAATGAGAACTACACGTTTGATGTAAAGACTTTCAGTTTCGTGCGCACTTGTGTTCCCGAAATGAGCACTGCACCTACCAATGTTTTCATTATCAATTGGCTCAACTTTCATGCATCTGAGCGGCTTTGAAAAAAAAAAGGGAAATTTTTTACTATTTAAAAAAAAATAAAAAATGGATGAGTGAAGAGAGGGCATTAAACTCATCTAAATTCAAAACACAGACCCCTCCCCTCTGTAATAGTATCAGTCGATCTCCACGGCTGTTTTCCTGCAATGTTCGCATAGAGACGCCCCAGTCTGATGTTTCGTGTCCAAGGCGCAGTGGGGCCATCGACCACCGGCTTGAGACCATTCGATCGGGTGATTGTTTGATAAACGCAATCGATGGCCAAGCCCGGAACTATCAGCCGATTGTCGGGGCAAATCAACAAAGGCGCGTTGGTCAAGCCAGCCTATGGGCAGGTGGCTAACATGGTCATGCTAGGCCCGCCGCTCATTGTTCCGTTGTATGGACTTCCGATTAGGCTCCGGCAGTGTCACGGGCACTTGCAGTTTCAATTGCCAAGAAGCGGGGCGTGCAGAAATGGCCTTTTCAAAAACTGTACTTACCGTTGGAGTTGAATCGGTTCGCGGTCAGTAGCTACGCGGAAGATAAAACGATATAGAATATAGGTCTCGTCTCGGAGATATACATGGATGTAAGTTGAGCGTGACCAAACGTGTGTCGTGTGTTGCTACGGACCTAGGAGCGGGTGTGTAGACAATAAGTAAGAGCGTGTCTGATAAAATCGCCTTCGTGTTTGTGATTAGCGAATGTGTTGACGCCGTGGGGCTATAGTTTGGGTCTCAAAACATGGCTATTACCGCGACCCGCCCGAATGGCGGTGTTAAGGGTTACGGTGTGTCTAACACGTAGATGTCATAGTGGAAGATTCTGAAAACGAAGTATTTCATCGTTGGAACACATTATTTCATTCGTTTCGACGGATATATTATTATCGTGTTTGTGCTGTGTTATATTATATGTGGATAATACACCGAGAACTTCTGGGTTTTATTTGGGTGTAAATTCGCATGCACTTTCGGATTTATTATCTCTGGATATCAACAACGCATATCTTCGCGAAAGTGCCTTGTTGTGTGTAGTAGGATCACTTTTCTCGCTATTGGGAATGTAAGCATTTTTGTACACCCCGTGCTGTCTGCTGAGTCCCAATAATGGTGTGTTCAATTTCTTTAGCACACGCGTGTGTAAAAACATTAGGTCGCAAACATGACGAACGTTGTCCTTACGTTGAGTCAAGGGGTCCAAGACTTCCCCGACTCGTTTAGCAAGTCATCTGTGTCTGACATCACTTCATCAAATACGTCATTTGACGACTCCGACGTGTACCAGAATCTCCCTCCTAGACCTGCCAGGGGCGTTCTGACGCCTTCCGTGTCAGTGAGCTCAGGTATTGAACTCTCTCTTTCTGCACTGTTTATGTCATTAAAATTATTATTATATATTTAATTTACTTGTCATACAATCCTCCCTCCCCGCCTCAAAGAGAACACAATAGAGACCCCCCACCGCAAAAAAAAAAAAAAAAAACAACCTCATAATCAAATAATTCAAATATGCATTGCAAATAACCCACATTACCTTCCTTTTTCCTCTGTTTTACTTGACATTAATTATGAATGGAAACACAATAATGTACTTAGATCTCTTTCGTAGATTTAAGATTCATTACACAGTCCCAAAACGACCTAACTTCCTAAATTTTTTTTTTTTAAAAGTCATGGTCACGGTTGAGTGACACACGTAATGCTGCCTCCCCTTACCCCCCCCCCAACCTCATATCATGCTAAAGGGTTCTGCTTGTGTACATCACCAGATAGGTGGCCACGACTTATCGACAAACCGCTGTCCTTGGGTTTCGTGCTCAAACCTTACCTGACCTGTAATAAAGTGTTTACCATCTGGGCTGTCAAATGCGCATAGTGGACTAGACAGCACCGCAATGGCCCTACGGCGGTTCTCAAGTTGTTGCCTTCAGTTCATCCACCACTCTTAGGCCGCTCGTAATTTGTAAATTATTAACACTTGCTATTTATCAGTTTGTTTTAACATCTTTCAATCGGATGTTAACAAATTTGTTTTCTCGAGGTTGTATCCAAACATGTCGCGATTCTAAAACCTTGAATTACAATAACAATTATGATTAAACACTTAAAACAGGCTTGGTTTGATAGACCGGAAAACATAAAAAATAAAAATGCATTAACTTATTCGAACACAATTTTTTTGTGGTCTAACGTAATTCTTTTTTAATTTATTTTTTTTATGACTATTATGACATTCTGCGGTCATATATGCCGTAGCGCATTTAAAGAAACGTAAAATTAGTTTCATTTTTAGTACGTCCTTGTTGCTGTAGAGCTGCCGAAATAAACGATTAATTAAGCGATCGATTGTTAAAAATTTTAATCGATTACAATTAATTTAATCGAATAAAATTAATTTGATCGATTAAAATTTAAGACAATATTTATACATTTATATTTTTGTTCCGGTTTATAAATAATTTTTTTTTTTGGCTACTTACATATTTTTCCTTTGTATTAGTATTATTTATTTAGACTGAGTGTAAAGAATTAAGCAAACTATTTCATTTGTGTTGTGAAAATTAATAATTCATGCCTTACATATACTTAGGTTTCCTGAATTTGCTTTTTAAACTATGACATAAGGAATTTATATAAATAGGTTGTATATTTTAGAACAGAGACAAAGTTTAAAATTTTCTATCACGTAAAACCTTGGCAATACTAAAACTTATCGGTAACGAAAGAATCAAAATTAATAAATGGGTTTACTGGTTTGAACTAGAACTTTTAAAATTGATTCCATTTATAACCGAGTTCGTTCTTCACAGTTGCACTTAAAAATAAAAATGAATTGTCCAGAAAACATGGAGCTACCAGGGGTTTTAGCTTTGCATGGTTAGAAATCGTGATCAAAAGCCCCGTAGCCTCTGAGAAAAGCTTTGAGCATTATCCTAGTACATTGTTACTTTACTTAAATGTTGATATGCAGACTAAATGATGGTTAAGCTATATAATTATCTACTCTGATTTTGATGTAAAAGGAAACAAGTCTGATCAAGACAGTGTTCATGTTTAAAGTTATTGGCACAAAAATAAACCAAAAGTTACCAACATACACATTTTGTGAGTAAGAAAAGTATTTTTCAAAAGAAGAGTAATTTATAATTGTAATGAATTACACTTTTGAGTAAAGTGTTGGAAATGATGGATAATTTAATCAACTATCGACCAGTATCCAATATTTCATTTGTGTCTAAGGTCATTGAAAAAATTGTCTTAAAACAACTTTTTTCTTATCTTAACGACAACACTCTTCTAAGTCCCAATCAGTCGGCCTACAGACCTTCTCACAGCACAGAGACCACCCTGTTAAAGGTAACAAATGATCTCCTACTCGCACTAGACAGTGGGAAAATCTCTATTTTGGTCCTCTTAGATCTTAGTGCTGCTTTTGACACCGTCGACCATCAAACATTGCTAAAAACCCTGCAAAATTATTTTGGGATTTCTGGCTCAGTTCTGGCTTGGTTTCAATCATACATATCTAACAGATCACAGATAGTATCAGTAGATGGATGTATCTCTTACAGAGCTGGCTTGGTTTATGGTGTGCCTCAAGGCTCCGTTTTGGGTCCGGTACTTTTTGTGCTGTATACAAGGCCACTACTTCTACTGCTCGAAAAGCATTAAGTTAAAAGCCAATCATTTGCAGATGATACTCAACTTTACACTCACACTGATCCCTCTGATATTGACTTCACTGTCCAATTGATGCAGGAGTGCATTGGTGAGGTAAAGTCTTGGATGACTTTAAGCAAGCTCAAACTGAATGATAATAAGACAGAAGCACTGCTATTCTGTAACAATAAATCACGCAGTACTTTGACTCTTCCGAATTCTATTCAGGTGGCTAGTTCTGATATAATGTTCACAACATCGACTAGGAATCTTGGCTACATTATTTCTGACAACATGTCTACCAACAACTTCATCAATCACATCTGTCGCTCAGCCTATACTGCCATTCGTCAGATCAGTTCAATCCGTCATTACTTAACAGATGTGCAACAAAAACTCTAGTCTGTGCTCTTGTTCTAGCTCGTATTGATTACTGCAATTCTCTTCTGTCAGGTGCGCCAAAACAATGCATTGAAAAACTACAGAGAGTTCAAAATTCAGCTGCCAGATTAGTTCTAAAGGCAAAAAAACATGACCATGTTACTCCGCTACTTTACTCACTTCATTGGCTACCCATACAAGCCCGAATTGATTACAAACTGGCCGTTCTGTGTCACAACTTCTTTTCTGACTCATGTCCTTCATATCTTACTGAACTTTTGTCAGTCTACTCACCAAGTCGTCAGCTACGCTCTTCTGCAGATACACGCATTCTCTGTGTTCCTACGACAAGAACTAAAACATTTGGCGAAAGATCATTCTCTTTTTGTGCAGCCAAACAATGGAATTCTCTTCCATTACCCATCCGTAGTATTTCAACTGCTAAGTCATTCAAGACTGCACTTAAGACACATCTTTTTAAAATTTATTTTGAAAATTAATGAAACATTTCTTTAAATGATTAACGTAGCTGATGTATAACGTATTGTCATTTATGTAATTAGTATGATATGAATGTTTCTTTTATTAATATATGTATTGTTATTTCCATGTGAGCCCGGCTCCTTGCTGGGATACAGCGCTAAATAAATTATCATCTTATTATTATTATTATTATTAATTAACCAAACAATTAATTTAGTTCAATTGTATTAAATTACAGTTAAATGTAGTTATCGCAAGTCTGATAATCGAATGTCGTGTTTTTCCAACCAAAAGGCTTAAAAAATATATTTTTTAAAAGTTGACTATACTGTATTATATATGGAAGGCATTAAAAAACAGAGGAGGCGTGGGGGTTGAAGTGTTGTCATTTTGTCATGGCCGTAGGAAAATATTTTTAGTATATCCATTGATGAAAAGAAACATCCGATAATAATAGTACATTAATAACACACAATGAATCCTGAAATAACATAACAAAGCCCTTAATGGCCTTAACGCTCTATATCCCAACCACATTAAAATCCATTAATAACAACGCTCTCAACTCTCAACGCTCTACCTCATATCCATGTCGCCCTGCGACACCTCGGGTCCACAGCCAAAGCATATGTAACGCCAATAACCACGTGTGTAACTGTGTTGACTTGTCTGTGTGCCCTTTCACCTTTTAATAGGTCATATCATCAAGGCGGCAGTGACGTTATTTTAAGTCCTTGATTCTGGGAGAAGAGCAAATGTTAAGAAGACGGGGTAAATTAGCCCAGCTGTCGTAACCGACAATTCTCATCTCGAACTCCAACTGCTATATAATTTAAAGAACTCATACTATGAGTGGCTTCTACTGATATCTATTACTTGTAAGGGTAACTGAAGTCATTTTTTAAAAGACTTATGAGAGATTTTTAAAAGTCTCAGTTTTCAATGGTATGTTCTGGGCACTTACCGTTTGCCTTTCGACGAACTTATCCTTTTGATAAAAGTAAATGTTACTTTTATCATTACCCCTAATCCCCCTCCCCACCATTTTCTTTTTCCCTAAAAATTTTTGAAACATCAGAGTCATGAGTAGCAAGAACACTGACGGAGAGCGCGGTGTTGCTATGAACAAATTTACTTTATGGCTAGGACCATAAGGCTTATAAGGTGGTCAGATCTAAGCCTCCAAATAAATTCTAGCCGCAACACAAAATCCCTACTTTATCTATAACGGCCGGTGCTCATAACAACATCCTTCTTCTTCACGACCCTCCTATGTCCCCCCCCCCGTGTTTTCAAAACACTTTTTGTCCTCTGCAACACTCCTGGCTGTCCTCAACATACATTCTTCACAAAACTTCACAAGTCTTGAAGTCATTCAAGGTATCAAATGCCTTCCTGCAAAGAAATATTTCAGTGTTGTATAGTCTTTATGCCATATTATTTTCGCCCATTACCCAGCTAGACACACAATCAAGCTTGGGTCCCGCGTTGTATTCACGCTTACCAAGAGCGCCCAGATTGAACCAGTCACCTTATACTTTTGCATTGTTATGGGCCCCACATACAATTTGCATTGTTATCGACCACACATACAATAAATAACTTCTGGCTGTATCATCCTCCAAGTTTGAATCCACCCCAAAGTCTGGCCCAACCCCTGATGTTTTTTTTTCCTTCTGCCAAGCTTATAAACGTCGGGTCGGTGTTATTCTGGTCGTCTCGTCAACTTCAAGGTCGCTTGAGGATTCCGTGGTTGTCCTCATTGTCTCTGTTCACACCTGAACGCCACCGACCAGGTGAACTTTTCAATGATAAAGTGTGTGTGACGGGTCGGGTGGGTGTGTGGCAAGACGAGACAAGAATTTGAACCCATGGAAGCGGTAGTGTGGGCCTGGGCTGTTAACATTTTTTGGGCTTCACGTGTCGTTTTCTCCGCTTTAAAGAAAAGTCAACGCTTTTTATAGGGAGCTCTACGAATGTGCACAAAATTTTGAACAAAATAAGACGGGCGTTTGAATAAAGTCGTTACTAATTTAATTGTTGGTTTTGGGGTTGGGTGGGTTTGGGCAATTTCATCATGTTGTTCTGAGAAGACAAGTAGTAACATAGCTAAGGACTGAAAAAAACAGAAGTTGAGTGGACAAAGAGTTTAATAAATACTTTACAGCGGTGGGGGGGGGGGG
>MUZC01004791.1:215681-229250 GCA_002072015.1 Radix auricularia | reverse complement strand
CATAGGAAATCGAGTATGTGTGTCACATGCGCGATTTGTGAATCCTTGCCGTCATCAGGAAATATTCAATTTTAAACCACAGACCCAGGCACTCACTTGGAGTATAAACGTACACTGTGATTTTATTTCAATACAGTTTAAAATTGTTTCTCTTCAGATTACCGGTTTTTGATATTCGTTCAAATATGAGTAAGTAAAAGAGACACCCAAAAAGTTTTTTTGCTTATCTCTAAATTAAGTAATATATTAGACGCAATTATATATATTTTCTCTCTTTGATTTAATGTTCAATAAAGTAATTATTTAATAATAAAAACCAGAAACAATAGATAATCGCATCTTGTTTAATTTATTGGTGCATGGCTATTCAAAGTGTGAATCATGGTGTTTGCCCCACCGTTATTTAATCTGCCCCCTTTACTCAGCGTCACGCTACACACAAGTGTCTCTGCATTTTTCAATCTGCTACCTCGCACCTCCACTCCCGTAAATCGTACTCTATTTGCTCTATTGTTATGAAATAACGGGGGGGGGGGGGGGTTCATTGTTGACACACTGGACGGAGTTTTAAACGCCTTTATATTATTTTGCTTATCACACATCTGGGATTATGAAGATATTATCTTGATGATCCAATATAATTATATAATTTGTTCTATTTGATAATTTAAATAATGACCTTAAGTCAGAAAAATACCCTTGTGAGATTTAAATGAGGCTAATGATCGAAAACCGTCTCCATATCTATCTTATCTTGTGTTATACATTACGATCGCTTCTTCTTTACAGAAGATTAATGCAACCTACTGCTTATCCATGGTTTATTTGTAGTCTTGTAATTTTTTTTCAATTTTTAGCAAGATAATAATACATTTAGATTCAATAGACACGATTCAATTCTTACTTGTGATATCCAAAAGGCTTTGCTAACTGAAACACGAACAACCCAAGGAATATTTTCATACCTTTTATTATTCCGACACTCTTGCAACATTATAAAAGAATGTTGAACAACCCTGTCTCTCTTTGCGACCTGAAGTAATTGAACGATTACGTTAAGGTATTGTTTATATTAATCTCAATCTGGAATTTAGATTGATGAGAGGGGATTGAGGGAAGCCGTGGGAGTATAATGCTATGAGTATGTTCTCGGGATGTTTTTCCGAGTACAAAGGTTATGATTCCTCGCGCGGTAATTAGCTGCAACTATTGCCAATGTGTGAAGGACACGAGGTGAAGTCTTCCTTTACCGCAGTGATTCCAAAGTCCGGCCCGCGGAGCAATTTTTACTGGCCCGCGGCCTCATATGAAATAATTAATAAACTAACGTATTAGTTTTTAACAACATTAAATATAAGAAAAGTCGACAAGTTTTACCGTTTTGATAAAGTCAAAGGATGGCAAAAGTCGATAACATTGTATTGTTTACCAATTACTATACTTCAATCTTAAAGACTGACAAGGGGAACAAATGTATTTGGTTCTGTTTGTTCTGCTGTCTGTGACGTTAAATTACCAAGTAAACGATATATTTATTTATTACTGATGGCTATCGCCATGACTCGTAAGCACAGTTGATAAGCAAAATTTGTCTGTAACAAAGTCAGCTTTGTCAGGCTGGCAAAGTTTTTAAACTTCACTGTATCATTCATAAAGAAGTACTTTGTGCTAAACACCTTTCATGTGATCGTGTCCTTAAGCAAGAGATACAGGATATGATCTCTAAAACCCTGTTTCACAGCCAGTTTTAGCAGTGTCTTCTTGACATCCAGAGAGAATACAAAGATGTTATGTATGACAATGATATAAGATGGTTTAGTCGGGGGACAGCACTTCAGCGCGTCTACACATTAAAAAAGAAATTGGGCAGTACATGGAAGATAAGGAAAAAACATTTCCAGAACTATCTGATGCTGCTTGTCTTGCATAGTTTGCATTTTCGGTTGATGTGAAAAGACATATAAACCTTCTTAACACAATTCTCCAAGGGCACAATGCAGTGGTAAGCCAATTATATTCACATATCAAGGACTTTGGGAACAAACTGCAACTTTTTCAAAGGCAACTTTTTCAAATGCAGCCTAATATCACACATTTCCCCTCTCTGCAGGAAATCATGACAAGTTTACCATAAAGAAGCTTCCATTGGCAAATGCATAGGTATGATGCAGATATCACATCCTTGGCTGATGAATTTCAAAGACGCTTTCTTGACTTAATAACTATTGAAAAGATAAACATGGTTGTTTTTGTTAAATCTTCATATTTCTCTGTAGATTTTGATAATACTCCGGCAATCTGCACCTGGAATTCATTGAGCTGCAAACTGATGCTGAAAGTCGCAGCAGAAAATTTCTTCTCTTTGACTTTTAGAGTGAGCTTCATGGTTAAAGAGAGATTAAAAGGAATTGGAACATTTGGAAAATGCTTAGCTTGTTTGGCTCGACATACTTGTGTAAGCAGACATTTTCAGTTATGAATTTTAACAAGATCTGTGTGAGGACGAGAATAAGTGACTCTCAACTACGTGATATCATACGCATCAAAACCATGGCATTGAGCCTGACCTCACCACTTACTGCATTCAAGATTTCAGTTTCACCATTCACATTAAAATTTTACAATAAAAACTCATCATAATATGTCATTTTTATAGTATTTTTAGCGCATTTTCGAGAAGTCGAATGCGCTATTGCACCCGTTTTGTCCGTCCGTCCGTCTGTCATCACCCTTGATCTCAGCATCCATAAGTCCTAGACCCATGAGGTATATATGTTTTTTTTATGTCCTGACCTGCCATTTGTGCATCAACACTCAGTTACTCGATCCGTTAAAAAACCCCGTTAAAACTACCAAAAAATATTTCCAATCGAGAGGTAACACTAGCGCAGGGAACGGTCGCCATTGCCGGAAGTCGAATACATATTTACACAGGCATTGAAGAGTGGTGCGAAGGGGTGCAAAAGAATTAGTTTTTTTTTTTTTAATGTTGACGTCATTAGAATATGTGTAAAAGTTTAGAGAGTTTTACGTCATCATTTGTGGTGACTTGTAGTTAGATTAAAGAGAAAATATTTTTTTTTTAAATGTAAAGAAATGACTTTTAAATAAAAAAAATGTCAGGTATATTCATTACACAAGAAAATTCATAAAAATATGTCTAAAATCTAAACACAATTACTGATAACTACATAATGCTGATATCTAACATAAGTACTGATACATAATACGAAAATGCGCTAACACGTCCTGAATTCCAATAGGGACCAGGCTTAACATGATTTTTTTAAATTCGGCCCGCGAATATCTTTGCATAAAGGAACATGGCCCGCCATGCAAAAAGTTTGGACATCCCTGCTTTACTGGTTTGACCATTAGACTTGTGATGTATTACAGATTTAACTCATTCACTTCAGTATCTTCCAGAGGCGTCACTAGGGTTGGTGTCACCCGGGGCGGTAGCTCATGGTGTCACCCCCTCATGACTTAACCAATAGAATTCCTCCGAGTTTTCCAGTGCCAAATAACGGGAACACAACAAAATGTACATTTTGGTGTCACCCCCTGATGGTGTCACCCGGGGCGGTCGCCCCACCGCACCCCCTAATGACGCCACTAGTATCTCCTAACACTGCTGAAACAATAACAAAAAAAAGTTTAAAAGCATCATTCTCTTTGACCTTGCTCAAAGTAACTAAGTTTGTGTGTGTGGGGGGGGGGGATCGTATCCGTTATTTGCTAAAATATAAATGCAGCGGAGCGTTGACTTTTTTTTCCTGATAGTGGGACTTGTTTTAGTTTCAGACAGATACCCCCCCCCCCCTCAATTTTTTTACTGATAATTCCTACGGATACGTTACTAATATAATATGATATATTAGAAGCTGGAGAAGTTTTGGCTAACACCTGGGCAACCTGCTCCAACTGCTGCATGAATAGTGCCACACACCATTGTCTGAACGTAGGACTCACGCGCCGCCCTTTTCTCCCCGGCTATATCTAGCGCGGGGCAAGAAGTCAGCAATGGTTAAATAGAAACGCCCCTTGATTATATTAAATAAGGAATACGTGTTTTATAAAGATGTATGTCTTCCAATATATGTAGTATTTGTATTGCATGCAGAGGGTATGTTTTTTAAATACGTAGTTAAAAATAAAGTCTGCCATCAATTTCATAACAGTTAATGATACAATTTCATAGATATTTAAGTCACAAAAGAAAGGACACCAAATGTTAGGTCAATTTATGCTCTGCTCTAATGGCTGTGTATTTGAAGCTTTCTAGGAAGCAATCAAGACTCATATAGATGTGTACTATAGTCTTTCTTTCCTGTAATGAAATGCGATATACTTCCTTCTCAGGTACCTACTTCATGGGGTGCACTTCCCAGCCAAGTGCCCCGCGACTCACCTCTCAGAAGTGTATCGTGAGATGCACTTCGACCTCACATATAAAGAAATAATAATAACCCCTTTTCAGATGCAAGTGAAGTGGCGTTCACAAGTTTCGTTGAGCCACCACTAACGAGCAAGGGGATTGTGTGGCTAGCACAATGACCCAACGGTTTTCCCAGCACCGAGTTTCGAACCCGTGACTTTCACAAGTGTTGCTATAAAACTTGCGGTTATTCCCTGATATCACCAAAGGCCCTCCCAATTATAACCCTTTCCTGTTTGTAACAAGTCTTCAGCTGGTTCTGCATGTACGCTTTTATGTCCTTTCTATTACTCCACACAACCTTATATCTTTTTACGAGGCTATCAGCACTACGCTAACACGTTCATCTGTCTTGTCCTCAGAAATCAGCAGTGACAGCGATGGCCCAGACGAGTCAGACGCCCAGCTTGGATGGCCTGCTAACATGAGACCAATTGAAGCACACATTACTGAAGCAATGTCGGTATGGAAATGATCATTAATAATTAGGACTGCGGAAATGAATGATTAATTGATCGATTAATCATTAAAAATTGTATTGATTAATATTAATTTGATCGATTAAATTTAAGAAAATATTTCTAATAATTTTTCCAATTAATTTATCATTTATATTTTTTGTTACTTACATACTTTTCCATCGTATTATTGTTTTTTTCTACGCGCATGCGTAAACAAAAAGGTTTTTCTTCCTGGGGATGGGCATTTTTGGGGACCCCTGCATTTTGACCGTTCCTCATGCCATAAACTATACCAATGAAAGGCAAAGCCCTCACTCACTCATCACTAATTCTCCAACTTCACGTGTAGTTAGAAGCATGAAACTTTGAGTTGTTCAGAAGATAATCGGCGAAAAAGAATTTTAAAATTCCCACTTATAGGGTCCATGGACCCAAATACAGTTTTAAAAAACTTATATAAGCTATATAAAAACTGATTCATCCCTAATTCTCAAACTTCCCGTGTAGGTAGAAGCATGGAACTTTGAGAAGATGTTGAGCACAGTTTCGTGCTGGAAACAGGCGAAATAAGTATTTAAATTATCACTGACTTGTAGCAGCGGCCCTAATGTAGCCTTTTTCAGTGGCGTCACTAGGGGGTTGCGGTGGGGGTGGGCCGCCCCGGGTGACACCATCACAAGGGGTGACACCAGAATGTAAAATTCTTTATGTGCCTGTTATTTTGTTCTGGAAGACTCGGAGAAGTTCTATGGGGTAGTCGTGAGGGGGGGGGGGACACCATGAGCCACCGCCCCGGGTGACACCAACACTAGTGACGCCTCTGAGAATTTTTCATGTTAGATCAGACTCCTCATTAATTCACCCATTCCCCGTGTAGGTAGAAGCATGAAACTTTGGGAAGTTGTTCCTTACACTCCCGCAATGTTAAGAGGGGACAAAAATATTTAAATTATAACTCACTGGGAGCCGGGTGCCCAAATGCAGTTTTTTTTTCTTATTTAAAAAAACAACTCATCACTAGTTCTCCAACTTTCCGTGTAGATGGAAGCATGAAACTTTGGGAAGTTGTTGAGTACACTCCTGTAATGGTAACAGGCAAATAATTTTTTGTTTTGATTATCTTATCACTCACAGGAGATACTTTGGATACTGTGTAAATGGATTTGGACAAACTTGGTATATAAAAACTCGATGTTCTCTATTGAAATATCACAGAGTATTAAAATTATATTTTTCATTCTTCTGAAGCCAAGTGCCCCTATTTTCTTTTTTGTAAACGTTTAAGACTCTTTAAACCAACAGTGGCCAAAAAGCGGCTCGCGAGCCACACGCGGCTCTTCTGTGTTCACATTGCGGCTGGAGTAAAATTTATCATATGTATGTTACAAGGATTACTGGAAGATTTCCAGGCCAGGTTTAATGACCCATAGTGAGTGCTTCAATGCGGCTCTTACAATTTTTATATATTTTAAAATGGCTATCAGTTACTACAGGACTGGCCACCCCTGCTTCAAACATTTGATTTCAGACTATTTAATGAAAACAAAATTATTGAATTACCGCGACTTAATCATTTAGCGAAATAATGATTCACGACTAACTGGATCTATATATCTCTTTATATTTAAAAAATGAGAGTTTGTATGCATGTTCTTTATAGCTGACTAACCATTCATCCGATCGCCATGAAACTTTGGGAGATTGTTACGTACGCTCCTGGGATGGTAACTGGCTAATTTATTCTTAAATTTAACACTATTGTGGTTTCGGGGGTCCATAATGTTGTTTTTTACTTCTATGAACTTTATAACAATTAGTTTAAACTTTGGCTACTGTGTAAATGGCTCTTGAAAAAACTTAGTAATTTAAAACATAATAGCCAATGTGAATATACGATTAGTTTATACTATAGGGTAGTGGACTCCTAATGTTCATTCCTTTAGGGTTTCGGGTCCCAAATATCTTTTTTCGTAAACTTTAAAGATTTTACTCCCCATTCAATTTAAATGGATCTAGAGATAAATATATGAATATATCCATTAAGAAATTGATTGAAATATACAGGAGCCTAGAAGTTTAAATCTTGCACTTATTCTAAGATTAGCTACTAGGAACATAGATGGATCTCAAATAAAATTTGCATACAAAAACTTGATAGCCCATATAAATATAAAGTAGGGCACATAACTCCTTATGTTCATTGTTTCTGGGCCGGGGGCTCCATAGGCTTTTAAAGATTTTATTCCCCACTCGATTATTTACGATCTTTATTGGTTTATCGCATAATTATTTTCAATAATCCCTTTTTTTTTACTGAGATCGTAGCAACGCTCGTCGGATCTGCTAGAGCGTTAAAAAAATATAATTATCGAAATTAATGGATAAATCCAATAATCTTTTCCCCATTAATTGAAAAAATTCATTTTAATCAGTACCAGGCCTATTAATTATCAATAAAAAAAAACCAAACAAATAAAAACAACAACAACAACAACAAAAACCCGATAATGCCTGAAATGTTTTGTCAGAAATTCGGAAAACTTATTTTATCTATATTAGGCGCTCGGTAAGTTGATGCTTGACTGTGAGGAAAAACTGTAAGTATATTTCAAGCTCAGTTTACGTACGGTTTAATTAGTTCTCATGAGCTTTTTTATTTTTCATGCACACACACACACACACACACACTCACACTCACACACACACACACACACACACCACGTCGCAAGTTTCGTTGTCCTGATGGAAACTTAAATAGACTAACGGGTTTCCCGCGAAAATATTAACACGCGCCTGCTGACGTTTGGGGGTGGGGATGGGGGGAGGTTGCGATTTGTTGTCATCACGTGAGCACTTCAGTTTTAAGGCGCCGTTTGCTGAGCCATCGTCAAGTGGGTGAAGTTCAGTTTCCTAGTCACATCAAACGAAACTCGCAGAGAAGTGGCCGATATGTGCCCGACTGTCCCGGTCAGCACGCCCACGCTGTGATCCAGCTCCTGGTACCCACGTCATAGTCGCCTGCTGATTGATCTCCACCAGGCACCGCACCACCCCACCCCCCTATTTGCATGTGTCTTGTTTTTAAGCTTTCCCTTGCTTTCGAAAGGAAAGGGAAAAAAACGTGTTGTCGACAACGGAAATATCAACTGTAAACCCTATGATCAGGCCTCTCTACAATACCTGAATAATATTAAAAATGGTTTTCATATTTTTAGTTTAAGAATTTCTTTACACCCCCACCCTTTTCCGGTTTCAGAGCACTTTCCTCTGAGAGTTTTTCCTTTGCATTTGTTGTTAATACTCCCTATGAATGACGGGAAAACCCAAGACACGTTGATCTAACCAAACATGGTCACACGTACTGTAATTATCCTTTTTTCTAATTTCCGATATCTATACTACGGCTTCGTGTAAGTAGAAGTGGTACACCATTTTTAGCTTATTACTATAGCTTTTTCCGCTTTAAAAAGTTATTTGTTTTTTTTTAATTGTAAAAGTAATTATACTAAATTAAAAAGTAGAGAATTTTCTTTTTAACCATTTTGAAATTTTGAAATGGGAGCCACTAAACGTATAGATGTGTGTCATAGTCCGGGTCACTACGTTTCATAAAAAGGTTTCTTCGTGGAGCCCTTATTATTTATACCAGGTACAACACACATTTTGCAAGGAATGAGAAAGAACAAAAGAAACACAAAGCACATTATTAACGTGAATATATTAAAAATAATAATTAACTCTATTCAAAATCGTATGTTTTTTTAAAAAAGATATTGATTAGTTGTTTAGCATTCATACTCTTAATTCGCGCCTTGGTCCATATTCATCTACGCCATTGTCCGCATTTATACCCACGTTTGGCTGCACTGAAACCCGCAATCGGCCGCTTCTTTTAGACGCAAGGGGTTTTACAGTTGTTTTTAGCGGTACACGTAGTCACTTAGCTCTAAACTCTAAAGCCTTACCACAAACTTATTGAACACACTATTGTAGAGCTAAAACAAGGCTTGTATAAACATTTTCTCTTTAGGAGTAACTGTGTCAAGTGCTCATGAGTCATTTTTTTTCAAAATCAGATTAAATCAAATTTAAGACCTTTTAAGATAATAAAAGAAGTAGTTTTCTAGATATGGTTATACGTGAGCAGGTTGATTGGAAGACGAGTAAATATCTGATATGTTTCCCAAAGCGATTCAGATAATGTGCCCAAGAGCTGGCCACTTTGCAAGAGAAGCATCTCTGAAAATGTAGATTACAAAGCTAAATGGTTGACATGAATGCACACTGATTTGTACGTTAAAAGCGTCCTGAAACGATGAACTAATATCAGAAATGCTGTTAGCGTATGAAACGAAAGAAGAAAATATTAACGGAAAAAACAAAACATTTGACGTTACAACTGAATCGCATACAGAGCTATCAGGCTGTTCAACAACCAGATGTCAGTGTGCTGCAGTAGTGCCCAGTGCTTGACATGCAGCATGAAGTGACTCACTGTGCTTGTGAGTCTATGCCCCGATTAATAAAACTACCACGCGTCGCGTGACAACCAACCAAAAATGACCTCAGGATCACGGCCCTGGTCATCAGCTCATTGTTCTCATCAGCTTCTTTATGACGTCATGCCTTAGAAAACCTATGGCGTACATTCTGTAGAATTAATAAATAAATTATTTTTAAAAAAACAACATGACCACCCAGCGTGTGAGTACAGACCATTAAATTCTCGTGTCGTATCACTAGCTAGTGTCAGTAATGGTATCACGCCACTAACTTCATGTATGTACAAGCACAACGAAACTCCAACGAACGACAAACATCCACGGACTTTGGATTCGCTGACATGTTGTCAATTTCATGAAATGATAACATTAAGACTTAAATGGGATTGGGGGGGGGGGGCTGGGCGTTTTATTTTTTATGTCAAGCTTCCCATCATTGGAGCTGGAAAAAGGGGTGGGGCAGCGATTGGCACTTGTTTCAATGGGGGCCATCATACTTGTCCGAGGCACTGACCCTAGCTTTGTTACAGTTGTAAGTCAACCTTCAGGCACTTAATTTTATAGAAGGCACCACTTTTGTCCAAAGCACTGACAGACAATATCTTTGTCGCTGTTGTTAATTCAACGTTGAAGCATTCCACATCATTATCACCTCGATCACGTGCTAGCGAATGACCGCGTGTGGAAGAGGAAGTAATGTTTGCATTGCGACATCGTTATATGTCCTGATGTGTATCTGTCTAGTAGCAACTAAGTAGTGACAGATAGGTGGAAAGTGACAAGACTCTCCAGGGGCTTAGGTGTGATAAATGGCGGAAAGTGACAAGACTCTCCAGGGCTTAGATGTGATAAATGGACGGAAAGTGACAAGACTCTCCAGGGCTTCGATGTGAAAATGGGTAGAAAGTAACAATACTCTCCAGGGCTTAGCTGTGATATATGGACGGAAAGTAACAATACTCTCCAGGGCTTAGATGTGATAAATGGACGGAAAGTGACAAGACTCTCCGGGGCTTAGATGTGATAAATGGACGGAAAGTGACAAGACTCTCCCGGGCTTAGATGTGATAAATGGACGGAAAGTGACAAGACTCTCCCGGGCTTAGATGTGATAAGTGGACGGAAAGTGACAAGACTCTCCAGGGCTTAGATGTGATAAATGGACGGAAAGTGACAAGACTCTCCATGGCTTAGATGTGATAAATGGACTGAAAGTGACAAGACTCTCCAGGGGCTTAGGTGTGATAAATGGTGAAAATGTGACAAGACTCTCCAGGGCTTAGATGTGATAAATGGACGGAAAGTGACAAGACTCTCCAGGGCTTAGATGTGATAAATGGGCGGAAAGTGACAAGACTCTCCATGGCTTAGATGTGATAAATGGATGGAAAGTGACAAGACTCTCCAGGGCTTAGATGTGATAAATGGGCGGAAAGTGACAAGACTCTCCAGGGCTTAGATGTGATAAATGGACGGAAAGTGACAAGACTCTCCATGGCTTAGATGTGATAAATGGACGGAAAGTGACAAGACTCTCCAGGGCTTAGCTGTGATATATGGGCGGAAAGTGACGAGACTCTCCATGGCTTAGATGTGATAAATGGACGGAAAGTGACAAGACTCTCCATGGCTTAGATGTGATAAATGGACGGAAAGTGACAAGACTCTCCAGGGGGCTTTAATATTAGCTAGGAAAAGTTAACGGAAAGTGACAAGACTCTCCAGGGCTTAGATGTGATAAATGAACGGAAAGTGACAAGACTCTCCAGGGCTTAGCTGTGATATATGGACGGAAAGTGACAAGACTCTCCAGGGCTTAGCTGTGATATATGGACGGAAAGTGACAAGACTCTCCAGGGCTCAGATGTGATATATGGACGGAAAGTGACAAGACTCTCCAGGGCTTAGATGTGATAAATGGACGGAAAGTGACAAAAATCTCCAGGGCTTAGCTGTGATATATGGACGGAAAGTGACAAGACTCTCCAGGGCCTAGCTGTGATATACGGACGGAAAGTGACAAGACTCTCCAGGGCTCAGATGTGATATATGGACGGAAAGAGACAAGACTCTCCAGGGCTTAGATGTGATAAAGATGGAAAGTGACAAAACTCTCCAGGGCTTAGCTGTGATATATGGACGGAAAGTGACAAGACTCTCCAGGGCTCAGATGTGATATATATTGACGGAAAGAGACAAGACTCTCCATGGCTTAGATGTGATAAATGGACGGAAAGTGACAAGACTCTCGAGGGCTTGGATATGATAAATGGACGGAAAGTGACAAGACTCTCCAGGGGGGCTTTAATATTAGCTGGGAAAAGTAACGGAAAGTGACAAGACTCTCCATGGCTTAGATGTGATAAATTGACGGAAAGTGACAAGACTCTCCAGGGCTTAGATGTGATTAATGGACGGAAAGTGACAAGACTCTCCAGGGCTTAGATGTGATAAATGGACGGAAAGTGACAAGACTCTCCAGGGCACAGATGTGATAAATGGATGGAAAGTGACAAGACTCTCCAGGGCTTAGATGTGATTAATGGTGGAAAGTGACAAGACTCTCCAGGGCTTAGATGTGATAAATGGACGGAAAGTGACAAGACTCTCCAGGGCACAGATGTGATAAATGGATGGAAAGTGACAAGACTCTCCAGGGCTTAGATGTGATAAATGGATGGAAAGTGACAAGACTCTCCAGGGCTTAGCTGTGATATATGGGCGGAAAGTGACGAGACTCTCCGTGGCTTAGATGTGATAAATGGACGAAAGTGACAAGACTCTCCATGGCTTAGATGTGATAAATGGACGGAAAGTGACAAGACTCTCCAGGGGGGCTTTAATATTAGCTGGGAAAAGTAACGGAAAGTGACAAGACTCTCCATGGCTTAGATGTGATAAATGGACGGAAAGTGACAAGACTCTCCAGGGCTTAGCTGTGATTTTTGGACGGAAAGTGACAAAACTCTCCAGGGCTTAGCTGTGATATATGGACGGAAAGTGACAAGACTCTCCATGGCTTAGATGTGATAAATGGACGGAAAGTGACAAGACTCTCCAGGGCTCAGATGTGATGAATGGACGGAAAGTGACAAGACTCTCCAGGGCTTAGCTGTGATATATGGACGGAAAGTGACAAGACTCTCCAGGGCTTAGATGTGATAAATGGACGGAACGTGACAAGACTCTCCAGGGGGCTTTAATATTAGCTAGGAAAAGTTAACGGAAAGTGACAAGACTCTCCAGGGCTTAGATGTGATAAATGGACGGAAAGTGACAAGACTCTCCAGGGCTTAGATGTGATAAATGGACGGAAAGTGACAAGACTCTCGAGGGCTGGGATGTGATAAATGGACGGAAAGTGACAAGACTCTCCAGGGGGCTATAATATTAGCTGGGGAAAATTGACGGAAAGTGACAAGACTCCCCAGGGCTCAGATGTGATAAATGGACGGAAAGTGACAAGACTCTCCAGGGCTTAGATGTGATAAATGGACGGAAAGTGACAAGACTCTCCAGGGCTTAGATGTGATAAATGGACGGAAAGTGACAAGACTCTCCAGGGGGCTTTAATATTAGCTGGGAAAAGTTAACGGAAAGTGACAAGACTCTCCATGGCTTAGATGTGATAAATGGACGGAATGTGACAAGACTCTCGAGGGCTTGGATGTGATAAATGGACGGAAAGTGACAAGACTCTCCAGGGGGTAATAATATTAGCTGGGGAAAATTGACGGAAAGTGACAAGACTCTCCAGGGGTTAAGTTGTAGGAAAGGTCGTTTCTGTATGTGTGTGTGGGGAGGGGGGCGTATCAGATCTGTTCCCATTTCCATTCTCAGGAAATAGACGAAAAATATACCTGAAACGCGCTCTTTTAAATCTGCTGTATAACCTTTCAAGCCTAAAAAGCCCTAATGATAGCATTTGGCTCCTAGTCCTAGCCATTTCTCATCGGATTTTAATTTTTTATTTATTTTTTTAGTCTTGTATGCAATATCATTATTAATTAGGTAGTTACCATTTAATATTCTTAACGTGTTAACATCAGTGCACTAACATCTGTAAATGACGCTGTACAAACGGTTTAAACAAGGGATTATGCCAATTGATGGAGGAGGATTTTTATTTTTAAGAATGATAAAACAATTTTCTCCACCCACCCCCCTT
>MUZC01004791.1:189931-215569 GCA_002072015.1 Radix auricularia | reverse complement strand
CCCTCGTCTCTCCCCCACCCCCGTCTCTCCCCCTCCCCAATTCAACACAACGTTCTCAATAACACTGGCTCTCTGTGGCTGTCGTTTATCAACACATCACGTATTACCGCTAACTTTATTTACGTCCATTGTGTGTTCAGACAGACGTGGTGGAGCTCGCAGATATATAAATATATTTTTGTTTTCCTACTGGAAATTATAATTAACTAAATGAAAGCAATATTTATGTTGCTTGTTTTCATCATTTAACGAGGACAAGAGTGCTGTGTCAATTAGTGCTGTACTGTCAACACTGTCGTGGATGGCACTCGTATTACCTGTAGCAGCCATGAGCTTTGTGATTTGAGTACTTTGTGGTGTACTTGGTGATCTAGCCTGATACTTTGTGACTTATTTGGTGATAGAGTCTGATACTTTGTGACTTACTTGGTGATCTAGCCTGATACTTTGTGACTTACTTGGTGATCTAGCCTGATACTTTGTGACTTACTTGGTGATCTAGCCTGATACTTTGTGACTTATTTGGTGATAGAGTCTGATACTTTGTGACTTACTTGGTGATCCAGCTCAAGGCTTCCTAATGTGCTAATATATTTAGCGTCGTACTTTGTGATGTTTTTTTAGTGTTTGCGCCTGATACCTGGTTTTACACTGGGTAATTTAGCCTCATAGTTCGCCTTGATGGCATGATTCTACGTTATCCCCAAGGACGGTCAAGGAATAACGCCGGAGATGGGGTCCAAGCCGGGATTCAGGGAGTCTTTCGTGGTCCAAAATGTGCACCATTGGCTGATGAACTTCGGAGCTGAAATCATGTTCCTGAAGATGTTTAAGGTCGGACGAGCTTTGCCGTGTGGCGAATAACTGTCACAATCATTTTGTTATTTGGACTTTGTGGGTCGCCGTCTGTTATTTAATGCAACGGCGGATCCTTAATTAGTGGTTCACAGCGACTCCACAGTTTTTGGGTTTAAAGGGGTACAACCCACAACATGTTTTGCTCGCTCATGGTATTTTAATAAATCCCTTATAACTTCACCGTCTTGTCGTACTCTCTCTCTCTCTCTCTCTCTCTCTCTCTCCCTCTCCCTCTCTCTCTCTCTCGCTCTCTCGCTCTCTCTCTCTCTCTCTCTCTCTCTCTCCCCGTCGTTGTTCACCCGTGGAAAAACAGCACAATGAAATTGACCCATTTCCCGTGACCCTATTCTGAAATTTTACACATGTGTCACCGAACTATGCATTGCATGAAAATTTCAGATCGATCTAATGTACCGTACTTAAACTAATGAGTTTTTAGTTTATCTCTATGTAATATGTGTAGCCGTCTGCTATTGTTGACCTGAGTCACTGGAGTTCACTCCAGCCCTGTATGTCGCATGGGTCTGTCGCGCGGTGCGTGTTTTATTGAACATGTACAATATTATAATTATGTCATATATGAGAGATTTATAGTAAAATAAACTTTGTTTTACGGGTTGTTTAATTTGGTAGTCATATCTATGGAGAATGGTAAGCTGGGCGGGGTAATGTGATAGCGGCCACCGATGCTTACATGTCATCGGCATGTGGCTTATTTGGCCACCAATCTTCGGCTTAATGGGCCCCAGCATGTGGGTTATTTGGCCACCAATCTTCGGCTTAATGGGCCCCAGCATGTGGGTTATTTGGCCACCAATCTTCGGCTTAATGGGCCCCGGCATGTGGGTTATTTGGCCACCAATCTTCGGCTTAATGGGCCCGGGCATGTGGGTTATTTGGCCACCAATCATAGACTTAACGTGCCCAAGAACGGTCTCACATTTTTCGGGGTCCTTGACCCAGGGAAAAGATATTCCTCTTGACACAGAAGAGATTCTTAAAAGCCTCTAAATAAATTACATTGTTTGAATCATATACACGAATTGGCTTCTTGTGTGCACGTCTTAGTTTGACACGGGGAGGGGGGTAGTATGTGTGTGTGAGTGACTTTAGTCTGCAGTAATTCATGGATTTCCCTTATGGCGGTAATATTGCTTTATCTGAGTTCAGATTATCTTATTACAATTGCTTTAGTTAGTATTTTTATTATTAATTGTTTTAAAAAAGTACGCACAAAACACAACATCCTTGAGGATGGTTAAAAAAATAAAATTATTTGTACTGTAACACATAGCTGGGTTTTTTTTTTTTTTTTTATAAAGGCGGGATCTGGGGCCGTGAGTATGGAATTGTTGTTTAGTTAGAGCTAGGGTTAGGATTTAGTTTAATACAATGCCTATTGTCATGATTGTATGATGATTGTTGTGTAGAACCCTTGCCGTAATACACAATGAAGATTCATTCCATTGTATTATTTCAGCCCAAGAAGAACTCACGGGATGGCTACTTGTACAAGCAAGGCGGGTAAGTTACTGGCTGGTTAAATTTGAGGGGGCCAGGCAATGGCAATGTTAATGGGCACGGGAATATTAGGTACACATTCATGTTTTGAGATATCCATCTTATGTTGTTCATTAATCATTAGGATTCTATGTCTGGGGGTGTAGGCAAGGTGGTGGATATGAACATTTTAGAGGCATTTTTTTAAGGAGGCACAGACATGTAATTGGCCATATGAGTTTAAGGTACTCTTTAATGTTGTGAGAATATCCATGCTAAGTTGTATAGGCATGTCAAGGGGCAGCCATGTTCGGGAGGGTAGGTTAGATCTTGATAGTGGGTATGAGCTTGTTAGGGGCAGAGGGTTTGTTAGGAGGGATGATGTTGTTAAGGAATGCTAGTCAGCTTAAGAGCAAATGTATCTTAGAATCATAAGCCTGGTTGATTGTTGGAGTTAGGGTGTCAAGAGGCATTAACATGTTAAAATGTAAATCCATGTTAGGACAGGCTTGTCAAGAAGTAACATATTCAGTCAATGTATCAATAGAGTAGTAATATATTCAGTCAACATATCAGTACATGATCAACAGTTTCACATTTGTACGTTTGTACATTTGAATCATTCGGCTATAATGAAATCATTGAGCCATTCTATATCAAATCTGAAAAAATACTTACTGACTGATTTAAAGCTGGCTGCCATCGCCTGTGGATGAAAGGATGACTCACACACACACTGAGGAACCTCATAAATATATTATACCTTCTTTTAAATTAAACACTGGTTAAATTTTACTTACATACTTTTGGATAAGTCTTGGTGGCACATAATTGAAAATGACTTTAAAATAATAGATGAGTTTTTGTATTAGCAAACAGAGATGTTGTCTATTTTGTCCTTGTTGTTTTTATTCAAACATGTTTTCCTCACTTACAGCCATAATGCCAACAGGGGGTGGAGGAGGCGATGGGTGGTGTTCAATGGAACCAGTTTAAGCTACTACAATGACAGCACGGTAAGTTATACATGAGCTTTCATGGTATTATCACAGTAAGTTATATATAAATTGTCATGGTAATGTCACACGTCATAGGTTAACATGGATTGACACAGTCACCAGGGGCTGTTTGCTTCCTTTTTGGCTAAATCTACATGAGACATGCTAATAACCCGCTACATGTACACCCCCCCCCCCCCCCCCCGCCAATAGTCATATGGCCATTGTTTTGGTTGAAAAACTATTGTGATGAAAAGATATTTCTGGCATAAGTTCCGTAAGGAAGTAAAATACAAATGATCCCGTGAACAAATGATCCCATAAGACACCAGCAAAGTTGCTTTTGTTAGTATAAGGAAGCCTTGTCCCTTTATGACTCACTCCTTAAGGGGTTTTTGAGCATCTAATGGCTACATTTTATTGATTTAGTGTTCTTCAAATTTAAATCTTAAACTTATTTTATCTTCTTTTATAACTGACCACGTGCAGTCCATAAAATATGTTATTTTTTTAAATTCTTTTTTTTTTTACAAGTGAATTGTTTTGTGGTGAAAAGTTTCTTAACTATAGCCTCCCAGGACTAATGACACTGTAGGATCCCATGACTAATGACACTGTAGCCTTCCATGACTAATGACACTGTAGCCTTCCATGACTAATGACACTGTAGCCTCCCAGGACTAATGATACTGTAGTGTCCTTGGACTAATGAACAGTTTCCTCGCAGGACTAACGGCACTGTAGCCTCCCAGGACTAATGACACTGTAGGATCCCATGACTAATGACACTGTAGCCTTCCATGACTAATGACACTGTAGCCTTCCATGACTAATGACACTGTAGCCTCCCAGGACTAATGATACTGTAGCCTTCCATGACTAATGACACTGTAGCCTCCCAGGACTAATGATACTGTAGCCTCCCAGGACTAATGACACTGTAGCCTTCCAGGACTAATGACACTGTAGCCTTCCATGACTAATGACACTGTAGCCTTCCAGGACTAACGGCACTGTAGCCTTCCAGGACTAATGACACATGTAGCCTTCCAGGACTAATGACACTGTAGCCTTCCAGGACTAATGACACTGTAGCCTTCCAGGACTAACGGCACAGTGGCCTCCCAGGACTGACACTGTAGCCTCCCAGGACTAATGACACTGTTGCCTTCCAGGACTAATGCCACTGTAGCCTCCCAGGACTGACACTGTAGCCTCCCAGGACTAATGCCACTGAAGCCTCCCAGGACTAATGACACTGTAGTCTCCCAGGACTGACACTGTTGCCTCCCAGGACTGACACTGTTGCCTCCCAGGACTGACACTGTTGCCTCCCAGGACTGACACTGTAGTCTCCCAGGACTGACACTGTAACCTCCCAGGACTGACACTGTTGCCTCCCAGGACTGACACTGTTGCCTCCCAGGACTAATGACACTGTAGCCTCCCAGGACTGACACTGTTGCCTCCCAGGACTGACACTGTTGCCTCCCAGGACTAATGCCACTGTAGTCTCCCAGGACTGACACTGTTGCCTCCCAGGACTAATGACACTGTAGCCTCCCAGGACTAATGCCACTGTAGCCTCCCAGGGCTAATGACACTGCAGACTCCCAGGACTAATGACACTGTAGCCTCCAAGGACTGACACTGTTGCCTCCCAGGACTATCGGCACTGTAGCCTCCCAGGACTAATGACACTGTTGCCTCCCAGGACTGATGACACTGTTGCCTCCCAGGACTAATGACACTGTTGCCTTCCAGGACTAATGCCACTGTTGCCTCCCAGGACTGACACTGTTGCCTCCCAGGACTAATGACACCGTAGCCTCCCAGGACTGATGACACTGCCACCTCCCAGGACTGACACTGTAGCCTCCCAGGACTGACACTGTAGCCTCCCAGGACTGACACTGTAGCCTCCCAGGACTGACACTGTAGCCTCCCAGGACTGATGACACTGTAGCCTCCCAGGACTGACACTGTAGCCTCCCAGGACTGACACCGTAGCCTCCCAGGACTGACACTGTAGCCTCCCAGGACTAATGACACCGTAGCCTCCCAGGACTAATGACACTGTAGCCTCTCAGGACTGACACTGTAGCCTCCCAGGACTGACACTGTTGCCTCCCAGGACTAATGACACTGTAGCCTCCCAAGACTAATGACACTGTGGCCTCCCAGGACTGACACTGTAGCCTCCTAGGACTAATGGCACTGTAGCATCTGAGAACTAATGACACTGTAGCATCTGAGGACTAATGGCACTGTAGCATCTGAGGACTAATGGCACTGTAGCATCTGAGAACTAATGACACTGTAGCCTCCTAGGACTAATGGCACTGTAGCATCTGAGAACTAATGACACTGTAGCCTCCTAGGACTAATGGCACTGTAGCATCTGAGGACTAATGGCACTGTAGCATCTGAGGACTAATGGCACTGTAGCATCTGAGGACTAATGGCACTGTAGCCTAACCATGACTAATGGTATTGTAGCCTAACCATGACTAAACAAAATGAGGGTTGAGACTGCAATCAGGCCCATAAAAAAGTAAATGGAAAATACGTAAACAGGGTAAGGGTTAACCCTGTTTACGTCCTTTCCATTTTACTTTTAACCATGACTAATGACACTGCAGCCTAACCATGACTATTTGCATTGTAATTATATTATAACTAGATTGTGCCGGGGCGCCTGCGGCGCCCCCTTTTTTTAGGGCGCCTACGGCGCCAACCTTTTTGAAAAGGCCAACTAACTTGTCCTTTTTTGATAAATACGAAATATTAAACTTTCTGAAATGTACGCAAAGTATTTAATAATAGGGGTTGTATTTTGCGCACCGATGCACACCAAACAATGACGTCATCATATTAAATATTTTTACAGTGCTCATCAACACATGATTTTTCAACTAAACTAACTGCTGTAGACTGTCGTACATCGCTCCTCAGCGTTCCAGATTCAGTGACTTGGACTATTATATTATTTATAATCATCCAAATAGGCTTATTATCCATAGTAATGGGGCTTTTTTTTATCATTAGGGAGGCTCAGCTTAGTCAATTTCTATTTTTTTATTTTTATAAACGATTTAATAAATGGCTATTTGAGTCATTAAGCAGATCTTTTTTTTTTTAGTTTCACTCTGTTCTACATTTGGCCTCATCAATTTAAACTTTGCTATCCTACCGTCCACAGTCTCAAGTGTCCATTCGTATAATCCCCATCAAGTGTATGGTCAATGTGGAGACTGACATCAAAGTGAGTATCAATACCTGTTTGATAGTTGATTGCTTGTTAATCTTTCCTAGAATTTTTTCAGCCTTCAGCATTGTTCTCTTTTGAAAGATAAATTTTAAATATTATAATCCAGACCCTGCATTGACATTTTTATAGAAATGCTGAGCATGGGATCAAAGCACAGCTAATGGACTCTTTCGGGGTTCAGAATATTTGATTGACTAGACGGTAGAAACAGCATATTCTACTAACCTGGAGATATTACATCAGTTCGTTACCAGCTTCTAGTTGTTCTAGTGTTTAATGTAAATGAAAATAATTGATTAGACTGTTGCAGATGTTCAAGTCTTCATAACTTCAAAACTTCAGTTAATCATAGTTTTTCATAATGATTTTTTCGTATTTTTTTTTTCAATTATACGCAGTCTATTCTATCCTAGTCATTAGCTTATGAAAAATTTTGTATTTGCTCAACAGCCCAATGACAAGGAGAATTTCAAATTCAAGCTACAGACAACCCTCAAAAACAGAATATTTTTATTTTCATCAGACACAAGAGGTGAGTTAAGTCTAATTATGGGTCATTGATGCCTTGAGGCAGTCTTTAATTATAGAGACTTGTTAGGTTCTTTTGNGTTGCGGGGGGGGGGTTTCTGGGAAGACCCATGAAGAGCACTAGGTTTGAGGCTGCTGACTTTCTTCCACATCTAAGTTCATTAGTGTCATTATATTATTAGTACTACCTTATCAGCAAGTTATTGCTTGAGCCAAACACAATAAATTTTGAGGTTATGAACCTTGAAAATTATGCTAAGTATGGATTTATCCATTAGCAATAGCTATTTTCATAATGAAAAAAAAAACACAAAACCTGCAAGGATTGGAAACATTTAGCCAAGCTTTTTTAAATCAATAAAAGAAAAAAAAAGTGTCTATGTTATTTCAGTTACAAATGACTTTGCACCTGCATTTTTTCCCCATTGACATGTAAGCTCTCTAAATATAAAGATAACTGTCATGATACAAGCTGTAGAGCATTCTCTAAACATTGACACATATATTCCTCAGATGACTGCTGTAACTGGGCATTGACTCTTGGCGCTGCCATCACAGAATACACGGTATGAGCTTGTCATTAATGATTTAGAGTTCACATGTGGCATCAGTACAGTTATTGATAAATAAGTGTTAAATATGGTATGTTTACTAAGTTTACTCACAGTCTGAAAAACACCTAGCAGTGTTTTTATCTATATTTTCAACTCACTTCATGCTTATCTGATGTCCTATGCTTTAAATGTTTCAGAGATCTGGAGTTCCAGAAACAGCGCCTGTCAAACCAGACAAAGAGGTTAACAATTTTAAATTTACTTTTTAAATCTTGATGTGTAGAAAGACGTTCTACAGAAGATGACCCATTTAAATATCTCTCTGTATCTGTCCCTATAATAGCTATCATCTAATAATTGTTCTGTTTGTTATGAACTTATTCCCTTTCTATACCTTTAAAATACTAACAAAACTGTTAATTTTATTGCTGTCAGTTAGATACGACATCTTCACTATTAAGTAACAATTAACACTACTTCATTGTGCTTATTTTACCAGGGTTTTATAAAACTCAATGCCTGCTCCAGAAAGTATTATGTGGCCATCACAGGCCCAATACTACAGTACTACCACTCTCTAGAGGTGAGATTCAGCTTGACTGTGTACAATTGTTGTTAGTCGGCTCTTTGTTCTGTACTTAAGTTTTGTGCCACAAGAGATTAAAAAACTTCTTGACATGAGAACAATCATATCCCCTCCCCACATTTTGTTATGAGCTTATCTCATAAACATTTATCTATCTCTTTGTCTTCCTGTGATCTGGTTTACTTGTTCTTATTGTAAAGAATATTGAAGTTAATAGACATGTTACCATTATTTAGTCTAATTTTGAAAGTAAGAGTCAGTGATTAGGCTATTCAGCCATCTGTACTTTTTTTAGACACACAAATTTATGCATTTGATCCATTTTGTGTTTTATTGTTGTCTTATGACTTTAACTGCATTGCATAGTAACGGAAAAACATAAAATATACTCAAATCCAACTTTGTTCAAAGAACTGAATGATAATAAATGATATGACCCAAAAATAATAATACTGAAACATGTCATGACTTGAACGCATGCCTGTTAATGTTAGTTTTGCTCAGAAGAAATAAATGTATAGATATAAAAAAATATAAATATGACTTTGATTTTGTTTTCTGTAAACATACTCCTGGCGCATGCTGTATTTTTTATGAGCTTATCTCATCCAGTTTGTACATTCATTGCCAGATAGTTCACATAGAAGATGTTTTGTCATGGCAAAGATGTTTGTCATGGCAGAAGTAATCCCTCATCCACAAAGCAAAATATGTATGATTTTTCCCCCCAGGATTACAATATAGGTTCACCAATCCATCAAATTGATATGAAACTTGCATCCGTCAAAGTCAAAGATCGCAAGAAGTTCAAGCTTCAGTTAGCCACACATTACAGATATTTTGAGTATGTATAAACACATTTTCAAGTTTTTCTAAACTTTATATTGATATAATTGTAAGTAAGTGCAGAAATTTTTCATGAGATTTCAGTTAAAATATCTTGGAAATAGTTATTTTATATTAAATTAGTTCTTTGTCAGAGATTGTCTTATAATCCACACACACAGTAATGACCCTAGACATAGCCCTCAGTAGTTACGCTTGTCTTTTTGTGTCTGTCAGGTTTACCTTTGAAGATGACCATGAGATGCAGCAGTGGCGTATGGCCATGGAAGATGCCATTGCTGAGGGCCTGGCTGATGACACTGTCCTGGAGAAAGTCTATGACAATATGAGCAATAGATTTTGTGCTGACTGCAATGCTGAAGGTACAAGAGCTTGTGCTTATCAGGCCTTTCTCTCTGATCCTAATGCTTGTAATTGAAATTTAAACAATCTTTAAAGAAAGGCCCACGATACAATGTTAAATGACATGTTTTTGTAGTGCTATGTGTCATTTGTTGGTTTGCTAGGAATCAATTTTCAGTCCTTGTGGTTAAATTAGAAATATATTATGAATGTATATTGTAATATAACTTTTATAGCACATTTCTAATTAAATCTCCTTAAATAACATCACTTTGATTTGTTGATTAATAAATACCATTCTGTTTTCTTATTATAAATTTAAAAAATTTTAAACCCATTGAAAAGTTTAAAACATTATATTAAATTTTATTACTTGCGTATCTTTTTTATCATTTCATTACCTTGGTTTTCTACTCCAGCAACCGTGACAGTAAAGTGGTGCAGCACATTTTCTGGTTTAAAATAACAATGAATTCATTCAATTTTCAGATCCACACTGGGCTTCTATTAACCTTGGTATTGTTGTGTGTAAGAACTGTGCTGGTGTACACAGAACTTTTGACTACAGGGTATCTAAAATTCGATCGTTAAGGATGGACACACGGGTTTGGACACCTAGTCTTATTGAAGTAGGTTTCAAATTAGGGCCTATCTATTTCACACATTAAGAAAATCACATCCTATTTTACTTGTTGAATTAATCCATCTAATCATTACTTTCCTGCTAAAAATTGTCTGTTGGAAAATTTTTGTTTAATTAAACAATTTTTATATTCCCAATTTATTTCAACAGTTTCTTTTGAATACTGAAGATTATAATTTTTTTTTTTAATTTTCAGTTTGATAAGCATTAATTGCTGATTTTCCAAGTTGCATATGATGTAAAATATTAATAACGTTTTTTTGTATGTTTTTAAAATTTATTTTATTTTTTAAATGAAAGTAAAAAAAACAAACTTATTTATTATCACTCTGCCTTTTCCTTTTTTAACCTTTACACATTTTATTTTTTTATTGTTTAAGTCGAATGTTTTTGTCCCCAACAGCTGATGGTTACCATTGGAAACGCCAATGCAAATGCCTTCTGGGAATTCAATCTGGCACCTGGTCTCAGGGTTGCTCCAACTGAAACTATGGAGAAAAGGAAAGAATTCATCACAAAAAAGTACATTGGGAAAAAATTTGCTAACTTACATGAAATACACTCAATGGGTCCACATGCCTTAGGAAAGGTATAGTTTGGGAGTCGAAATGTAAATGTTTCTTACTTGTGACTGGCATATGTTAAGTGTCTTGGAATTTAATAACTAAATACTGTATACCCTGCAATAAATTAATTTGACTTAAAATAATACAATGCTTATATTTTTTTTGCTTTGTTTGTTAATCTTTAGGAACTTGTTTCGGCTGCAGGAAGTTCTCATGTTCTAGACATTTTGAAGATTCTTTTTTCTGGAGCCAATGTGAGTAGGATTTTTTAAATTATAGTAATGTAGTATTTCCTTGTTTCAACATTTTACTTATTTTATTGGCTTGAGAGACATTGGAAACAATGTTTTAACTCTTAATGTGCCAAAAGGTTTTCGGAAACTCCCGTCTCAGTCCCGTAAGAATTTCCTGAATTGCAATAAATTGTTAATAAAATTTTAAAAATTGCGTAAAATCCATTTATAATATTATTGTCATACTGACTTCATCTTTTAGGATAAGAATGGTTATTTTATGTACCCAAAAGACTGTATTGAGTTTAAAACTATTTTACCAGTAGTTTAGCACTATTATTTTACTAATAAAGTATAGCAAAATAAAACCTCATATAAACTAACCAAAAAACTTCACGTATGGAGCGACAACACTAGCGAGGGAAACTGCCGCCATTGCCGGAAATCAAATACATCTTCTTTCACGCACTGAAGAGATTTTTATTTTCTGTAATTTCATTTCTAAAGAGAGTTCTATCGAGGCACGCTTTACTGCGCTGTGGTAATAACGGCGAGGCGCCCATTATTGCTCTTTAACACATTAAGAGTTAATTAAAGAAGTAAAGAATCCTTATGTACCTGAAAATTCATTTTCTTATCATGATTGAAGTGGCATTCAGCAATCTCACTTAATGTCACGAGCTTTTCTTAACTTTCCAGGTGTTATATAGAATCAACAGTACTGGTCCAACAGGTCAGTTCAAGTTGTTTGTACTTTTTTTCCCCTATTACTTGTGAATTTTTAAATGATTTTTAAAAAATAAAAAAAATTTAATCAATAGTGGAATTATTGATTTATTTCCATTAGCATAGAAATGATAAAATAAAAGTTTTATTGTTATTGTTATTGTCTTACAGTATCCTTTTTGAGTAACTGACATTTTTACCCTGCTTTTCTTAACAGCTTATGAAGTTGCCAAAGAAAGTGGTCAGAGACTTATCATGGTGAGTTGGCCCTGAATTGTCTTTTTATTAGGGCTGTTATTGATTAATTTAAATTTAATCGTTAACTTTTGAAAAATTACCGAATAATTAATCGATAATTTTGATTGAAGCTAAAAATAAGATGCATGAGGTCATTAAACTGAAAATTTCAAGGGAAGTAACAAAAACAGGCAAATGACATGTTTTGATTTAAATATAAGTAGTTCAATATAATGTCAATGAATTTAAATTTTGCTAGTGTTAATAAAGTAAAAACAATGTTTAAATTTTTATATCACTTTCCTTATAAAATAGCTTATTTAAAGTTTACACTTACAAATCTATTTTTTAAATGGAGAAGTTTGTACGTAAAAAAGCAAAATATTATTAAATATTAATTATTTATTAATAAATCGGTACAAGTTTGGAAAGTATGTACCTTCATTTTAATCGCTATTTTATCGATTAAAATAATTTTAATCAATAAAATATTTACCGATTAATCGATAAATTAATAGATAATTTCCGCAGCCCTACTTTTTATTGATACATTAGGATCTACCTATAATGTTGAAACTGTAAAAAATAACTAGAAAATTATTTTTGTTATGTCATGCTATGTACATTTTAAAAATATTAAAAATTTTATTACCTCTTCAGGAACTGTTGTATCAAAACAGTGGAGATCGTGAGTAAACTCATTTTATTCTTTTATTAGACAATTGAGTATTTGTGCGAAAAGAAGAATGTCGATAAATAACTTGCAACAAAGAAATTTTAAAAATTTACATTTTTGATGCCAAATTACAATCTCTGTTTTAACTAGGGGTGTACCGGATTCAAATTTGTGAAATCCAGCTAGAGATGGATTTGTAAAAATTGCCAGATTCTGGATTTCCCAGAGCTTATATATATATGCTAGGGTATTACCCGTCAAAAATGACAGTATTTTTCAAAATAAATATATTTCAGCTGCAATGTATTATGAACACATGTTCATCAGAACAAAAAGAAATGTAAAATAAAACTTTCATTTATTTTATTAACTTTTGATTTATTCATTTATTTCCAAATTAACAATTTTTGCGGACGCTCGAAAAGAATTATTTTGGGTGCACTGCTTTCTAAAATTAGTAGCGTTACGGACGGGACATACATTGAAAATTATGTATATTGACATATATATTTATATATATTATGGCTCTACCGGCCAGCCAGATTTATGAATTGAAGTTCTGCATGAGCGGATTTGCAAAAATGGCAGGATTCTGGATTTACCAGAGCTGAAATTTGGTACACCCCTTGTTTTGACTATTTTGAATAGCATGTTAAGTTCTCACAAGAGCATAAGAAGTTAAAACTCAAATAATTTCCATTATTTACTGAGACTGAAGGAGGAGTTGAATTTCATTTTCAAAGAACTGAGATTTAAGCATACATGAAATGATGTTCATGTTGCCAACATTTCTGAAATACACTTTGTCAATCAGCTTAATGATATATTTTTTTAATATTTAATTTTTCAGCCCAGTCACAGTTGGAAAGTGCCAGTGATGAGGTAATTTCTCGCCTTTTAGCATGTGCCAATGAAACTTTAATAAATGGATAAATATGTGTTGAATGTATATGATAAATGTGTTTATATCCTAATATTAATAATTTTTTTGGGCCGTCAATATTTGATATCATGTTTGAAGACATAAGCGCCATTGAAGGAAACTTTGTCCTTGTTCTGAAAGCAGTATGTGTTTATTCCAACAGAATCGGTTACGAGAAGATATCAGGCTACAGAGCTACCTCAACAAAACCGGACCAGTAGGAAGAAGTATGATAATTTTAATGTTGCAGATTTATTTATTGCAAATTAATTTTAAATCGCGTTCACTTACAATTGTAAAAAGCATCATTACATTTTGGTAACACTATATAGTTGAACTATAGAGCTGTCCATTAGTAAGTGCAATCAAACCAAATGTAAAAGTTGTTGTTTCAGAGTTTGAAAACAGATGGTGTGTCCTGGAGCATGGTGCCCTGACCTACTACGCCAACGAAAAGGTCAGTTTACCACACAACATCTCTATCACCAGCTCTGTGATACTCATATGGGTCTTTTCATCATTTTGTTTTTTCTCTTCTGTTTATTATGTTTTCAGAGGAACTTTAAGTTACCCCTTGCCCTGCTTTCATTCATTAAAAAATTTTTTTTTGTTTAATTCCACCAGTCATGCAATGCCTTTTGCCGTGATGAATATTTTCCAGTTCTTGTAATTTGTTTTGTTCTCCATTCGGATATGATTTCCACCTTTAAAAAAAATGTTTACCCATTATTAACTCTTAACGTCCTATAAGGTATTCTGTAAACTAATGCCTATATCCCGTGAGGTTTTCACCTTTATTGCAATCAATTGGTTAAAGAGTTTCTATTTTCTAAGATATCATTACTAAAGAGAGCGATATCAAGGCGTGCTTCGGGATTTTAGGCAAGGCTCCCATTACTGTGCTTTAGAGCATTACGAGTTAAAATCTTTGACCTGCCGTGTTGTAGGTTTTGTTTTTATTCACTGTGTTTTTATTCCTGTCTTCATATTCCTGTCTTCATATTCCTGTCTTCATATTCCTGTCTTCAGAGTACAACATTCAAGGGGACCATAGACAGAAAGGACATGTTCATGATACAGGCAGTAGAAACTGATAGGTAACACAGCCAGTGTATTATTATGTCTTTGTAACTCAGATCAATACATTTAAGTGTTTAAATCATTAAATGAAACTCAAAGGAAAGTTTTTTTACAACACCTATGAGCCCATTGTGTTAAAATGTATCTTTTTCATGATGTCATGCTTTAAAACAGCTAAAATCCGTTTCTCATTTCAAAGCACTAGCATCTTCTTGTTTGTACCCCCTTTGAACTAAATTGTTTCTTATTTATGTGACAGAAACTGCTACCCTTTTGAACCAAATTGTTTCCTATTTATGTGACAGAATCGGCTACCCATATAAACTAAATTGTTTCCTATTTATGTGACAGAATCGGCTACCCCTTTAAACTAAATTGTTTCATTTTTATGTGACAGAATCGGCTACCCCTTTGAACTAAGTACTGGCCTCAAGGAGAACCGAGTCTTTACATTCTCTTCTGATTGTAAAGAAGAGGCTGGTGAATGGGTGCGCACCATTGCTAAAGTAAGATTTCCTTAGCAAGCTAAACAAATTACTATTTTCAAGATTATATCAAAGATCATGTTTATGATTAATTATAAAATTAGGTCTGTCAGAAAATATTTGGTTTGCCTTAAAATTAATTCGCTTTAAACTTTGTAATTACTATATCGAATATTTTAAAAAATTACTTTGTACCAGGATGACCATATTAATGAATTGGAAAAAATGGGGAAGGTTCAATTAAATAAAATGACAGCCTTGCCATACAAGCAGTTATACTTAATTAAAGAAGCAAGTATATGAAAAGGAAGGAACTAATGTTAGATATTGCCTCAGCTTGAGAACTAGATCATGCTGGGACTTGTAAGTAACATCCATTGTTATCTCCAGCTGATGTCCCCGATAGCTGTGATGGAGCATGTGGGGATGATAGACATCAAGTTTGCTGGTGCTGCGTTTATGAAAGAATCACTTGTTGATGTTAGTAATGCTTTTTGTATTTTAAACTTCAGTTTGGGCTTGTTATGGAACTGAGGCACATGAATGGTTTGACAGATAATGTATTTATACGTTTTATGTGTGAGTGTTATTAAACTGTAACAGCTGCTATAAAAAATATGTAAAGTTTGCATGGATTTTTTTTTTGGTCCATATTTGCCACTAAAATATACTTACGAAAGAAACATTTTTTTAATGCTCATTAGACTTAACAATGATTGAAACTGCAAGCTCTGGATGAGTGAAGAAGCTGTGATCCCAAATTAGAGCTTTTGTTATAAGTGTTTGTTTTCCTCGTATAAATTTGAATGTTACTCTATCATTTGATCAAACATCAAACCTCTACTTTGTTGCGTTCATTGTTCAGGAGTGGCACCAGACCTTCTTGGTGTTCAGTTGGCGAGGACTTAACTACATGAACAGAGACCTGAGGTTTGACTACTTGGATCTGCGCAAGGCAAGCGGCATCAGTGAGTGGGGCCACGCTTCTTTGCATGTTAAAATAACCACATACGTTTTTAAGGACTTATCATTACATTGTAAAAATGCGTTGGAATTTGGGTTTTGGGAGTTGGGGGCGGAGGAGAGAATATTTAACCTAATACACTCAATTATTACTATTTGTCTCCTTCCCAGAATGGCAAAGTGCTAGTGAAGGGTATCAGAAGCAAGGGCCTTGTTTTGTCATAAGCTCAATAGGAAGGTAAGCTACAACGGCATTGAAATTAGACGGTATTAACTCTTGCAACAGTTTTAAATAATAATCCTGCCACTACTTTAACCATAACAGAATGGCTGTGTCATTAAATGTAACTGATCATAAAGCAATTAAGAGTATTTTTAGGTGTCAACATAGTCATGTCTCAAGTCTGAAGTTTTGAAGGTGTCATTTATTTCTAATGTTATAACTCAGAATTTCAACCTTCCCAATTCTTACTTTCATCTGTTATTTGTTGATTTCTCAGGTCTCTCTATATTCAAGCCATTTTACCAAGGGATACAGGGCAGATGTATGAGGCATTGGTCCAAGCTGTCACGGTAGGTGGATTTTGGCAGAGAGAGTAGGCAAAAAACACATGGGGTGTAGAGTGGGATGTTAAATAAACGCTTAACCCTACCGCATCAAGTTACCTGAAAATTAATAAATGATAATAAGAGGGCCCACCTGATAATGTTTTTCTGGACCATTTACCCTTGCACTTTCAGTCTGCCCCCAATTGAGTTACCAGAAGATACATTGTGTCAAATTTATTAAGTGTCATTCTCCTTAAAGTAACTACCTTATTATTATTATTTTTCGGTCTTGTAACAGGGCAGTGGTCGAACACTGAGCGACCAAGCGCTTACAGCCAAGAATGTGCCAGTCATCGTCGACCGCTGTATAACCTATATCAACACACATGGAGTCAAAGAGAAGGGCATCTACAGGCAGACCGGCCAGCAGAGCAGAGTCCAAGCATTGCTGGATGAGTTCAGAAAAGGTGTTTTTATGAAACAGATTTTAAAACAATTTGACTTTTTTTGCCCTTGTAATTTTGTCTCATTTTGCAAAGTCTATTAACTCCTGTGTTGTTTGCATGATGGTCTTTATACTGATGCAAGTGCACACATTTTTCCCCAAAAGCAATCATTGCATTGTTGGAACCTCATAAAAGTTGAATAACTTCAATTGTGAGATTTTTAAAGTTTGGTGCTTAACCACCATTTTTTGATAAATTATTAAGTAAACTGTTTAAAAATAAAGCTTATAATTTTGCTTCAGGATTTCATAAAATTTTGCTGAAAATCCCTCTGTGAACAGAGTAAAGTTAGATTTTAAAAGTCAAAGTTGCTAACTGCCATTTCTCATCTCCCCAGATGCCTACCTGGTGTGTTTGAATGACTACTCTGTCCATGAGGTGGCCAGTGCCTTGAAGAAGTTCTTCAGAGAGCTGGATGACTCTGTGTTTGAGAGGATGAGCTATGAAGCATGGATAGAGATAGCAGGTAGGCTTTTGGCTTGTGAGGCCAGGTTAGGTGTTGTGTATAGGAAAAATACAAAAAGGTGTTGTTGATTGGGAAGACATGAAAGTTGTTTTAGATATGGAAGACTAGTTTTTGTTTATAGGACTGGCATTAATGGTGTATATAAAGAAGATATGTGAGGCATGGATATGTGCTGTAATTAGGTGAGGTATGGGTAAATGTTTTAGATTGGGGGAGGGCATGGAAAGTAAGGAATGTTTGAAACAATGAAGGTTTTTCTTTAGAGAGGACGGAGACATGGCAAGGGATTACTTTTTAAGTTTATTTACTTGTTTTGATTAGGCTCAATTTGGCCCTCTTGTCCATGTTACTGTTAAACATTTATTTTCTCCTAGGTTGCAAAGAGGAAGACCACAAGCTGGCAAGGTACAGATATCAGCTGGGCAAGATGCCTGAAGTCAATAGACAGACACTAAAGATTGTTATTCAGCATTTACTTCAGTGAGTTTTTGTTTTGCATCTCATAAATTAAAACATTTGAATTATAGTTCTTAAATGGCAGTCCAGTTCATTTTACATGAGATTTTAATTTGAAATTATTTTTAAATTGTAGGGTAGCCAAATATGAAGAAGAAAATTCAATGTCAATACAAAACTTAGCAACCTGTTTTGCACCTTCACTACTAAGGACTAATTTGGAGGAGGTAAGAGAAGCTTAGTTCAAATTTCCATTTGTTGTACATTTTACTAATGCCTCAGGCTCATGTATGTTAGTTAACAATACAGTAAGTTTTAGTAAACATATTTGAATTTTTGAAAACTGTTTGGGTATTTTACATTTAAGTTGTTGAAAATTACCTGACTATTCTATATTATTTTATCCCTTGAAAGCTCCAGTTGCCATCAGACACCTCCAGTAGGGAGATCAGGATTGTGCTGGACATTCTGAAAAACTCGGACCTATTTTTTAAGGTGATTAGCATTATGTATTATTTTCAAAATGATCAAGTAGATACTTTAACCCAAGAGTTCCAAATGCAACTTTATCGTGTCAACACACAAGTTTTTTAAGTAACTCTGGTATGTACAACTAAAATAAAAGAAGCTTAATGGAAGATGACTCCAATCATCAATACTTTAATATTTTTTTTAGAGGAACTGCACAAAGGCTAAGATTTAAAATTCAGCCACTTAATATACCAGGAGAGAATAATAATGAAAGTTGTGGGTTAAGAATTTTAAGAGACGAAAAACCGACCATAAAAGATTTTATATTAAATGACTCTTAAATTCCTTGAAATTAATAATGCAAAAATTATTTTATTTCACTCAGGTGGATGAAAATGAAAAAATCATTCAGCAAAATATTGACATTGCAGAGAACCAAATTTCTAATTTACAAGATCAGAAAAAGGTAAGACATGACTTTATGGTGAAGATTATCACTATCAAAGCCAAGTAACTCAAACCTTTCACCTGACTAGGGATGTGTCGTATAATTAAAAAATCGAGTGCAAGTTTTAGAAAAAATCTACCTTTGCCATTTAAAGTTTTTATACCTTCCGTTAATGTCAAAATTACAAATAACCTGTTCAGGCCACTTGCTCTACACTAGAAATTTATTTTTAAAAATTAAAAAAAATATTTATTAACATTATAACATGCACTGCGAAAAATGACGATTAAAGACCTATAGCGCGATTTTGGGCACCTTGGGTTAACTCTTAATGTGCCATAAGGTTTTCAGAAAACTTCCACCTCAGTACCGTAAGAATTTCCCAAATTGCGATCAACCGGTTATGACATTAAAAAAATTGCGTAAAATCCATTTTTATCATTATGGTCATACGGACGTCATCTTTTAGAATAAGAATGGTTATTTTATGTATCCGAAAGACCGTTTTGAGTTTAAAACTATTTTTACCTGTAGTTTAGTACTATTATTTTAGTAATAAAGTATAGCAAAATCGCATCTTCAAAAAAAAACGTAAAAACTTCCATAAAACTTCGTGCATCAAGCAATAACACTAGCGAGGTAAACAGCCGCCATTGCCGGAAGTCGAAAACATCATTTTTCACGACTGAAGATTTTTAATTTTCTGTAATTTCGTCTCTAAAGAGAGTTCTATCGAGTCGCGCATTACCGCTCTTTGGTAAAAAACGGTAAACCGCGGATTACCGGGCTTTGGTACATTAAGAGTTAATACTACTCCATAGAGACGCGTCAAACTAAATCACACGTGTCAAAAATGAAACAAGATAAAAAATTCCAGTAATTATTATTGAAATCTTGTAGAATCACACAATATTTGGAAGTCTTGAGGAATATGAGATTTTGATGCTATTTTTAACTAAAAACATGAGAGTGAGTCGCTATGCAAACGGATAAATTTGGATGCATCCGTACGGACCCTTATCAGAACGCATTTAGTCGCATCAGGAGCTAATGAGTTAAAGAATTCTTTAAAAAATAAAATAATTGGAATGAAATTCAGTGAAGATTATACTGTATGTTATCTAAGTATATTTTAGTTTTCTCTGAAACAAACAAGGCCAGGGCTTTTATAAAGCAAAAAATCATAAATAATTAAAATAAATCAAAGATCATATCATATGTGATTTTCCTGATGCAAGTCTGTTTCTGACTTTGTCAATCCATCCCAAATTATTTGCTTCTGCAGCCATCACAGAATTCTGCCGCTGGGATCCTGACCCCAGTTTATCTGGTCAATGGCCCTGAACAGTCAGTGAACACATTTGACCCTACCAACGCGAATGTGGAGTCCCAGAACATCTCTGTCACCGTCGACAAGACTGTGGAAGAGGCTCTCAAAGAGGCTGTGACTAACTTGAGGAGACACAACAGGAGCTTGGAGCACAGGCCTTACATCCTGTTTGAGCTTCTGTTCAAATGTCAATTACGTAAGTGACATACAATATTTCATCCTTTAAAATTTTTTTTTTTTAATTTGATGTCACACTCAAGGACTAATGTTATAAGAGACTGATGCTTTAAAAAGATCATGATTTCATATTTAATTCTTCCCTAGAGCTCTACGCACTCAGAAAATATTCTTGTTCAACTAAAAAATATTTCTTTTAAAAAAAAATCTCTATTACATGAAATTTATTAATGGGGTAGGGATCTTAAAACCGAATTTGAATAAATGATGTGAGTTCAGTATTAAGTAATAAAACAGAATACTATAAAAGTAAACAATATGAATATGATAAAATACTAAATTTTATAAAGGGCTAAGTTAGAATATTAAATGTCATGTGAAGTTAATTAAAAGGCCAAGTGAAAAAAAAGTGAACATTTTATAATATATAGTAGCATTAAAAAAATTACAATTTGTGTGAGAAATCTAATAACTTTTGTAAATATTAAAAATTTGATATTAAAATTTGGACGCTATTAACGTTTAAAGCCCCTTAAGGTTTTTGGGAAACTTTGAGTCAGTCCCGTTAGGATTTCTCGTTTATTGCGATCAACTGGGTATGAAATTTTAAAAATTGCAGAAAATGTATTTATATTATTATTGTCATACTGACTTCATCTTTTAGGATAAAAATGGTTATTTTACGTATCCAAAAGGCCGTTTTGAATTTAATAATATTTTTACCTGTTGTCTAGTACTATTATTTTTACAAAATAAAATGAAAAGTAAAAACTACCACAAAACTTCACGAATCAAGCGACAACAGTAGTGAAGGCAACCACTGCTATTTCCGGAGGTCGACTAAAGCTTCTCTCACTAAATGAAGAATTTCTACTTTCTATGATTTCATTACTAAAGAGAGTGCTATCGAGACTCGCTTTACCGTGCTTTGGGATTATAGAGACAAGCCGTGCATTACAACGCTTTGGGACATTAAACGTTCACATTTATGATATTGAAAAAGATAAACATTTAAAATATTTATTTGAATATAAAAGTAAAAATGCAGTAAAAGGATTATGGCTCCCTAGAATTCAAAATAAATTAAAATTATTATATGGTTTGGACTATAAGATAAATCAGGAAAATTAAATGTTTTTTTTCTCCGATAATCAATGAAGCTGCATATTTTTTTACAAATTAATTTTAGCCCTAAAAAGAAATTTAAGTATAAACCCATTGAACTGCGACATTTTAGCTTGCATCAACAAAAATTGTATTTCTCAGAGCGGCCGCTGTTTGCAGATGAGTTAATCTCACGGACCACCAACAGATGGTCTGATTTCAGCAGCTGGGTTGAAAAGGACATTGCCATGCATCTATGTGTCAGAGACAATAAATTAACTGAAAGGCTGAAGGATATTGTGAGTAGTTTTATCTAAATAATGTAGATTAAAAGAGTCGTAAACAAGTTGTGTTAATAAAATAATACATTTTTAAGCTTTAATAGTGGATGATATACTGTTGTGGAACCTAAATATTGTGGAACCTAAATTGTTACACTGAAAAAAATGTTGTTAAATGTTGGAATGATTTAGCTGTAAGTTATTCTCACCACACGAGATTAAACAAGAAACAACAACAAAAAAAAGGGTTTAAAAAAAACTAAGTTTTGGTTGAAAATACCATTGATCAAATAGTTATTTCTAAATTAGCTTTCATTTGCCAAACTGGTTTGTGTGCAAAATTACAAACCTGTGTGCAAAGTTGCGTAGTGTTCATTTTTTCCACAACATTTTTCAGCCCATAAACACATATATTGTATTATTTTTATTAAAATATGCTATGTGATAATTCTAAAATGCTTCAAGGCATCGGTCAGATTTATGTGTGGCCGCACAGCTAAGAAGCTCTCAAGATTCAATCATATTTTTTAGGACTGCGGATATTAATGATTAACTTCTCGATTAATCGTTAAAAATTTTATCAATTAAATAATTAAAACAATTTTAATTGATAAAAATTCTATTAAAATTTAAGAAAATATTTATAATATTCTTTCTTCAATTTTTAAAAAATAATTAATAAACAATGTAATAGCCCCGATCACGCGATCTGAGGAACATAGTACAACAGTCAAAAGGAGTTTTAAAAGTTCTAAATATTAAATTTTTTTTATTTATGTCTTTGAGACAGAGGAAATAGCTCAATAAAAAAAAAAGTTAATTACCTTTTTTGTCACTTCCCTTAAGATGTTTGGCTTTAATCGAAATTAATGATAAATTCATGAAATTAATCGTTAATTTTTCAAAAGTAAATGATTAAATTTAAATTAATCGTTACCAAGCCCTAATTTTTTTCCATAACTCTTTTTACAGGCATCACCCAGTTTTACAGCCCTAGCCAAGCTGCAGTATCGGGAGCCCAAAGGAAAGTTTAACAAAAAGACAGTGGGTCTGAGACAGATGAAACTGGTCATATTCAAAGGGGCAGAGGTAACTAGTTGTTATGTATTGATGCAAGTATTTACAGCAGTGGAGCCCAGGCTATGATTTATGCTGGATTTAAAATAAATTTCTAAAATTAGTTCCTCTTAATCTGTTCACCTGGCTTCAAAGTTAGATTTGGTCGCTAAGCTCTTTGTGATGCATCTAAGCGTCATCGATGTCCCACCCAATGATGTTTGAAGCCAGCAGCTAATGGACTACCAATGTTAAAAATATCAACTTTCTGTGCAGTGGTGTAACTCACTGGTTGTAAGAGTTGGCCCTCAAAATGTTTTAACCCCTGTTATGTTCTTCTTTTCTTTTATCGTTAAAAAAAAAAATCACTTTTCATCTGAAATCAATTTTGAGTAGCTCCCCTTATTCTAGTAAAAATCTTATATGTTTTTCACAGGGCACCTCTGAAGTGGCATCTTGGAATGTTGAGGATATCACCGTCTACATTGGGACCATGCTGGTCAAGAGGTCTTTGCCTTCAAGGTGAGATAAGTACCAAGTTCAACAACTCTTTCTTTTTTTGATTGACTTGTGGCAAATGTCAGGCCCTCCTCATTTTGCCAAAGCAGGTTTCAAATATCTGTATTTTGTTTGACTAGAGATATTAAGAGAATTAAGTTTAATGTCCCAAAGCTCGGTTAGGCGTGCCTTGATAGTGCTCTCTTAAGTAATGAAATCATATAAAGTAGAAATTCTTCATTTAGTGAGAGAAGCTTTAGTCGACTTCTAAAAATGGTTGCCTTTCGCTAGTGTTTTAGGTTGTTTTTTGTTTTTGAAGATGTGATTTCGCTATATTCTTTTGTAAAAATAATTATTCTAAATGACAGGTAAAAATAGTATTAAACTCAAGACGGACTTTTGGATACATAAAATAAGCATTCATATCCTAAAAGATGAAGTCATTATGACAATCATAATATAAATGGATTTTACGCAATTGTTTTAATTTCATAACCAGTTGATAGCAATAAACAGGAAATCCTTATGGGAATGAGGCGGAAAATTACCCAAAAGCTTATGGGGCATTAAACCTTAATGTTGAAATACCCTCCGGACCTTCAATTGCATGATTACATGCCTCCTATATGATCTAACCAAGTGTTCTATGATGGTAGCAAGGGACTATAAATGGCTACATAAAGGCATTAATGGTATTCAATGGCAATTAGGGAAGATGAAAAACTACAAAAAGTCAGGATTTGAAAAGAATGGGTATAATGAAAGAAGAAAATGTAAAAATGAGATATTTTCTGAGCGTTGTTATGTCAGAACAAAAAAAAAAAATCAAATTAATTTCAAATTGAAACATTTACATTCAAAAGAATACCATTGATACTATTTTTTCAAGAGTTATGAATTTTAAAAAAAAATTCAATTTTTAATGAAATACCAATTTTACTTAAAGGATTTATTTATCGAGGTATTTAGCATGTAAAATGTCATCAATATGAACATGTTATTTTCAGCTGCAAAGGTTTCTTGACATTTCTTGTGAATGGAGAGGAGATCAGCTGTGCTAAAGAGAGGTAACTCATTTTTAATGTCAGTAACTAGTAACTCATTTTTAATGGCAGTAACTAGTATCTCATTTTTAATGGCAGTAACTAGTATCTCATTTTTAATGGGAGTAACTAGTAACTCATTTTTAATGGCAGTAACTAGTAAGGTTGTTAAGACCGCTCGTTTTTGAGGACCGGCTAACCATTCAAAAAAAGACCGGTTAACCGCTCGAGCTTATTTCCCTAATGTTTTGAGAACTAACAAGCGAATGTTGTCGCCTCGAGTCGTCTGATGGCATCAAAGCCCGCTTCCCCCACGCTTGCGTTCAGCTCTTTCCGCATTGCCCTCAATTCATAGCATTTTTTTTTAATCCAAAAAATTAACTAAACAGTGATGGTTAATTGTCTTTTTTATATTTTATTTTGAGGACTCGTAGTTCACCGGTCTAAATAAGAGGACAGGTTCAATCGTTCGTTAAAATTAGCGAAGTATTTTTCATTAGTTTTAAAAACCAACGCCTCGCCCCGTCCGTTGTGGGTCTAAATAAGAGGACAGGTTCAATCGTTCGTTAAAGTTAGCGAGGTATTTTTCATTACTTTCAAAAACCAACACCTCGCCCCGTCCGTTTTGACGTCATGTTTACCTCTCTTGTGTGTGATGCCGGTCAACTCACGTATTAAAATTAATAATATAATAAAAGACCGAACTCGAATTTGTGGGCCGATTAATGCCAACCTAGGCTACTTGTCAGCTGGATCGTGGTATCGCTTTCACCGTGACAAAGCGAGAAGGAGAGGCGCGTTACGGCTTGTTTTGTTGTTTTTTTCACTACGTTACCACTGGAGTTTTTTTGGTTTTTTTTTGTTGTTGTTGTTTTCGGTTACACGGTCCTGCGGTCCTCAATAAAGAGGACCGATCCTGATCTGAGGATCGGCTAACCGGTTAACCGTTAACAAGCTTAGTAACTAGTATCTCATTTTTAATGGCAGTAACTAGTAACTTATTTTTATTGGCAGTAACTAGTAACTCATTTTTAATGTCACTAACTAGCAACTCATTTTTAATGTCAGTAACTAGTAACTCATTTTTAATGGCAGTAACTAGCAACTCATTTTTAATGTCAATAACTAGCAACTCATTTTTAATGTCAGTAACTAGCAACTCATTTTTAATGTCAGTAACTAGTAACTTATTTTTAATGTCAGTAACTAGCAACTCATTTTTAATGGCAGTAACTAGTA
>MUZC01004791.1:169936-189729 GCA_002072015.1 Radix auricularia | reverse complement strand
CAGTAACTAGTAACTTATTTTTAATGGCAGTAACTAGCAACTCATTTTTAATGTCAGTAACTAGCAACTCATTTTTAATGGCAGTAAATAGTAACTTATTTTTAATGGCAGTAACTAGCAACTCATTTTTAATGGTAGTAACTAGTAACTTATTTTTAATGGCAGTAAATAGCAACTCATTTTTAATGGCAGTAAATAGCAACTCATTTTTAATGGCAGTAACTAGCAACTCATTTTTAATGGCAGTAAATAGCAACTCATTTTTAATGGCAGTAAATAGCAACTCATTTTTAATGGCAGTAAATAGCAACTCATTTTTAATGGCAGTAACTAGTAACTTATTTTTAATGTCAGTAACTAGCAACTCATTTTTAATGTCAGTAACTAGTAACTCATTTTTAATGGCAGTAAATAGCAACTCATTTTTAATGTCAGTAACTAGTAACTTATTTTTAATGTCAGTAACTAGTAACTCATTTTTAATGGCAGTAACTAGTAACTTATTTTTAATGGCAGTAACTAGTAACTCATTTTTAATGTCAGTAACTAGTAACTTATTTTTAATGGCAGTAACTAGCAACTCATTTTTAATGTCAGTAACTAGTAACTAGTAACTTATTTTTAATGTCAGTAACTAGTAACTCATTTTTAATGTCAGTAACTAGTAACTTATTTTTAATGGCAGTAACTAGCAACTCATTTTTAATGTCAGTAACTAGCAACTAATTTTTAATGGCAGTAACTAGCAACTAATTTTTAATGGCAGTAACTAGCAACTCATTTTTAATGACATCACAGTTATTTTTACAGTAGTTTTACATGTACTCACTCAAATTGACATTGCATATTGTATGTATAACTAAGTGTATAATTTGTGTCTCCTTTTTTCTTCTTTTTTTTTTGTTTTGTTTTTGTGTGCACATCCTCTTAAGTTATTAATTTATCATTGTAGGGCCTTTGGTCACTGTCTTGGCTTTGATACAGAGGATGAAATGCTCAAATGGGCTGCTGCCATCTACAAAGCACAGGTTGGTTTGTCTATCTCCTGAAATTAATTTTAAAATTTTTTATTGTTCAGCTCAGCCACCTTAATGTTGAGCAAGTTCTTAAACATATGCTCCTGTTCCAATATGATTTTATGCTTTTCCTTTTTTACTAAATGAGATGAAATTCATATGTTTTTTTAAAACTCATTTATTTCTAGTTTTTTAAATAAAAACCTTGTTTCATGTTTTTGTTTTTACATTGGAATGATCATTATGTTAGAATTATTCAAGGTGATATCCAACAATATGCAGAGATAAGTTAATGTGAGTTTGGTAGGAAATTGAATTTATTTTTCTCATTCTGGTTTACTTTAGGGTTATTTAGCCTCCATTTCAGTTTTGATAATTAATGATTTTATTATCTATACAAGAATAATAGGTCAGGAGTTGTTTTTATTTGCATATATTTATTTAAAGTGTAAAATAATTACTTTATTTCCTCACAGCATCCTGGCAGCTTTAACTGAGAGACAGCTGGTGGGGTTATTCTAAACTATTGGTGCTCATCGACATGAAATACACATGATTAATTTAAGCTGATGGTAATAATATTGGACCACAAGAAGTGCACACTATTCTAAGTTGATAATACCATAAATTAATCGGGTACGACACAACAGCTCTTCTTGGACATGTACAGCAAACCACTATCGGCCAATGTGAGAGGTACTAAACCAGTCCTAGTGTCAACACTAACAGTAACAGCCTGCTGTATTAACTGACAACACTCTCAACCCTGGAATTTTATGCAGACAGAAAACCCACGGATGTGAACACAGCTTAAAATTCTAACACATGAGAGACATACAACATACATGCTGTTCATACACAAATTGTTGATTATCTGCATTACAGTGACTGGACTACCTAAAAACTTTCAGTGTTATTGTAACAGTACAAAATACAAACACAGGCCCCTCTTGGCAGTATATAGTGAGGCTATCAAGACCATGTTAGGTATCGCCTCATGTTGAGCTATAAATTCAAAGCCCTACCAATAGAATGTATGCAAAGTCTCAAGGATATCAGCAACACACCCCTGTTGTTTTTTTGGACTGGGACAGTTTTATGAACAACTTAATTTGTGTTCAAGGAACAAACCGTGATACTGCCATCTGCCAAAAAAAAAACAACCAGTGTTGGATGAAATAGAAATGAGCGCTGAACTATCCGCAAGTTCGCAGTGCTTATCTGTCAATCTTTATTAGCCAAAGCTGATGGTGCTGACCTGACAGTGTTCATCATCCACAAGTTTAAAGTGGCCATCTGACAGCATTCCGTCAGTACAGTTTGGTAGTGCTGATCCATCAGCCTGCATCTACTATAAATCCTTCAGTTAAATGACTGATATAAAGTTTAAATTATTGGCTTAACAGTTAGACATGATGGCTTGAGGTTATTGAATAAAACTGCTAATTTATTTCAACTTCATTATTTTCAAACATTCTATACATTTTAAAATGCAGTAAAGATTTTTCGTGAAACCTGTTTGAAATTATTTATGCAAATGCATGGTTACACAACTTGAATCGATGAAAACGGAATTACATTAGTTATTTGTGCAACAGATTTTTCTGTGTTTAAAGCGTATTAGGATTACTCTTTAACTACAACTGCTGTCATGTGTTACCTATTTCTTATCAAGTGCACATTTTAACCAAAGGAAACAAAGAACCCTGTTGGAACCATCCCCTGGGTTCTGTAACTTCTTTGTTGCAATTTGGGAATGTATGAAAATAACAAAAGAATTATTGACTAAAGCAGAAGTCTCAATTCTATGCAGTTGAAGGGCGAGCTTCAAAAGTCTGCATGTTTATACAAATGTAATGGTAAAAAATGGTTTGGTGGGAAAAATGGTTTGTGGTGGGGAGGGGGGGTGTCATATTTACAGGTGTTCATGTATATAGAATTGTCTATAAGATTTTTGACAAAGTTCTTGTTATTATTTGATTCCGCTCCTCTGTTCCCAAATTTATATCAACATTCCAATCAACTTTATGCAGCCTATTTTTTTTTAACTTACTATTTGATGCACCAAAGTGCCTTTAATTTGATTTGATGAAAACACTTTCAGGAGTCACTTGTCCCAACTATTTGACTTAACAACAATTAAAATCAATATGCAACAAAAAAAAAAGAAATCATTCTTGTGTGGCATTACATCTCTTGAGCATCACAGCCAAGTTTGGCTTGATTAAATCTCTTGAACATCACAGCCAAGTTTGGCTTGATTACATCTCTAGTACATCACAGCCAGGTTTGGCTTGTGCCAGAAATCTGATGTCATTGTGTTTCCCTATAGCCAGTGGTTGGATGAGTGCAATAAAATTATTTCTTGTCTCTTTACTGATTATCATGTACAGAAATAATATGGTATTGTCAAGATGATGATTTTAAAACAATCAACTTTAAAAGTTGACTATTAATTGTTGTTGGATATGGGAAACAATTCTCATCTGTAATCAAACTATCGCTGTATGTGTGCTTCTGTGTCTTTACAGTAAATAATTTCTTCATCAAGTGAGTTTTGGTTGTAACAGTCCAACTCTAGAAAAACCTGTTATTTAAATCTGTTTATTTAAGTGTTATTTTAAGAAATAGGCATATTGGAATGGTTCTTTTATGAACTATTTATTCAATAACCAAGCGATAATAGGTTTTATATACGCCTGATCAGATTTTTAAAGGTTTGTTACAAATCTCTTATTGGTACAAAATAATAACTGTTGTATATCTTGGAACAAGGGTTAAAATTTGGATGCTTATCTATAAATTTATACAGATTAGCTGGCTCAGATAGAAATCACTGTGACGTAGGTTTTTGTCAATTTCATTGTCAACGCTTTCAATGTGTAATGTTGTGATAAATGTTCAAAGTAATGTGACAGTGTGTTTGATGTTGTTAAGTTATGCTTTCTGCTGTAGTGACTTGTAAAATGTTTGAAGTTAATGTATGTGGATTAGTTTTTTTTTAATGCTTAAACTTTTTAAAAAAAATTAATGAAGTAGAATTGGGGATAATTTTAAGATTATTTTCTTTAAGTTGGTTTTAATAATACAATAGAACTGGGATGTGGGTTGTTGTTTTTTGTTCTTCTCATCTTTAATCTTTTTCTTACAGTTTATCTTGTCTCTTCCCAGTAACTTATTGATGAAATGCAAGGGCTTTTATATTTTAAAAATCTATACTCTGTTTACATAATGTATTCAAACTTTTACCACTAATTGGCAAACAATATGAATTATTATATTCCCAGCATTACATTTATGCAACATAATGACCTTAAAATTTACAAAATTGATTGCTCCTTATTAATGTGTAAGATTAAATAAGTACCAATGTTTTAAAGGTAGTTATTCTTAAGGATTGCTAGATTTTTATTTCCATTGCAAACTGGCTGTCCAATCATTTGTAAATGAGGGTATTCAACAGTTTATTTTGGCTGCTCATACACAATGGCATTTCTTACTGCAAGTTAACAATAGATCCTTGACTCCTAACTCCTAAGATTTGTGTTTTTTCTGTTCATTTTAAAGAGGTGTTTATTTTTAAGAAGGGACTTGTTAAAGTTTGTATTGTATAACTTTATAATGCTGCATGAAGTTTTGAACGTGTATTACCATACCATATACTTTTTATATTTAGGGTAAATCACCCAAGCCTATAAAACTTTTTTCCAGGCAATTTAACTTCTTTATCATTAGGCCTAAACTCAATCAAAGTTGTTAAATTTTCCTATTGGTTTTAATTTTTCAAAGTCTTAAATAAGTTTTTAAATCACTAATATCCCAACAAATAGATTATATGAGAGAAGAAAAACAAAGATAATGGGGGAATATTACAATTTTTGACACTAGTCATCAGATGATTCACATGTATCTATTCCAATCAGAAAATACTTTTCTATCATAATTATTTACATTTCATTTGTAAAAAGAATGTTGCCAGATCCTTTATTATTTCTGTGCTACTGCTGACCCACCCACTACATTTACACGGGAGCTGAATTAAAACAATTAAATTAAACAATTATTATTTGAAGGTGTGAGAAAATATTTCTGTAAAAATAGATATGAGTTATTGCAAAAGCTGGATTTGGAAGAAGAGAATAACATTGTTCTTCATAGCAGTATATTTATTTATCTGACCTACTTATTTGTATATACTGATTGAACAAATTAAAATTTTAAATTTCCTAAGAAATGTACCACAAATAATTGGATTTTGTTGTGACCAGCAGGAGTTGTTTGATTATCTTATGTCTATAATTATGATATGCAGATTATTTGTCTATCTCTGCTGGTCGGATTTTTCAAAAAAAAAAATTTGTTTTAAAATGTTGCATGCCAACATTGAATATGCAAGTATAGCAAGTGAACAATATCTTTTTAAAATAAATAACTGATCAAAAATATTGTGTGCTTTTGATTTAAAAAATACTTGAGTGTAAATAATTCATCCTTAAATTTTTTTTGAAAATTGAACAAATATAATTGTAAAATATTAATTTGAATGATCAAAAATGGATTCAATATTTATTTTGTGATTAGTCAATGGTTCTAATGAGATTTGATGAGATATAAATTAAAAGTTACAATTTCAACTCTATATAAATATATTTATAACTTCGTGTCAGGTAACATTGTTGTGTTGCATTCATACAATGTCATTTTGTAACTAACATTTCATCTACCTGTTTTGTGATGTATTTTCTGTGTTTGTTGAATATCTCAAACTTGGGGAAAGTACAATAGTGAACTGACTGAGGTCCGTAGTGTTGTTATGTTACATTCAGCACAAATTGTTTGGTTTAAGCTCAAGCCCCGAAGATATTTTCTGAGATAAGTTTCTAAACTGATAACTGATCAATTGTGTGTTTGAATGAGATGAACTTGTTGTTTTTTTGTGTATGTTTTTAGTCAAATAAATTAAATATTAAAAAAAAGTTATTTAAACATAAACAAGAACAATTATTTACAAATATATTATTTTAATAAAGTTGAGGGTTTTTTAAGGACAAGTTTCTTGTTGTATTACTAATTGTACTTTATTGGGGGATTGGTGGAAGGGGGGGGGGGCTTACTCTCAAAACCAGCAGTTAGTTCCTACATTATTTGATTCTGTTTTTGTCTACAATAAATATACTGTAATGAGATGTTGTGTGTTCACATGTTGGTGGTTTATGCCTCAGCCTTTTGTCTTTACTAGAGCTGATGTTGTGAACTCTTCCATTCCTTATCAAACAAATTACATGCAGTTTTACAATAAAGATTTTTATATATATCAATATCTAACACAGTATTATGTTTCTTTTTTAAAAATTGAAAATGTATATATTTATAAGTTATTACAGTGGTTGAAATACTGAGGTTTCCCAGTTCACCCAGCTTTAAATGGGTACCTAAAACCTATTGTGGAAAGTTAAGGTGACTGGGCATTGTGCACGCCACATGTTCCCTTGCTCCTTTAGTGTGGCTAAAATGGTCTGAAAAGTAGATTTTACTTACTTTATTTTATTTAAATATTTTTGTTATTCCCAAAAATTGTATTAATGTTTAGGTTGAACTACTTGTTTAAGAAGTATCTTGTACATACCCTGACACTGAACTTTAGTGTCTCTTCTCTCTCTCTCTCTCTCTCCCTCACACACATAAAACAAGAGAAAATTGCTAAACTGGTTTTTCCACACTCAATAAGACATAAAATGCCGAAATTTCTCAAAATCTCAACGTCGATTTTTTGCAGGCTTATAATATTTACCTCTATACTCTTATACAAGAAAGTAAAAAAAAATACAATAAAATTAGGTACTGTCATATGTAAGAAATGCTATGACTTCCGAGGTAAAATATAAGTTTCTTTATTTTTAGAACAGAGTTGTTGGGAGGAGGAGAGTTGGTGTGCGGAGGGTGGAGGAGAAAAGCTTTGCACTTTCGCCAATCCCAAATCTCTTGTCAGCGTTATAAAGGGGGCAACATCATGCGTCTCGTTTTCGAAATCAACTGGATCCTGCTATCGGTATAAAATTGGATTTATGGAGCATCAAGCTATTCATGGATACAACGGATCAGAAGTTCCCATGGGAACTTATTTTTATTTTTAAAGCCATGTCGTTGTCAACGTTTCAGATCCAAATTTAACATTAGTCTTCCTGCCTCTAATGATACTAACAATTAGCATTCGAGTGCAAGATAAATGTATTTTTTTTTTTTTTAAAAATGCCATTTACAAATTGAGTGAAAATGATAATATTATTTTGGTTTTCGATCTCAAAGTTTGGAACGGTTTTGCCAGTAAATAATTAATACCTTCTGTTGCTAGTGAAACTTATAAAAAATGGGATACTCTACAAATTATTGATTCACTTTTAAGGCTTTAGTCTATAGTCTTATCATGATTAATCACGTACCTCAAGCAAAGTTCCAACTAGAGTCAGTTGGTGCATGTGCAAAATAATAAACTCGTATGCAAAAAATGTATAGCTTTTTTGTGGGCTAAGTCATCCCACCCAATTTTTCCACAAACATCTCCTTATAAATAAAAACAACCCGTAAAAACAAAGTTTTTGACCATAAATCCCTTATATATGAGACAGAACTAAAAAAGTATTGATAATATTCAAAATAATGTGCACCATGCGACAAACAAACATTTACAGACTGAACGTGACTAAACTCTCTTGGTGTAACAAGGGGACGTGTGGGGGGTGGGTGTGTGGTCACCGATGGTTGGACTGAACTCTAGCAAACACGTGGATGTCAACAGATGGCTACCATACATTTTTCATCTTATACTAATAAAAGGGAAGGCCCTCACAGACTCATCACTAATTCTCCAACTTCCCGTTTAGGTAGAAGCTTAAAACTTTGGGAAGTTGTTGGGTACCCTCTCACGACGAAAATTGGTGAAAAAGAATTTTAAAAATATCCCTCATGTGGGGCCGGGGGCCCAAAATTGTTATTCCTTATATGGGTTTTATAAAAAAAATTTAAATCCCCAATTTACCTATTCCCCGTGTAGTTAGAAGCATGAAACTTTGGAAATTTTTTTGAGTACATGCTCTCGACGACAATTAGAAAAAAAAAGTTAAACTTCCCACTCATGGGGGCCGGGGCCTCAAAAACTTTTTTCCCCCCTTATATGAGCATGATAAAAATTGAAAATCACTAATTCTATTTCCAATATAGGTAGAAGCATGAAACTTTGGAACTTTTTTGAGTACACGCTCCCGACGAAAATTGGCAAAAAAGAATGTTAAAACACCCTCTCATGGGGGCCCGGGGGCCCAAATATAGTTTTTCTTATTTAAAAACCGACTCATCACTAATTCTACAATTTTCCGTCTAGGTAGAAGCATGAAATTTTGAGAAGTTGTTGGGTACCCTCTCACGACGAAAATTGGCGAAAAAGAATTTTAATAATCTCGCTGGTGTGGGGACGGGGGACCAAAAACATTTTTTCCTTCTATGGGCTCTATAAAATTGACAATCACCAATTTTCCTATTTCCCGTTTAGGTAGAAGCATGAAACTTTGGAATTTTTTTGAGTACATATTCCCGACGATAACTTGAAGAAAAAAAAAGTTACATTTCCCACTTATGGGGGCCGGGGCCTCAAAAACGTTTTTTTTCCCTTATATGAGCTATATAAAAATTGAAAATCACCAAATCTCCTATTTCCCGAGTAGGTAGACTCATGAAACGTTGGGAAGTTGATAAATACACTTTCACCATGCTAGCATGCGAAATCATATTGAAAACATCCCTTACTGGGGGGACGGGGGCCCAAAATTAAAAAAAAACGAAAATAATTAATTCTCCCATCCCCATGTATGTAGAAGCATGAAACTTTAGGAAGTTGTTGAGTACAATCTACCGATGATAATTGGCGTAGAAGAATTTTGATAATCACAATCATGGGGACCGTGGCCCCAAAAACCTTTTTGTTTCGTATATGAGCTATGTACAAATTGAAAATGAATAATTCTCCAATTTCCCTTGTAGGTAGAAGCATCAAACTTTGGAAGTTTTTCGAGTACAAGCTCCCGACGACAATTGGCAAAAAGAATGTTAAAATTCCCTCTAACTGGGGGCCGGGGGCTCTAAAATATTTTTTCTTATATTAAAACCCGACTCATTTAAAATATCCCTTACTGGGGGCCAGGGGGGCCAAAGCGCGGGTAAATTGCTAGTATAGAGATAAACTAAAAGTGCATTAATTTAATTACGGTACATTCGATCGATCTGAAATTTTGATACAATGCATTGTTACCCGGTAGGTGAAATATGTCTATTTGCAAAATTTCAGCTCGATAGCATCAGGGAAAGTGGGTTATTTTTTACTTTTATTTTTCCGCTGGCCCGACGGACGGATCAAGAGAGAGATGGCGGTGAAGTTAATATTAGGGATTTAAAATACAACCCGTAAAAACAAAGTTTTTACTATAAATCCCTTATATGTGAGACCGAACTAAAGGTTTTGATGATGTTCCAACATTTACAGACTGGACGTGACTGAACGATCAAATTCTGTAAAACGGGGGTGGGTGGGGTGGGGCTGGTCACCGATGTTTTGACTGAACTCTAGCAAACACGTGAATGTCAATAACAACAGACGGCTACCATACATTTATTTAGAGATAAACTAAAAATTCATTAATTTAATTACGGTTCATTCGATCGATCTGAAATTTTTATACAATGCATTGTTAGGCAACACAAGTCTATGTGCAAAATTGCAGCTCGATAGCAAATCGGAAAGTGGGTCATTTTTTAAATTTTATTATTCCGCTGCCCCGACGGATGGACGGACGAAGAGACGACGTTGAAGCTAATATAAGGGATTTAAAAAGGCAGTTGTCTGTGCGGTCCTCGATAGCAATTGGTCCCTCAAACTCCTACAGACTCCTACAGCCAATCGCTAGCAGAGAAAAAATATATATTATTTTCAAATTAAACAAATTTACATGGACGTTCAAAACGAGTTATTTTTGGTACAATATTTTTGTCCTCATTCAGTACTGTGTCCCCCCCCCCTTGAAGTGTGTCACTCCTGCTAATCACAACTGTTACTCCTAGACAATATGCCACCGACATGACGGCACAGCGTCATTGGACGGGCTTTGTTGCTCGTATATATTATATTATCCTAAACAAATTTTGCTTCGCGGAAATTTTTCACTAAGGGGCCGTCCATAAATGACGTCATGCTCCTAGGGGGGGAGGGGGGTCTCACTTTTGTGACGATGCGTGACGTGGGGGAAGGGAGGGGGTTGAAGAAATGTGACGTCACTTTTAAAGGGTAACTTTAAATAAAACTGCCACTGAAATATTTGCTCACTTAAAATTTATTTAATTAGTTTTTTTTATTCAGTGCTTCTCAAAGTGCCGGTCGATCAGACGCCGGTTGGCGTAAGTTATCAAGACACGAAAATTAAATATAATTATAATTCTTAAGTTTGAGAAACCACAAGAGAACACACGAAATTGTTACCCTGCGTCGTTTGATGTTGACATCAAAGCGTTCGTGATGTAACTGCATCGTTTGTTACACTCGCGGCAGGAGTCTGCTAACTTTTTTTTTTGTCGGTTATCCCCCCACCCATCCGACTGCAACTGGTGAGTTTTACAAACAGGACAAGTGTCTNAAAAAAAGATCTGAATAGGATTATATGTAGATATTTTTAGTCAAAACGACACGGAATATCCATTTACGGGTGGGTGGGGGAGGGGAATCTATTTTATACAATTATAAACGTTTTAAGTTTGATGTAATTTTTCGATTGGTTCTTGGTCAAACGCCTCTGGCCATTCTAAATATAATGATAAATGTGTCCACTTAAAATTAGTCAAAAGTATTCATTAACTTTATTGAATGCATCAAATTCTCGACATCGCAATTCGAGAGGAGCACAAAAAAAACTTTCTTTTGAACTCAGTTTTTAAGGCATTAGTTTTAAATATGACAGATAGGATCTTTGATACAGTCAGATTAGGATTATTGTCACTCGTGTCAATATAAATGAAAGTAGGTTGGATTTAGGTGTCTTCGTATAGTACGTAAATAAGAAATCTACATAGATGACAAATTTAACAAATGCATTTTCTGTAAGGAACCGGTTCAATAGTGGGCTTATGTTACCAAGCGTGCACGTACACATGACGTATTTGAATATATCTAGTGGAGTGCAGTGGATGTTATATGTCCTAGATGAGTCTGCATTACCCCCAAAAATACCCTTTTGACCACATACGAGGTAATTTACCCCTGTTCGCCGACCTCTTTCTTACGGGATGCCTGTCAGTCAATTGAGGGATTTTTTAAAAAAATACATTTAAAACATATTATTTTTAAATAAGAATTGAAAAAGAAAAAAAACTTATGAGCTTCGGAGTAAAAAGTTATGATAATATAATAATGGATATTTTAATAATGTCATAGTATTTTTTCAGTCCTCAACTTGCAGGAATTACTGTATTTTGCGACGCACAAGATGACACCCTACTTTCCTGCACAATGTGGGGTTCGTGCAGTACTCGCCATATTCCTCTTCCAGCGCATACCTAATATTTTTTTTAGAAAACATGAGATGTGATATCAATGTGATAATTTTAGATCAAATACCTTTGAAAACTGTCATTAGAAGATCGAAATTAATTTGAGGAATTGTCTTGTATCTAAATATTCTAGGTCTATCAACAATGCAATGAGCCTTGTAATATCAATAGTCACATTAGTGAGCTTAATCGCGAAGGTTAATCACATCTAATGGTTTTTGACATCACCGCTGCATTGTTCATTAGCTGTCTTGTTATGCCCTGGCAACTAATCATATTTTTTTTAAAATGAAATATATAAAACAAGCCGAATTCATACTTAGTCTTATAGGGCTTTAAGCTGTGTAGGGGCTCATTTTGCTATCAAATCANTGCTTTTTTTTTTTGTGGAAAGGGGGGGGGGGTCAAAGTTTTGTGACGTACTTTTGGAGGGGGGGGTCTACGATTTTGTGACGACGCGTGACGTAGGGGGGGAGGGGGTAAAAAATCGGCCAAAATCGCGTGACGTCATTTATGGACGGCCCCTAAAACTGTGCAACCACACATCCTAAAAGGAGCAATGATCCACAAGATATATTGCAGATTATTTTTGTAATTTTTGAAAATGATTAGAATGATCGAAGTTATAACAATGTTTTAAAAATCATTACCTACGAATACTTAAGTAATCCCTGCAAATCACACTCTATAGAAAATTTAGAATAAAAATAATTAAATTTAGAATAAAAAAAGAAAATTACACATATTTGTTTTATGTAGATGGAATAACATTTATTTTAACTGGCTTTAAAATATATATATATATTTTTTTCCCCTAACAGTTCGTAAAATTTATATATTTAGAATAGGACTAGGATTTTAACGAAATTGTAGGTTTTGTTTGATTTTTTAATAACTTCATTGACAAGGGGATTCCCTGATAGTTTCTCATTTATTATGACTCGTAAGTATTTTGCATCTTTAGTTTGGGTTAGTTCTTTTCCATGAATGAAATATTCTGAATTTATTTGTTTCTTTTTCTTTGTTACTCTTAGCAGTTGACACCTTTCTGGGTGGAAAGACATACTTCAGTAAGCTTACTATTTCATTAATTAATGTTTTTTGTAAAATTTTGCTATTTTGTTCTGAATTAATTGTTCTATAGATTACATAATCATCAGAAAAAAACAACAACATTTATTCCAGTTGAGATTTTTAGTAAAACATTTGTATAAATTAAAAAAGAGTAAAGGGCATAGCATAGTTTTTTGTGTAGGCTAACTCCTGAGTTATTTTTATTGCTGCTGAGTTAGATCCATTAATTATTGCAGTTAGCTCCCTACCCAATAGTAAGTCCTGGATCCAGTGATGTAAGGGACCTGAGATTCCAAAGTATTTATGTTTTTAAGTTAATTAAGATGGGGAACTTTGTCAAATGCCTTTGAAATGTCTATTAAAATTGTATCTATTTGATTACTATTGTCTTAGTCTCTTGATAGTTCAACTATCAGAACTATTAATTGTGTTTCAAATTATCTGTTTTTTTCTAAAGCCGTGTTGATGTGGGCAAAAGGCATTATATTTGTCAAGGTGTTTAACTATTCTACTATATATTATGTGTTCTAGCAATTTACCTGTGATACTATAAGTGATACCGTTCTGTAATTACCGGGGTTACGTTGGCCAATTTCCAATTTTGGGGCTTTTTACTAAAAAGATTGAGGACAGTTCATTGATTAATTCTATTTGTAACCTGGCAGGCAATTCATCTGGGCCAGTAGCTTTGTTTATTTTTAAGTTTTTTAGGAGTGAATGCATACCGATCTCATCTACAGTTATGTTACCTATTTCTTCAATTTTATTTAAATTTATTAAAACATCATTGTCGTTTGAGGCAGAAAAAGATGATTAAAAATATGTGTTAAGAATTGAGCTTTAGTCTCATTATCATTATATGTTTTTATTATTTAGCCTTTTAGTGGGGGTATAGGTGCTAGTCACACATGATTACCGTGGCTGTACGGATCTTAGGCAAAGCATTGAGATGCAATGTCGATGATGAAAACCAAAATACCCGTTGAGGGTCGGGTTACTCCGAAGCGGCCGTTTCGTCCCCCTCAATTATCTAGCAACGCCACTGATCGGTGCCAGTTTAGGGCCAGGAGTGCCAGTATGGTTTAGCAAAATGAACCGCTAGGAACGCATCGGACGCCAGCTCTGAGAAAACCTTCCAGTTGGGTTTACATCCTAGGTAGGTCATTGATGATCCCCCGCACTGCGGCGGTCTTATCCATTGAGACTCATAAGCTTTGCCGGGGTTGCGTCGAAGTGATAGCGAGTCGAGGTATGGAAAATTCCTCCCCTACCTCGGAAGGTCAACAAAGGGGAAGGTGTTTTCGACATAGTGTCCTGGACGCTCAGGTGGTCGCTTCTAAAAGGGACCGCTCCGAGGGGTGGGGCTTCTCAGATTTTTCGGCCCCTAGTGGGCCACAGAGCTGAGGGGTTTTTCCAGGAAGCCCCATGAAGAGCGCAGCTGCTCCTGTCCTTATGATTATGAGTGTGGCTACACCTGTAGGCGCCACTTTTTTAGATATGATAAAGGACCATAAGTTTTTTCTGTTATCTTTAGTAATTACATTATTTATATATTCATTTTGGAGGTTTCGACAAAGTTTTTGTGTCAAGTGTTTAATTGTTTAGCATTTTGTGTATCCTTTTTAAATGTGTCCCCTTATATTTTATAAATAAGTTCTCTTTATGTTTGAATAAATTTTAAAATTTAAGATTGAATCAGCTATTGTTAATTCTATTTGAAGTTAGTTTTCTTAGAACATTCTCAGCCATTATAGTTTTTATATTTGTTTTTTTTATCCTTCCAAATTTATTCTACGGGGCTATCTGTGCTGAATATACTTAGGGAATTGTGTTGGAAGTTAGTCGCTGATTGGTGTAATTTTATTCAATTACATTTATTCCAAAGATCGATTGTTCTTCTAGGCATCGTATTTATTTTAGTTTTTATTGTATTGGTTACCCTAGCAATATCATGGTAGGACAGTCCAGGATTTATTGTGCACTCTATTACTAGTCCTACTTTATTTGTTTGGAATTAAACTAGTGTTTTATTTTCCCTAGGCTTTTTATAATCTTTTTTTGGTTTATGTTGTTTATAGTGTCTACAAATGTTCCTTTATTTATTTATTAGTTAAGGGGCCATCAATTGCCTTGTTTTTTCAAATTTAAATCTGGTAGATTTAAGTCTCCAATAGTCCAAAGTACACCATTTTCATGATTTTCTTTAGCAGAAGTTAAATGACTGCATATATTCTTCGTGTATTCTATGTTTGTATTTGGTGGCCTATATCATATACTGCCCATAATAAGGGGTTCTGAGTTTGGTGTAACTAATTTACAAAAAAACTGACTCTATTTACAATTTAGTTTGTTCAACTATTATAGTTGATTTTATTTTAAGTAGTAGATTACTTCTCCATAATTGTCTGTCCTATCTTTTCTAAAAACTTTATAATTGCTGCTAACAACATCAGAGTTCTTTCTTTTTGGCTTGGTCCTCCAGGAGAAAGGTATTATACCGAGACCTAAATGCTGGTTGCTCGATATAATGTCTCTTTAGCTTTAATTTTATCCTGATGGTGGTGATCTGAGGCAATATCAGCTCCCCTTTTTACACGTACGTCTTGTAGAGATCGCCTGAATTTTTACAAATGCATACATGGTCAGTCTGGTTCATCGTTCACATGTCCGATGGGACCCATGTAGCTTTATGATAAAGCTACATGATAATATGTATTCTCTTGTGCTGAAAAAATACTTTTTCCTATGACCAGGTCTGCTGTGGCACATAAGTCTGCAAACCTCTCACCATTATCGTTCATCTCACCTATGTCTTGTTGTCCCATAACCTCTTCCTACCCTGTGTTGCTATTGCCTATCTTGGCATTGAAGTCTCCAATGAGGATGACGATGTTCCTCCGTGAGCGACCTTGGACTATAGTCATCACACTATTGTAGAATTCTTCTTTGTCTCTTTCAGCGATTTCATTGGTTGGTGCGTAGCTTTGGATGACATCTAGGTTGATGCCACGCTTCTTTGCCCGAAAGGTTGCTAAAAGTATTCTAGGTCCATGGGCGTCCCATCCAATGAGTGCTCCCTGTGCTGCCCTTGATAGCATCATGGCAACACTCAGGGTATGTGGGGCATCAATTTCTTCGTGTCCTGAAAATATCACCATCGGTGGCTATTTGTGCAGATTTACCAGCTCCTTACATTGTGCCGACATTTTAAGCTTCGGGGCGGTGTTGGTCCAGGTAGAGATGATGGTTGTCGGCCTAACAGCTTCCAGGTTTGGGCTTTCACTATTAGGCGACATATTTCTCTCCACAGGGGATCCGTCCTCTCCCATGACTGAAATGTCTTTTGCTAATGTTTTCGGTGTTTTTGTAACTAAGATTTTTACACGGCAGGGTTGTTGGCCTTGTGCGCAACCACTTGGGTGGTTGCCCCTTACAGTCCAATGGGAAGCTGCTTTGTTCGGGTTGGGTCCCTAGACTTTGTGGATCCCCCCTATTACTACATGGCAGTAGGGCTGATCTGATTTTTTTCCACCCGAGGTATTTTATTTTCCCGGTACCGTCCATATCTGGTGGGCTCTCCCATATCCGTGAGCTGGGGAGGCGCTCGATAGAAGATCAGCATCTCCCACGAGAATGATGACCGTAGCTAATGTTAAAAATACTCTTTAAGAAGCGTAGAACGGAAAATGACATTTTGGACCCCGAGGGTTAATCCTGTGGAAGATCTCAAAGTCCTAAGATTTCTATTTGGATTATGATGGGGATAATGGTCAATATTGGATTAGATCATCTTATATCGAAAAGTGAAATAAGTTTTAAAAATTTACCAATAAATATATATATATTCTGATATAAGAACCTTAAAGGTCATAAAATGCCCCTGGGACCAGTCAGTACAATATTTAAAGTTCGAAGCATCGGTTTATTACATAAATCAATATTTATCAAGATCGTGTAAAATTAAATAGGCCATAATAGCCTCATCTTGTACGAAAAATAGATTTAGGCCACGATAACGAGTTCTGTTCTCCATATAAATTTAACTATGGCAAATTTAGTTTTATTTTCTAAGTTTGATCAGGATCCACCCATTTACCCAGTAGCAAACACATAAACTAATGTATCTATTGCCTATATAAAGAATAGATGACATAAAAGACCAAAATCGAATTCGGTTCAGGATGAAAAGTTCGAAACAACTGTTAATTTCATTATGGAAGTGTTTTTCTATATTTCTCAAGATCATCTAAAATAAAATTGGGTAAAATACATTAAGCGTACAAGCCAAAAGGTCGTTAGCTCCATGACGCAGAAGGAACGGGCATTAGGAGTTTTATGCCCTATAGCTTTTTAATACGGGCAATGCTTTGGTAAGATCCAACCATTAAGACATAAGCTAAAGATTAGAGTAATTTTTAATTAGCCCATTTTAGCAACAAACAAAAACTTTATTGACCTTTTAAAAGTGTTATTTTTTAAAAACAGTATGCGCAATTACTATTTTGGAGTGTAATCAACAATCTCTCATGGCGATCAGATGAAGAGTGTAGTAATCCATAAGGGACAAAATAGACAGACATTACATGTTTTCATGTTCATAGATATAGTTGATTTTTTTCTTCCTTTTGCATATATGACGTGCATTAAAATTGTATGTCCTGTCAGTGCCGCAGTTAAAAGCACCACTAATGATGTATTTACTATGTTTTCGTGCGTGAGATCATTTAGGTTTTTTTTTATTATTAACAAGAAGAGCTATTTTTGACCTTTGATTAAATTTTTATTTACACAAAAAAATATTTTACATAAAAAATAACATTTTAGTAATACAAATACAAAAAAGCTTGACATATATACTTGTAAATTAGTATTTGTATTACTAAAATTTTATTTTTTATGTAAAACAATTTTTTTGGTAAATTTGAAAAATCAATGAAAAATTAATTTTAAAGCTATGTAAACCACGATGTATATATATATAATCAATGTCATACATATCGATGGCTATTTTTTACCAATAGTATCGCCTCAGTGGTCAGAAATTATATTTAACTTAGTGGCATGCCACTTGGCGCCGTTTCCTTTTATAAGAAATATTTGACACTATATCACCGAATCTTTTTGCTCTTACTTCTAATATAAAATGCAGTCTTGTCCATGTGACATATTTTTCTGTCCCATCCCATCTCATCCCATGGCAATTTATGCTTGTCCCATCTGCAAACCCTCCTGAAGACGTCCCTCTCGTCCCATGTCCTTTCTGCTCTCCAAACTTCCGTGCCAGGATCTGTCTCGTCAGCCATCTGCGCAAACATAGGCAAAACCAGTCCAAACAACCCTCGGATGACTAGAGTGGTCCTCGTCGACTCCACGAACAACATATTAAAGTCTTAATACTATTTATTCCATAACACAATCAATGCAAATAGTTAATGATTTTTTTTATTATCCACAATATATCAGTTTAATCTATTGTTTCGACAGAATATCTTAACGGACGTATGCACAATAACTCAACATTGATAGGCATAGCCGGCTCAAGGCATCTTAGCTAACCAGGCACCAGCCCACATGGTGCCCCCCAATCCTCCCTCCAAGGTTCATTGGTTGTGTGCAAATTCAAAAAGCTCGTGTGCAAATTTGCGTGGAATCCATTGTTTGTGTTAAAATGTACACGATTTTTGCGCGGTAATTCTAAACTACTGCGCGGCGTCGTTAAAATATTAGCGCAGTTTCAAGGGAACGTTGGTGCCCCCTTTTGCCCTGGACCCAAGATCCTCAAGTCAACGCTTTATGTTTAATAGAATGCAAAAAACTAACAAAGAAAAAAGTTGTTAACACATACGTTTGTACTACTATCACTCCTAGAAACCTACAATGAGGTATTACAATAGTTAATTAATTTTAAAATAATAATATACCAAAATAATGTAACTTTTTTAGTAGATTAGAAAGTCGGAGACAGCACACATTTATATTTTAAAGTTCATTCTTCTAGATTTTTATATGGCAAAGTTTTTGAGTATATTATTTAAGTTAATTTTGTGCAACAATCATCAGCGTACAGGTTTGAATCCATGTGAAGGCAAAGATTTGTTCCCGAGGCCCAGGGCGTCCCTGAGTCCACCCAGCTCCGAATGGGTACCTAACATTATAATGCGGCTTGCTAATGCGTGGAACCCTCATAGCCGAGGCCTGTGAACGCTGCATCCCTTGCAAACAGATCATCCTTCATGGTCTGTGGACGCAATTATTTTCTGCGTCTGTATATCTAAAATCTTAAAGGGGGCATTAAAAAGCTATAATAATATTGAGCATGAATGCAAATTATTACACCTTCCTTATGACGGCTGGTGGGTGGCTATTCGGTCTATCACCAGACACGAGTTCAGGATATAATCAATGAAAATAATTTAATTAATTTCAATGAAATAAAGCCTACACAACTACATCACCATCTATCAGATGTAACCGCGCAGAGCACATACAATGAAATTTATTCAGGAGCTATGGTTAATATATTTCACAGGTGGCCCGCCCAGTGAGACGCAGCAAGTGGGGTGCAACATGCATCCACTAAAGAAAAGATGGATAGATCGCCTATCAAACGAATAAATTACATTACTAAAGTTACAAGATGTACAATAATAGCCTACACCTGAAAATCAAATTCACATCAACTATTCAAAGGAGTGCTGTTAATTTTTTGGACATACAAATTAAATTGAAAGAAAACAAATTATCAACATCAATCTTTTACAAGCCAAGAGACAGCCATAGTTGCCTTTTGCATACATCGTCCCATCCCATTAATATATACTAGATTGTGCCAGGCGCCGTGGCGCCTGCGGCGCCCCCTTTTTTTGGGCGCCTACGGCGCCAACCTTTTTTTTAAAGACCAACTAACTTGTCCTTTTTTGATAAATACGAATTATTAAACTTTATGAAATGTACGCAAAGTATTTATTTAATAATAATAATAGGGGTTGTATTTTGCGTACCGATGCACACCAAACAATGACGTCATCATATTAAATATTTTTACAGCGCTCATCAACACACGATTTTTCAACTAAACTAACTGCTGTAGACTGTCGTACATCGCTCCTCAGCGTT
>MUZC01004791.1:139363-169062 GCA_002072015.1 Radix auricularia | reverse complement strand
AACGCTGAGGAGCGATGTACGACAGTCTACAGCAGTTAGTTTAGTTGAAAAATCGTGTGTTGATGAGCGCTGTAAAAATATTTAATATGATGACGTCATTGTTTGGTGTGCATCGGTACGCAAAATACAACCCCTATTATTATTATTAAATAAATACTTTGCGTACATTTCATAAAGTTTAATAATTCGTATTTATCAAAAAAGGACAAGTTAGTTGGTCTTTAAAAAAAAGGTTGGCGCCGTAGGCGCCCAAAAAAAAGGGGGCGCCGCAGGCGCCACGGCGCCCCGGCACAATCTAGTAAATAATATAATAGTTACTGGATCTGGAACGCTGAGGAACGATGTACGACAGTCTACAGCAGTTAGTTGAAAAATCGTGTGGTGATTGGCGCTGTGAAAATATTCAATATGATGACGTCATTGTTTGGTGTGCATCGGTGCGCAAAATACAACCCCTATTATTAAATACTTTGCGTATTTATTTACAGTCTTATGAGTCGTATGTTAGCTGCTAGCAATCATTTTATTTGAAGGTACGCTGGCTGAATAGGCCCCCGGTTTAATTTCAGCCAGGGGCCCGTGCAGTCTTAATCCGCCCCTGTGCGTGTGTGCTATGCCGCAGGTAATCTTGTATGTATATGCAATATATCAATAGCAGATTTTTTCCTGTTGTTTTTTTTTACTATTATTATTCTTTTTTGTGTTTGTTATATAAATGATCAGATAAAAACGCATGTATGAAATAAATTTTCATTTGCTTTTCTGACGTGCATTATAAAACTACGAGCAAAATACCCGTGCTACGCTACGGGGTAGGCACAATAGGAATAACTTTATTTTGGTTTTGGGTCTCATATTCTACTTTAAAATGAATGTAAACGCATCTGGAAAGTAGGGTAGTGATAAATCAAACCCCTTTTTAATAAAAACAACGATATGCGTGTTGAGAAAAATAAAAATATTATTAATTTAAATATTACCCATCAATTTTGGTATTTCTGCTTTAATATAGCATCATTATTATCATCCGTGGCTTGCTCCACCACATCCTTCCAGCTACAGCCCATGTAGGGCCCTGGTCTGCTCCACCACATCTTTCCAGCTACAGCCCATGTAGGGCCCTGACCTGCTCAACCACATCCTTTCATTCAGATCGATTGATGACTTTCTTTCACCATGCTCGAAACCCTATAATAACGCATGCTATATACTCTACCAGGATAACAAATGTCGTTAACAGTTACAAAAATCTAACGGGCAAGGCTCACTTTCTTTTCCCGTGAATCAAAACATGAAAACAATATCTTTCCACATGATTCCTTTGGTTCTTAGAAAACACACATTTCATTTATAGTCTAAGCATAATATTAGTTCAAGACGAATAGAATATGCTTAGCCAGAGAATATTTGTGAATATTGTGGCTTGGGGAGAGAGGAAAATATGGTTTATTTGTTATCAAGGCACATGTTCCTTTAACGTGTATAAAAACATAAAAACAATGCTGCTTTTAAGACAATGGCGAGAAATTGATCTCCTTATAAATGTTATGTCAATCATTCTATATTCCCACACATTTTTAGCGCATTTTCGAGAAGTCGGAATGCGCTATTGTATCCGTTTTGTCCGTCTGTCCGTCCGTCCGTCTGTCATCACCCTAGATCTCAGCATCCATAAGTCCTAGACCCATGATGTATATATGTTTTTTGTATGTCCTGACCTGCCATTTGTGCATCAACACTCAGTTACACTATCCGACCTCTTGTAGTGGCAGTAGAGCTCCTGGAAGTATGAAAGTCCTAGACCCATGATGTATATCACAAGAGTTCCTACCACCTCCAACACACAAGAATTCCTACCACCACCAACACACAAGAGTTCCTACCACCGCCAACACACAAGAGTTCCTACCACCACCAACACACAAGAGTTCCTAAAAATTCATAAAAATATGTCTAAAATCTAAACACAATTACTGATAACTACATAATGCTGATATCTAACATAAGTACTGATACATAATACGAAAATGCGCTAACACGTCCTGAGTCCAAAAAGGGACCAGGCTTAACATGATTTTTTTNTTTTTTTTCGACATAACACGCACTTTCTTATGCTATATCCTACTTATAAGTCATAATACCCGTGATATTTCTTTACACTTGATATATTTACACCTTAAAGAACAGTTTTTACCTAAAGCGTATGTCATACAACCGCATTGTTCGAGAAACGTACCCAATTTTTTAAAATGGATGTTTCATCATTCGTTAGGACTTTGAGTAAAATACATGTTATAAGATTACGTTTTTCATGGGAAAAGCTCTACAAAACATTATTTCTATTTCTAGGCTTAGCATGGCCTTAGTCAAATTAATAGGATTATTTTATGGGTCAGATATTAATTATGTGAATATTGATGCTAAATTAAGGTATGTATGAGTTAATTTGTTTTAAAGAAACACCTTAAATCGCAAGGTTTGAGCTGAAAATGTACCCTGCTGGTTTACTTTAGTTGTGCAAAAAGTATTTTCTATTTGGTAGTTGGACACTTCGACCCCGGACGATTCGACCCCGGACTGTTCGACCCTGGCAGTTCGACCACAGGACGTTTTGTCCCCAGGTCGTTTCGACTTGGGTCGGTTCGACCATGGAAGGTTCGACCCCGGTCGATTCGACCCCGGGGCGATTCGATCCCGGACAGTTCCACCAAGGGACTTTTTGACCCTAGGGCGTTTCGACCCTGGACGTTGCGACCCCTTTCTATCTACACCGTTGAAATTTATTATTATTTTTGTTTGTATATATACTTTTTAAAATACTGGTTGTCATGTTAGAGGCGCAACATTAGCAGACATAGAAATAACCAAATCACACACTTATTCGCACATAGCCCCTCCCCCCACACACACAAACATGCATCAATAGACAACTCTACAGTTTTAACCATAGCACGTACCATAACATTGCATTATCCTAGCAATAAGTTGTTTTTTTTTAAGTAAGCTTTTTCATTAATCTACCAATTAATCCACAACATCCATCCCTTTACAGTTGATGTATGACCTTTATTTAGGACAAAGTAGATTTATTTTTATTGAGCTGTTTAATTCTTATGTGATTGGGATGTGTAGGGTGGGGAGATTTTTTAATATTGTCTATTTGTTTTAAAAAAACACGCGTTGAATCACAAGGTTGGGCTTAAATTTTTACACTGCTGGTTTTCTTAATCTTTTCAAAAAGGATATTATCAGTGGATAAGAAATAAGTGCTACTCAGGGATCTGCGATATTATAAAATCATGACCCAAGAAATGAAAAGCACCCTTCAAATTGTTCACAAAGTTGCCCCTCTTTAAAAAAATTACAATTCCGCTTTTTAACCCCAATCTTACAACAGTGTATAAACACTTATACACGTACCATAATATTATTTAAAATCCCTGCGCGTTTAATTTATATACGAATTTCCTTAATGTCAGTTTATAATGAAATCGATCCAAAACACTTACTTGTATTAAGTAAGTACCTAAGAGAAATACATCTTCGTCCTAAAAAATATTTGCAATCGTTTCTATAATAAATCACTTGTTAAATGCTTCAAAAGCGGTTCTGTGTTAATTTTTCTATTAAGAAATTTCATTTTCTGTAATTTTGACTTGTTATAAGCCCGTATAAAATTTGCCTCCATCCGATAATATACGTAGATAAATAAAAGCTTATATTAAAATGTAAAATTGATACTTCGTCTGCAATGAAATAATTTCTTCACATTTATTTCTATAGTTATTTAACAGTGACTAAGAGAAATTAGTTCGAACTATCTTCGTGTGATTTTATTATTGTAAAATACAATTTAAAATTTTAGAAATGTTCCGTTTTCTTTAAAAATAAATATGCGCCATCAGCCTTAATCTTACCCATTTACGCGTTACAGTTATAGATATTGAAATTTCAATAGCGATTATAAGTTCTTTTCACTTTTTATTTCCCATTGTGGCTATTCGTGCGAGTAATCGTCCAACTAATGCGCAAGGGCTCATTTCTTCTAAAATGAAACATAAACTAAAACCATCTCTAAAAAATTATTAGAGATTGATCTTCTCAATAACAGTTTTTTAAGTCACATTCAATGACTTCCCGTTATCTTTTATTCAAGCACACACGAAGAACGCATCGGCAAAAACTTGTGTTCATAAAATTAACGGAATTTTTTCATAATCCAGTGCATAATTTTAACTATACATAAACCATTACCTGGTAAACGTCTTTTCAATATTTAATTTCACTTTTAGCATTCTATGAAAACAATAGTTATTTCACAACAAATACAAACACACAGTCACACGCACACACAGTCACACGCACACACAGACGCACTTACATACACACATTAACACACTCGCACACATGCTTTTTCACACACTCGGATTATAATCAACATATTAAGTAACATCAAATAAATTAATATAATAAAAGCTTCATGACGCCACTTCATTTTTTTACGGCGCGCAAAACCACACGCTCAGTTAATCTCAAAACCAAAATCATTATGATTTTACGTCTATATTTTCAATTTTTTTAAAAAAGTAATCAAGAGTTGCGTGGTATAGGGGCTTCTGACGGACGGAAATGCGCCTTAGCGCATTATATAATAGATATATAATAGATGCCCGTCTGCGCCGCACTGAAATGCACTGAAATGCACCAACACTTATCTATTTCAAATGAAACTGTACTTGAGACTGCTGAGATCTCAAGAACTAAAAGAAATTAATATTTTCTAACACTTAATTCACAATCGATAATAATAAGAATTATGAGACATACTAATAAGGATGTATGTTCCTTAAGAGCTTTATTTTATGTATCAACGTGAATTTTTTTTTCCACAATGAATTTAATGCAAATCTGCTAAAAATATGCAATTAATATATTATCTTACAATGATATATATATATATAAACCTTGACTGAGTTGCAGTTGGTTGATTTCATTACATTGATTGTGTTGTGTTCTGATATAAAGTTGCACGCCACTTGACTTCGCTCCCTTATACTGGGAGGATTTACCAATGAATTATTGGGCCTCCCTCCCCGGTACAGACCCCTTCATTTCTGGGACCGAAAACATCAGAACTTATTGTGTATTATTCTACTTTTACACTACATTTTAGCGGCACAATGTTTTTAAACATAACTACAAAACAATCAATGAATTCTCAAAATTGTTAGGACAGTAATTTAACGAAACTGCTTTTCTTGTTCCAGTCAAAAAACAGTGTCAAATTAACTAAGAATTAACAAATAACAGCTATAGGAAACATTCTTCTCAGTTTACCCACATTTACTTATTGATTCGTCTCTTTTCTTAAACTTTTCGACCTTAAAACAAAGAATATTTATATTAATAGATTTCCCTTTAGATATGGCAAGCTCAATAGGCAGAGTTATCAATAACACAGCCTTGTGTTTTAGAGCTGATTAAAAATATCAATTAACGTACGTTTGATACAATAATATAAAACTTCATCATTGATTTAAGACGGGTACTTTTTCTCTTTAATGACCACAAATAACGCATACATCTTCAGTATAAATCATCAGCGTTGATGATACAAAGGATAAAATTTTTCATAGTTACATGTTTGCTGTAGCTTCACATAAACTTGTTCTTATTTTATTATATTTTTTTGTAACGGCAGCAAGTCAACATCTTTCTGGGACTTAAATTACTCTTTCAAAAAATATTAAATACAACCTATGTGTGCATGGTTTTATTTAACCAAATGAAATCGTATTTTTCAAGGCACTGGAAGTAACTCAACAAAATTAATCAATCAATCAATATTAAAAAATAATTATTCCTTGTGCTACCCACTTGAACTCGATCTCTATAATTTGGGATACAATGATCGGAATACTTATATTTATTTTAAGCTGTGTAAAGTACGAAATTTATAAAATCATGGTCATAGATATCGAAGTAATTTTTTAAACTGACGCACTGTTCCTGATTGGCGTAAGAAAATATAGTTATCTAAGTTATATGCTACTAGGCTTCGTTCCCTTTAATGGGGTATAATTTGACAATATATTGTAAGATCTCTTTCCCTACACAAAAACTGAGTTAGTTTAAAACAAAATCTTGTCACCAGTGCGTTTTGTTTCAATTTTAAAATTTCATAAAATTAATAGTTGGCAAAAGGTAATAACATATTTTAAAATATTTTAATTCTTTCTAATTCGACTGATTGCTTGATAATAATCAGATATTGAGTTTAAATACTAAGCTATTTAGACTCTTAAATCTGCAGGGGACAAAGTTGAAACGTGTTAAAATCTCAAGAATCTGCCGAACCTCATCTTCATCTTAAGGCTAAGTAAATTCTTCAAATCAAATGACAAAAAAATAAAGTTCCAGACAAATAAATTATGTTCAGGTCAGAATGGCCAAGAATTTACACAATCCAGATGTAGTTCTTCACGTCGTAAACTTGCTAAATCATTGGACCCTAAGGAGTCTATTCTATGACGAGCTTACAGTTTGCGATAGAGACCTAAAGGTGAGAAGAAGCTATGAATGACTTATTAGACGGCTTATAGTATTAGGCGTGCCTACTTGTAGGCAGTTGTCAGCGAACGAGTTTACTCTCAACTTATTATACGAAAGCCGCGCAGCATGTGAAGCTAAGAGACAATGATTACAATGCCCAGAAGACTGGCCAGGAAAGATCGTCTCGTAACCCTCCTTATGACATCCCTTTGATCTCTTTCGCGACATATGGAAAGATTAGTCATTTAAATTAAAGCCACCAAAGGATACACCAATCTTCCAAAACACATAACTAGTATGATGAGAATTGTAGTTATCGATTACGAAATATAAAAACTCAAGGTTAAATTGCCATCAAATGTTTCCATTTCAAGTAAAATTTCGAACGTTTATTAAGACAATTCAAACTTGCACCTTATACATTATTATTTTGTTATCTTCTTATTGTTGTCTCCAAACTACATTTTGCACATTTATTCATCACTTGCTATATAAAATCTTACTTGTTGATTTTATCAAATTGGTGAATGTTAATGAGCATTGCACATATGGAAAGCTATTCTTAAAATGAAGTTATTAATTTTAAAAAACAACAAGAAGAACGAAAAAGCGATGTTAATTGATTTGTTTGTTTTTTAATTTAGCAACGGACGATACCGTGTAAGAAGAACACAAATCCTGAAAGTGGTGTACTACAGTGCATAACGTATAGATCTATTAAATTTTGATCAGAGCAATTTTATACATTCTCAATGGTCATGGTATTTATTTAGTTTTTGGCCGTGTTACATTACTTAACTAATGTAGACTACAAAGGGTTTAAAATTTTAAAACGACAAGCTACACACTTACTTACTTGCTTAACTCAATGAGGTAATTATGGAAGTCCTCAGAGATGGAGCAAAAACCTCTAGCCGACTCATTTTGGGTCATAAGACATGCGCACTGCGGCTTAGCCACCCACATGAACCGCCTTCGCTTGCCAACAATAAACTGTGATTGTTAGATCCTAACAAGGATCATTGGTTATGCTTGTCCTACTATATCTACAAAAGTGGATGTGTATTTTAAAAAAAAAATTATACATTTATTATTAAAATCTATTAAAGTCTTTATGCTAGGTTTTTTATTACAAAAACAATTAATGCAAATAGTTAATGATTTTTATCATCGACAATATATCAGTTTAATCGTTTGCATCTTTTGCTTCGATAGTATATCTTAACGGCACAATAACTCAACATAGCATGGCCGGATAAAGGCATCTTTGTGTCCTAGGCACAAAACCACATGAGTTTCTCCCAACGTTCCCTCTAAGGTTCATTGGTCCGAGTGCAAAGTGAAAAAGCTCGTGTGCAAAGTTACACGAAATCCATTGTTTGTGTAAAAAAAAATTAAAACTCCTGAACGATAAAAAATATGCGCAGTTTAAAGGGAACGTTGGTGCCCCATTCATCCCCAGCCCAAGATCCACCACTGACAGCCTTTATGTTCAATGGTATGCAAATAACTAGCAAAGAAAAAAAGTTTTCAACAAATTTGTTATTACTACTATCTCTCCTAGAAAACTTGCAATGAGGAATTTCTGCATTAAAATTAATAGTTAATTAATTCCATAATAAAAATAGACAAAGGATAATGTAAACTTTTTAGTAGTAAGAAACTCAGAGATAGCTCATGTTTACATTTTAAAGTTAATTTTTCTAGATTTATATCTGGCAAAGTTTTTGGATTCATTATGAAAGTTATTTTTGCGCAACAAGTGTGCCTCAATCACCAGCAGAATTACGTAATCAAGCCTCTCTTGTTACATTATCGATCTACTAGGACTTTTTGTACGTTTCAACTGAGAAAAATAAAGGTTGCTTTAAAATTTAGTAAACGTTAATGGTAAAAAATGCGTTGATTTTTATTGACGACGGAATTTATTTCTTTTAACGTTTATTACAATTTAAAATATTAGACACTGGAGGCGAAATTTTAATAAAACCACACACCCATTGTTTAAAAAAAATATATTATTATTTTTATGGGATTTGGTGTGTGTGTGGGGGGGGCGTATTCATAAATAAGATCATGAAGATACGTCTATCATATTTATGTGTGTTTTTGTGAGGTTGTGAGCGTGGATGCGATCTTGTTTGTGGCTGTCTATAAGTTTATGTGTGTAAAGTTGTGTAAATGAAGTGTGGTAAAGGTATTGTTTGTGGTTTTGTGTGTAAGGCTGAACATATGAGTTGGGTAAGAGGCTGTGTATGTGAGCTTAAAAAATTGGATTTTCGAGTTTAGGTGTATAATAACTATTTCGACAAACCAAAAATAAACAAGCTCCACTAATGAACTAAACTAAAAACATATTCTTTGGACCTGAGATCTAATCTCTTAAGGCCTTGGTTAATACTTGGGCAATCTGCTTTATCTGTTGGGCACTGCCATACAACATTGTCTAAATGTAGGACTCCTTTGCCTCCCTAACCTCCCCGGCTATGTCAAGCGCGGGACATGACGTCAACAAGTGTGTGATCATCTCAGAGGCTTGACTGCAATGACGGCAGTTGGGGTCCCTGTTGTGATCTAGCCTGATAAAGTAAGATTTGGTTTGGCAATGCTCGGTGCGCATTTGGGTCACCAAACTTTGTTCCACTAATGAACCAAACCATTACAAAATTAAGTTTAAAATTTTTAATTACAATTTTTATAATACATACAATTTTGAACACATTTTATAACAATAAATAATGAAACCTTAAATATTTTTAGCTCATTTAATCATCACCATGCCTGCTAAATCAAGCTTAAGTCTCTATATGTACTAATACTTGAATATGAACTGATAGTAAGATGTGCCTCAGAATGGGAGGGATAAATTGTCTAGCGGCACGTGATGATCTTGCTAAAAGACGAGGAGGGGTGTCCTCTTCCCGGGATAGCTGCAGGAGGAGGGGGCCAGGAGGAGGGGGAAATACAGTTCCAAGTTAGCTCAGTAATAACTAGCTAATTTTCAGCTGTAAATGAGATACTACTTATTTTCTTACTAGTCAACTTTGAGTCGCAAATGAGGTATGACTTGTCTTCTTACTAGCACACTTTCAGCGCCGTAAATAAGAGATGCATGGCCTTCTTACTAGCATACTTTCAGTTGATAATGAGATAGGACTTGACTTCTCATTAGCCAAATTTCAGTTGTAAAGCAGATATGACTTGCATTCTCATTAGCCAAATTCGTTAATGAGGTATGAATTGTCTTTTTAATGTCCCATCAATTCGTATGACTTGACTTTTTAGTAGCCAACTTTCTAGACCCTATTTTGGTGAAGATTATTATGGAAACTGTTTCTGCATCAAACGCAAACCGAATATTCTAAACCAATTGATGAGAAGCTAAATAAAGCATGCTACTATAGTAATTGTATTGCCTGTACCATCAAAGTGAATGTCTTTTACATAAGACGTAGGCTTAAAGATTTGGTCACAATAAAACAGAAATTGTTTGACTTATAGATCAAATTTTATATTCTTGTATTAAACTTACGTTCACATATATTTATTTCAGAACAGTAACACAAAGCACTGTTATTGATTATTTAAATTTTATTCTGAATTTTAAAAAAAAACATGTGATAAATCTGAGTATCATTACATATAAATAAAATTTATCTTTCAAATTTTATCTTTGAACAAGAAATGTAATATTTTGTTGTATTTCTATGTAACATTAATACATTTTTTAAAAAAGTTTAAAATTTCATACTATCAGATCTTTGTCAACATTATCATACAAGTCCTTAATTCAACTTTCCTCATAAAGTTAAGAATTAAATGCTTTTAATACGGTCTCGTCCAATAATACAACATAATAAAGTAAAAAGATTTATTTTACAAAACAGACTCAAATTAACAAATAACAAAGATAATTTAATCTGCATACGATATCAAACATCAAAAGTTGTTTGAAAAAGTTTTCAATCACTTACGGTAACAGTATACAGTGTCCACTCTCTTTCTTTTCGACAAGTTTTTAAAAAGTATCTCCTTTTTTTTTCAATCATTATAGCTAAGATCTTTTTTTTTTTATTTTAAAAAAAAGATAAGTTTGCATTTAGATCTATGTCATTTTAAGAAAAGTCTCAGCGCAGTCTGGTACAGTTTTATAAGGTGAGGCAATAGCATATTGTTTAAACTATCATGTTTTTATCATTAACAAAGCCGTGTTAAGAGAAGAACTGGTAATTCCATCTTCGTCTAATCTAACCAAGCCTTTACCAGGGAAAGGAGAAACCAATCTGTCATTAACATATTCTGCCCAATTAAGGGAGCGAAGTCAAGTGGCGTGCAACTTAAGTAAAATTCTGACGCTGAATTAACCTCAGAATATCCTGTGACAAGGTGACATCAATATAATTTTAAATTGCTATATTCAATTTATAGTTTTCCTAGGTTTATATTAAATTGATTGTTATATTTGTTTTTCTTTACTATCATATATTTCTTAATGTAAAGTTACGATAAATAAAATAAAACACTTAAGAAATACAAATCAAGAAAAGTATTTTTTTCCCGATTGTGAATGAAGCTACACTATAACTTAATATGTAAAGATTTATCTTCAGACCTAAGCTGTCTCAAGCACAGTTTCATACATTTGAAATACATAAGTGGTGGGGCCTTTTAGTGCGGCGAAGACATGAAATAATTTTATAATGCACGTCAGAAATGCAATGAAAATTCATTTCATACACGCAATTTCATCTAATCTACTTTAGAAAAAAAATTCCTATTGGTATATAGATCTAGGATGAATTCTAGTATATACATATATTTGTAAATGTGTTTCTATATATACCTGTAATATAATAATCATGCAATAACCCAATATTTTTATTTATGGAAAACTTCATTGCTGATTTTATTGTAATTTTGTTTTGAATCTAACACAAACACACACTCGAGCAAAAACACATGTTTGAAAAACCGACACCACAACTATAGACATTAACTTGCCATTTGTTTCGACAAATTCTTTAAAGATGGAGTGTGCGATAAATAAGGGAGGGGGGCTTTCATTATCTTATCTTATCTCTTACAGACTCTACTCTCTAAACATAACATTATTGTGCCACACGCTTATTTATGGTTTGTGTATAGTCATGCATTTTTAATAGAGTTTTAAATGATAAAATTCGTTTTCCTGGTTGCTTCTGACATTCAATTCCACGCCCAAATTCCGGATGCGATAAACGAGAATTTGAATGTTTTAGTCCGTTATTATTAAGCAAGCGTATTAAAATAGAGCTGTAACAAATACAAAATTTATTCATTCCTAAATGAGTCAAATAGCAATATGACAAAATATGAGACAGGAGACAAAAAGTCAAATTATCTCCATATTTAAAGAGACAAAAGTATCCAAATTAGTTAGTAGCCTTTACGGCACTTCTATCAAAATGTTTGACACCCATTCTATAGACTGTGTGTTTTGTTTTATATCAAAGTGGCACCAATCCTATATAAACGCTCATTAGTTTAACTTTCCGCCTATATCTTTATTTTATTATATTAAATACCGATTTTCAAAACGCTATTCATGAAAAATATTAAGTCCTTGCTTTTTTGATAGGGAATCAACAAATAAATATTTTTAATATGCTATAATATTATTTTTATTTTATGTCCTGTTCAGTTACCGTCAACGCTATTGTTACTATCAGCTAATTCTAGACTGTAAGAAAATTCATGCTTGCTGCCGTTGCTATGTTAATTCACAAACACTTTGAATAAATCGAGACGATCATTAAATTTAGACAGCTACGTAAAGATGGGTAACATTGACATTATGTTTTGTTCATTGCGCATTAATCTCTCTATATATGTACTCTTGCATTAAAATTGTCTAATCTAATCCTATAACGATACGCAGGGGCGGATTAAGACTGCACGGGGCCCAAGGCTGCAATCAAATGGGGGCCCTATCCAGCCAGCATCCCTTAAAATAAAATGATTGCTAACAGCTAATATAAGACTGTAACTCAATATTAATAATGAAAAAAAGAAAACACAGAAATAACTGTTTGAAGTGTTCGCCGGCATGTTACAATTGAGTGTGAAAAGAAAAAAAAAATTACATTCCACCTCTGGGAATCGATCCCTAAACCACTTGCATGACAAGACTATGCTCTTTGCACACGGCCAGCGGAACTTAATAAAATATAAACTATTAGGACTATCAGGTCTGAATCGTGATCAGTTTAATAGATAGTATTTATAAATTTATTTAATTTTTTTTATTTTCAAGGGTTCATGCAAACATTTGTACACTTTTATTATAAAATATAAAAAGTTTAGGGGCCCCCAAACTGTCGGGGGCCCCTGGCTTTAGCCCGTTCAGCCCCCCCTTTAATCCGCCATAGACCGTACGATTTGTGTATACATTAAGATGATTCTGTATGTTTCAATGCTCAAAGTTATATGACGTAATATCAAAAAACGTGCAAAATATCCCTGTAACTGACGAAAAAAAATTAAAGTGGCACTTCACAAATGAAATAAAACCCAAATAAACCATTTGAATTGTAGCAAAAAAAGTCATTAATAGTAAATTTATACTCGTTCCTATACTCAATGGCCAGGCAGTTCTCTCTTTGGCCGATGGCTAAGACATTATCTGGTTCATCCCGAGGCCATGGTAAGTAAACCAAAGGTTTTCCAGTACGTCTGCTAACCCAGTTACCTTCATGACCTTCGTCGGTGCCAGCAACCAAAAACTCAATGTTTTCGGCAAGGGGAACTCCAATGAAACTTCCTAGAAAATCCATTTCATTTTTAGAGTCTACCTCTGCTAAATATCCTCCTAATGCTTCATATGCCATTTCCGCAATGTCTGCGGAATGGGGTTTATGCAGGGATAAGTAATATCGATGACCGTTGAAAACATCTGATTTCTTGAAAAGCGTTGATTCCAAATTATAAAAAGCAGTCTCCATTTTCTGTAGTTTGCTACGAGTTTGACTTGAGTGAGTCTTAAAGCTATTCATGACGTCTCCTATCTCCTGAAGACGATGTGTTAATTTATTATCAACTGACCTACGAGTAAAGGTTACAGCCTGGATGGTACTGAATACAAGAATATCACCCGCTTGATTTATCACATTGGCTTCACACTGATAGGTCCCAGATTCTGACATCTTCGGATACAACCATTCCAGAGTCAACAATGATACTTGCGTCGAGTCAATGGACCCTGTACTTTTGCTTATGCCGTATCTAGGAGCGTCTAGGTGTACACTAGTATGATAATTTCTATGTATTGAAGCTATTTGGTCTATTGTGGAATTAGTTACTAACTTCTTTATAGCTAACGATACAACACGATAATCAGATGATGGCTCATGGAGAAATCTGCAGGTTATGAAGAGAGAGTGCGTAGAATCTGACTGGATGTCATCTGGGGTAATAGTAATTGAAACTTGACCAGCTGAAAGTATAACACATTTTTAAAGAAACTTCATTAACCAACCTGTACATTCATTAAACGCTATTGAATTATACTTTATATACATTTGTCTGAAAATTCACATTGTCATTTTAAAAAATGCTTTTCAATACTTTAAGTCGCAAAAAAAAAAAATAAATAAATGGGAGGGGGGGAGCTTATACTTACTGCTTTTTTAAATTATTTTTACAGAAAGTTATTTAGCTTACATTACCAATAAAGGTCATTCCATTTAGAAATAGTAGAAGTGTTCGGAGAGCCCACAAAAACATTTGTAAAAATATCTTGTTGTAAAATTATGCTGGTGTTTTCAGAAGACGTTTAAATCAGGCCAATTTAGTTAATCTGCAGCAGAGCTCTCGAAACAAGCATTACGGCCCTGAGATAGCAAGAAAGAATATCACGTGTCCTCTTTATCTAAAGTCTATACAGTAAAACATTAAAATATATTAACGTTTAATTAAACCCTTGTTTACACATAATATGTAATCTACTGTGGTTTAGAGTTTACGTCCTACAAGTCTGACATTTCTTTAGAAAATAAATGATTTTTTTATGTTATCTTGTGATAATTCGTACTAAGCATCCGCCATTAGCATTAAAGGGACGTACTGTTAAAAGTTCACTTCTTAACGTCTTGCGATCAATATATTTGCACACGACGCCAACGTGGCATATGTTACAATCTACAGTTTTATGTTATATTTATATGACATTCAAACTCTATTTGACTTTTGAACCGAAGAACATTTACAGGGATATATCATATCAGAATACGAATACATTTTTGACGCTGCTTGGCGTTAATTCAAAGCTGTCTGTAAGAAATAAATAATGGATATTTTTAAACGCTGTAATAAAAACGTTCCAGCTAGTCTCTCATACTAAAAATCAAAACTGTTAACGACCTTTCTTGGACAAAGTCTCATAGATAAATTCAAAGTATCAGTTGCAACCGTAGATTAAAAAAGATTTCTTACCTAACATAGTCTTTTCATAAAGAAACAAAAGAGCGTAATAAAACATGTTTCGTGTTAAACTTTTAAACTCGTAAAGTAATAATAAAACATATCTTAAAATTTTTACAAGAATGATGTTAGTAGTTTAAGTGAATAACTCTAATGAAAGTTTGATAATATTTTTTTCAGTGGGACTACACTATATTAATGACACAGTTCCTTTTAGCAATTTTTTTTGGAGTTACAGACGACAATGTTTAAATAACATGTAGAAAATCGTTAACTTTGAAACTGTAAAGTCATGCGAGCAGAAAGGATTAACATTGAGTGAACAAATTAGCAAACTAGTATCTGAATTCAACTGCTAAAATATCTTGTTACCAATTATTTTAAGCTAGATCTTGACTATATCTTATTAAATTATCACTGTATCAATAATTAGAAAGAATGTTTTGAAAAGGTATGTGTTTTAAACGAAAGGGAAACATAATTATGATTAATTTAAACTTGGTTAATTTTGCGAGGCGCTGAAAAACTATTAGTTCTACAGTTTCTATCTGACAGTCTGAGAAAATTCAAGTAAGTGAATGAGTCACTATTACAACATTTGGCTAAATACAACAGTAAGTAGTTAGTGTTTCTGTCATGTTTCTGGCTACTGAAAATAGCTTCCACCCGTCGGAAATTGATGACTTGCATACATGACTGTATTGTATATTCTTCTTTAAAAGGAGTTTCAAGAAGTGAAAAAAAAAAGATCCTGCTAATTTGTGTTCCATTAGTTTGAAACAAAATATACAATGGCGTTATCGGCTCAATGAATAATTATTCCTGAAAAAATTATCTCTTTTCTTGGGACAATCTTTTTCGAATATATATTTTTCTTTTTTAATACATCTAATTATCTTACACTATAGAAAATCACGATTATAGGTAATGCAATCCTAAAAGTTCTTTAACTAACGCCAGAATATACAGATATAAATAGATGGAGAGAAAGAGCGAGAGAAAGAGAGAGAGAAAGATGAAGGAAGTACATAATAAAAACACATGGAGTTATAATTTTAGAATTTTTTATAGTAAGATAAACTAATTCCCTCTTTAAAATGATCAAACATATGCTAGGTTACTTTTCCGAGCGGTCAGAGGATTGTTAAGATAAGAAACATGCCATTGTTTCTCAGTAAACGAGCTAACAATAGCTGATCTAAAATGTTTACAAAAACGATGGTTCTTATTCTTATTAAATTTAATAGTTAACATTGAGTAAATAAACTTAACTTTTTAGACCAATGCTAATCGATGTGCCGGTCCTTGGGCCATCAGCAGCCAGCCAACATAAGTTATCAAGACATAACCAAAAATATAACCATAATCATCCATTTCAAACTATTAATAATAACCCAAAATATAATGTTTCGATTATTCGGCTATAAAAACATAAAATGAAGCAAAATAAAATAAATTAAATTTCGCTACCCAAATTGTTCAGGTATAATAATTGAACGATCCTGGAGCTGTGGACGAATTCCAGTCTGTCCGCCATTCTAAACACTTTGAGAAGCATTACCCTAGGCAACTCCTACTGCCCTATCAAAAGTTATAATTTGAAAAGGGCTTTACTGTAGCATTCCATTGAAAAGGTTAATATTTATTAGCAGTGTTTTGTTACAATAGATGAGAGAATGAGTGATCCCAAGATTAAATATCGACAATACAGTGTTGTTAAATATTTGAAGTATGGCTAAATGTTTGTAAACAGTTACGAAAAGTGAAACGTTATTTGCCCAATTTAAAGATTTTTTTAGAGCCGAACTATATAACCTTGACCTTATGGCATATTGAAAACAAACTGTATTGAATTTATTTTCAGTACATTGTATCATTCATGGAAACATTTTTTTCCCCTAAAATTCTTAGCGAAAGTTTCCATTGATCACTAGATAATGTTATTAGAGCAGTTCATGAAATTTAAAAGAAAAGCCTTCAAAGAGAGATTATTTGCTGAATATTGAAAAATAAGAATACTATAATCGTTTCTTTATCCACCCTGAAGAACATTGTTTATCAAAACGCGCATATTTAAATGGATATTTTGCTCTGTTTGATTGCAATTACTTCGAAGCAAAACAATGAATTATGACACAATTAACTTAAAATTTAAATATCCTTTATGAATGATTTATATGCAATATTTATTTGAATTAATATGTTAACGATTAAATTTAATCTTAGCTAAAAGGATGGTATCTGCGTTTGTTGCTAAGCGTTTTCAACACAAACAAAAACTTAAAAGAGGAGAATCTTCTGTTTCCGAAAATTTCAAAATTGCGAATCAGAGATGAAGATTTGCTGGCTTACTGTCAACACTTAACGACTCTTCATGCCGACTTGAACCAAATATTTGATAAGGTTCTTCACTTGGATATTCCCTACTGCAAGTCAAACCCTTTAGCGCGTGGCCAGATCCCGAGCATAGATGAATCCATACTAATAGATGAGCAACTTATTGAAATATGCACACATCAGCAACTTTAAGCTATGTTCACACAAGGATACTACACATTATGGTTAGAAAATAAATCCCGTATTCGTATTTTCCATTATGAGTTATTGTACATACTTTGTTGACTGATTTCCCATCTTCTTATTTGGTTGAATACGGATTCAGTACCGTTGTAAGTAATTGTTTTTTTGTTTGTTTGTTTGTTTTTTAAATTTTATTTTAAATTTATAATTTTAATTTATACTTCTTCAAAACGTTGCTTTTTAGATTTGTATTTTTGTTCTATGCCTTTATTTAGTTTTTATTTTTTACTTGGGGGCTTTTGGGTAAATGGGCAAGTTTTGATTATAAAAAAGGGTTACATTGGTCAAAACAGTTTAGGAAACACTGAGGTAGATTACAATATTATTTAATATATTAAGTATCGAAAAAGATGATGTTAAATAATATAATTTGTGTGAAATAAGGATAAGTATTAGGAAAATTTTATCCTTTCAACAAAAACGGCCCTTGGTTACATTTTCATACCTGTTCCAAAACTTTAAAAAAAATATTTCAAACTTTACTAAATGAAAATTGATTGGAACATTATTCAATGAGAAGTTACTTTCTATATAAAAAAACAGTTAATTTCAACATTCCACTGTCAGAAGGCAAGCATTGTTTACACAATTTTAGTAACAGTTTTTTAAGATGAATGGTATCATTAGAGTGAATGGACAATTAAAATTGAAATGATGAAAACAAAAAGTCATTTGCTCGACACAGTTTCTATACCAAGGCCATCACATGATATTTTTGAAATGTCAACCGGATTGACTGTTTTCGAAGTGTGTAACAACGTTTTCGCATAGAAACAGTAGGGTAGAGAGGGGTGGCAGGGGGAGACATCTGTCCCAGGGCGCCACGTTAGGAGGCACCAAAGTGAGTATTAAAACTAATTATTTACTTTTTTTTTTTTTTTTTTTGATGGAAACTAATGTATCCAAATTACGGTTTGTAGGATTGAATTTCGGAACTCCACAAATATCTTCATTACAAACTAGTTGGCATGCATGATTTAGGCACCCCCATTGAGCATAAAGGGGCACCATTCTACTCATAAATAAATGACGCATCAACAATGTAGGATTGTTGATAGAGTTTTTAAGAAAAATAAAAACTGTGAGTCACTGGGTGTGAGATTGGGGGAGAAGTTGATGACAAAGTCTAGTAAATTACTGGCAAGGTTTTTAAAAAGAGACGACAGAAAAGCTGAAGCCACAAACTCCGTATCTTCAGAATCAAATAACGGCTGTTATCAACCGCCTGCCATTCCAGTCTTAGAACACGAAAGCGAGAAGGTTGAACCATACCGTCAGGATTACAAAATTCAAGAATATACGATTCTGACAAATGCTACTTTTTATGGATGGGAAAACACCAGAGACGTCGATGTTGAACGCACAGGTTAAACCTGTATTCAAGTATCTTGTTTCACAAAATTAGGCACTGTGTGGCAATGATGAATATCTGCATAAGGACAAGGATAAAAATATTAGAATATTTCTCTCTGTGTACAAATTCGTTGCTCAGTATGATCCACTGTTAGTAAAACACCTAAAACTTGCCGGATGAAATTTAGTTTCACTATTTTATTTATTCGCGGATCATAGATCTTTAGTGAACCTGATAAATAACAGCCTGACATTGTTTGTTGTGACAAATGAAAGCACTTTTATGTATTGTTAATGTGTTTTCGTTTTTTTATTCTATTTTTATACATGTGGACAACTACATGTTTATATATGTTAGTGCTGAGCTGATACTCGGTTCGGCTACTCGGTATCTGTCGATTTTCGTATACACGGAAATATTCGGCAATCGGCTGTTTAATTGATGCCACGTAATAGCGCCAATAGCAAAGATACACGCTGAATTGCGTGTCTAATACATTTCGTTGCGTATAGGATAACAGAATGTACTGTGTGCACACATGGTGTCATTTGCAATCATTCATACTTACACCTGACTTTGACTCCTTTACTAGTCTTTTGTACGCATTGTTTCATTCATAATAGTGGCCGTGTTTGGAAAGCCTTTTCAATATTAGAATTAACTATAAGACAAATTGAAGATTCAAGAGGAGTACTTAATTTTATGTGTAAATTTTTATAGAGGAGAGTTCATTTTGTCATGAGTCATATGCAGGACATGATAGACGTGCAAACTTTAATTTGTAAACATATCAGAAACTTTGTCTAAAGATAAAGTGTACGGTTCATATAAAAGTTAAATGAGTTATTAATAAAGTATTTTTCTAAAACAAAATAAAGAAAGTATATTGCATTCATTGCATAGATCCTGATAATAAAATTATTATTAAAACGAGAGGTAAATGTACTTCAAAATTAGTGGAAGTGTGGTTAGAACATGTAGATTAATCCCCCCACCACAAAAAAGCTAAGTCAGTGTAGGCCTATAATAAAACACATAGATCTAACACTTTCATTTTAAAACGTAGATGTACCATATTTATTATCTTGAGACTGAATAAACAAAGAACACGCTAAATTTTATATTAGACGTGCATTAAAAAGGAATTTCATGACATTGCCGCACCAAATAGCACCGGTTCTATGGTGCTACTTTGTTTAACATAATTTCGTACTTGAGATAATTTAGCTGGCAAATTAACAAATGAATTTATTAATTTTAATATAAAAAACTTAAATGAAAATATATTTTACAATCTTTAGAAAAAGTATTAAAAACTTATAATGCTTAATATTTTTAATTGTACGTAATCTAAAATTATGCATAGAACTATAACATGTAGTGATGAAATTTCATTTTCAAATGGTAATCATTTGAATTTACAGAAAACATAACATATCATATATTCGTTTAAACACAAACTACTTTTTCATTAGTATCAGGACGTAGAGTTACTTACGTACGTTTTGTTCTACTTTTTAAGTGGCATGCCACTTGTCTTCGGTCCCTGTTTTAAGGGATTAAATTTATTTGTATTATAAATTCCTCGCCCTACCCCAATAATCAGTGAAATTAAAGAAAAAATACAACAAGCTCCTGTTACTTGTACAAGTTACCTTTAGATTTCAATTTCGTCATTATATAGTAACATAAGATTGCATTGAAAAAATCCATTAATAATTTTTGTTCTTGTCTTTTACATGACAATAGGATTCGTGTTATTTAAAAATATTGAAAAAATAATGCGGAATTATTACCATAAAACAAAGAAACAAACAAATCATGTAAGGAAGCACATATATGATTTTACTCAGCCATATGAGGTTCCTTGAAATTAGTATATGAGATTAGAGGACTATAATTAGCCATGGCTTTGTAATGAAGGGGTGCTGTGGTCTAAGTTGTAGGGAGCTGGACCACTGAACAGCTGCAAGAACCCGAGTCGCGAGTTCGAGCCGCGGTACTGGCAATGCCCCGGGGCATTGTGCTAACCACACAATCCCATGCTCGTTCAAATATTGGGTTTTGGTAATTACCTGCAACAACAGGTGAATTCTATCAATTCACTAAAGCAATTCTCTTAATACATTTAGGGACAAAATGTCGTAAAACAAAACAGATTATTTACACCTAGGTCCTTAAAAATGTTGATACTAATAATAGCTCGTTGCACATTTGTTGCCGTGAGAGTTATTTTTAAAAAAAATGAAATCGTCAAAATGGTGTACAGTCAGTGGCGTCAATAGGGGGTGCGGGGAAGGCAGGCCCCCCCCGGGTGACACCATTTTGGGTGAGACCAGACTGTTAAGTTCTATGTGTTAAGTTCTGACAACATGTCTACCAACAACTTCATCAATCACATTTGTCGCTCTGCCTATACTGCCATTCGTCTGAGCAGTTCAATCTGTCATTATTTAACAGATAGTGCAACAAAAACTCTAGTCTGTTCTCTTGTTATAGCTCGTATGGATTACTGCAATTCTCTTCTGTCAGATGCGCCAAAACAATGCATTGAAAAACTACAGAGAGTTCAAAATTCAGCTGCCAGATATTAGTTCTAAAGGCAAAAAAACATGACCATGTTACTCCGCTACTTTACTCACTTCATTGGCTACCCATATAAGCCAGAATTGATTACAAACTGGCCGTTCTGTGTCACAACTTCTTTTCTGACTCATGCCCTTCATATCTTACTGAACTTTTGTCAGTCTACTCACCAAGTCATCAGCTACGCTCCTCTGCAAATACACGCATTCTCTGTGTTCCTAAGACACGAACTAAAACATTTGGCGAAAGGTCATTCTCCTTTTGTGCAGCCAAACAATGGAATTCTCTTCCATTACATATCCGTAGCATTTCAACTGCTAAGTCATTCAAGACTGCACTTAAGACACATCTTTTTAAAATTTATTTTTAAAATTAATAAAACAATATTTCTTTAAATGATTAACGTAGCTGATGTATTTAGTATAGCGTATTGTCATTTATGTAGTTAATATGATATGAATGTTTCTTTTTATTGATATATGTATTGTTATTTCCATGTAAAGTGCTCTGAGCCTTACTCCTTGCTGGGATACAGCGCTATATAAATTGTCATTTTATTATTATTATTATTATTATTATATATTCCCGTTATTTGGCACAGGAAAACTCGGAGGAGTTCTAAGGGGTTAGGGGGGTGACATCATGAGCTACCGCCCCGGTTGACACCACGAGCTACCGCCCCGGGTGACACCAACCCTAGTGACGTCTCTGTGTACAGTTAAATGATTTGAGAGATATTTACCAAACAAAGTTTGAGGAATTATTGTAACGAGCCTAAGTGTTAAATCGGCAATGAATGTATGATATTAGCCGCTTAAAGTTCGCGAATAAAAAAAAAGTATGTTTTTACTAAAAGTTTTAGAAGTACGAAGAACTTAAACAGTGGTGAAGTGTGGAGTTCGGGTATGTGCTATATCAATCCAGGTTTGTGGTGCAAATGACTTGGGACAATTTTTCTAAGTTGAGTAAATTTTTGCAATTACACTATCTATGTTCATGTAAGGTATAAGTAGAGGAGCTTTCATGTATGGATTTATAGCGAAGTTTGATTTCTTCCCTCATTGCACAAGCTTAGATGTATCAATGGCCAAATTATCGATTTAATCTTGAATAATTTTTTAATTAACTTACATTTCGAGAAGCAGGCATTATTTTTGATAGTTTTAATGAATATTCAGTATTTATTAAGTTTGTAATGGCTCTTTCTATAAACGAATTGTTTCTTTAAAAAGAAGACCTACACAATATTAATTATTATTGAATCTTTTCTTACTCTCGACCCCGATTTACAGATTAGTAAAACAATCATCTAAAATAAATGTGAAACCTTAAAAAAAACTAAGAAAAAATCATGTGGGTGTTAGAGATACCTCTTATTTTGTTTATAAATATGTAACAAATCTTTATTACTTAAATATTTTGATCAGAAAAATGCGAGTTGAGTTTAAATCCAAGACAATATGATATTATTTTTAAAGGGAAAGGGCTCGTGCAGTATTATTAGGTGAATAAGAAATAAAATGTGGGTGTTGCGTACTGGATTCTGGATACTCTCTCTAATAAAGACAGACACTTTTCGAATAGAAGATGTTCTTTATTGAACTATATAAATGCACGTAAAATCCTTCCTACAGTCATCGAGACATCACAGTATACAGGCATACAGGCTCTAGTGTTCGATAACACCACCCATCAACACATAGCCCTGGCCGACGTCTACACCCAGACGTTACAAGTCTATCGTATCTATTTCCTCACGTCTCACGCTCGTCTCTCTTTCGTCTCTCCACACACTACACAGGCCCACACTATATATAGCCCTTGCGCGCACTCTCAAGTCATTGTCTGACCTTCCACAAGTCAGTCTCTGAACACCGTTCAAACAATTTCACAACAACTCACAAAACTCATTGCTAACTCATCAACAGCTCAGAACCATTCATTGACAGTGATTCTCATACCTTGACATATCCCCCTTATCTTCCGTTAGATTCTACTTGCTAGTAGAATCTCACAAACAAACAAAAAAGTCATGGTATGGAATCACTAACATTCATACACCTCATAAAAAAAATTTGGCCTTAGTACATGAACAGCATCATATGAATAATATACCAACGTCATATTAATAATACATTATTCTATTACATCATGGAAAACATACTACTGCCGCTTTAGGAACGGAAGCAGTCCTCTAATGGAATTACATAGTTACCTAGTCTCAAAAAATAAGTCATTTTAGCCGCAATAACAAACAAAATTTACACATGCGAGGTCTTACATCATTATACATAAGTGATAATCAACTTTTATACCAATAACATATACAATATACTTATCTATATATACACCCGATCTCAACAAATTATAGCTATACAAGCTCTCCCAAAAAAGAAAAATATATATACAAGATCTCAGGAGGCGAAAAAGAACCCCAAGAACAACATATTATTACAATTTACAACATTACCAATCAGGCAAAACAACAAATGATAGTACTTGTCCACCTCCTGGGACCCTTTTACCGAGCAATCACTGCTCTAATAATTTCTTTACCGGGACCTGTGCTATTGGGATCTCTTATCCCACTATAGCCACAGTCCTATTGGGATATAAATACAGCCCGCCATTCCTGTCACCAGGAACTTGGTTAATTGTATTACCAAAAACTGCCCAGCACTCCTGTTGTACAGGACGTAGTAAATTATATCTCAGTACAGCTTAACTCCCCTGCCATACAGGTTTGGCTAAATCCTAGTTCATGCTCCTCATTGGCATAACTCACATTTTCATTATGTAGCTAATCAAAATCATAACATATATACAATATGAATATTCAAGTTTACTATATTAACAGGTTACACAGGTTGCTTAACTGACTCTACTGGTTCCTCATATAAATTCTTACGATATTTACTCCAGGATTGCCTCCAGCATGAGGTAATCTCACAGGGATAACCACTTATCCAACTGTAATATTTCAGCATGATTGTATTTAACCCATTACAATCACTTATATCGCAATCCTGTGCACTTCTTAATACATACGGCATATGGAGATACACTTATCTATCCATACCCATAATTATAAACATAACCATCATCATATCCTCATAATGATCAGCAAAAAGAATACATATTCATAACAATATTTTACACCTCATAATCTCATGGAACTATCAACATTATTAATATATCCTGAGGTCTCAAGGACCCACACAACCGTTCTCTCTTTCGCTCTTCATAACCCGACCGAGACGTAACCCTGTCCTTTCCCCAGTCAAGGTCTTTTAACTCCGTCTCGCTGTCCTAGTCAAATGAAACCCGTGTTTGACCTGCACTGACTTTGGAGGTCATAACTATGTCCTTTGTCTGCCTGTATCTCTTGGTCGCCGTGACTCGACCGAATTTTGCCTATTCACTGATCACAACTCACTGCCTACTTTCCTCACTGCCGAGATAGAAAGTCTGCAATAATGTTATCTTCCCATTTAATGTAGTCAATGTCAAAATTGTACTCTTGTAAAATCAGGGCCCGTCTCGCAACCCGTGAATTTTCAAATTTAGTCGTATTTAGGTACTTTAACGCTTGGTGATCACACTGGAGCGTGAATTTTGCTCCCATTAAATAGTATGATAATTTCTGAATTCCCCATACTATGGCCAAGCATTCCCTCTCAATTGTTGAATATCTCGTCTCCCTATCCATTAAATTACGACTGATATATTTAACTGGATTGAGTATGTTGTCTCTCTTTTGCATCAAACACGCCCCTAATCCCGTCATCGACGCATCCGTGCGCACTATGAACTTATCCTCAATGTTGGGAAGAATCAAAATAGGGTTATTTGTCAAATGGTTTTGGATTGTCTCCAATGCTTGTTGACATTCGTCCGTCCAACATATATTATTCGGTCTACCTTTCTTTGTTAGGTCCGTCAACGGTGCTGTTAAAGTTGAAAAATTCGGTATAAATTTATTATAGTAAGAGACAAGGCCAACTAATCCTCTTACCTGTCTCTTATTTTTGGGACGTTCTATTTTCAACACTTTATTTATATTGATCAGGTCTGGTTTTAAGAGACCAGTCCCGATTCTATGTCCCAGAAATTCGATAGATTCCTTCCCTATCTCCATCTTAGATGGTTTGATTGTAAACCCAGACTTTTTAAGGATTTCTAAAACCTCTCTAATAATTATTATGTTTCTCCCAATCGTCTGTGTATTTACAGATATCGTCAAAATAAGTAGCTACCTGTTTTATTCCTTGGAATAACTTACTGACTATCCTATTAAACGTCGCTGGAGCGGTCGCTAACCCGAAGGGCATGAAATTGAAATGGTATAACCCCTCCGGGCCTTGGAAAGCTGTGTATTCCTTGCTTTCTTCTTCAAGGGGTATTTGCCAGTACCCCTTTGTCAAGTCTAATTTCGTAAAATAGTTGGCTTTATTCATGTGTTCCAGGAGTTTATCTTGATTTGGTATTACCTCTGCTACTTTTTAGCGCATTTTCGAGATGTCGAAATCGCTATTGCACCCGTTTTGTCCGTCTGTCATCACCCTGATCACAGGATCCATAAGTCCTAGACCCATGATGTATATATGTTTTTTGTATGTCCTGACCTGCCATTGGTGCATCAACACTCAGTTACTCGATCCGTTTAAAAAACCCGTTAAAACTACCAAAAAATATTTCGAATCGAGAGGTATCACTAACTCAGGGAACGGCCGCCATTGCCGGAAGTCGAATGCACAATTCATCATGCATTGAAGAGTGGTGTGAAAGGGTGCAAAATAATTAGTTGTTTTTTTTTTTAGTTGACGTCATTAGAATATGTGTAAAAGTTTAGAGAGTTTTACGTCATCCTTTGTGGTGACTTGTAGTTGGATTAGAGAGAAAATATTTTTCTTTTAAATATAAAGAAATGACTTTTAAATAGAAAAAATGTCAGGTATATTCATTACACAAGAAAATTCATAAAAATATGTCTAAAATCTAAACACAATTACTGATAACTACATAATTCTGATATCTAACATAAGTACTGATACATAATACGAAAATGCGCTAACACGTCCTGAATTCCAATAGGTACCAGGCTTAACATGATTTTTTTGTTATTGCGTTCAACTTCCGATAATCCACGCAAGTCCGAATCGACCTATCTTTCTTTTTAATTAGTACTAAAGGGGAGCAATACGGTGACCGTGATTCTTCTATTATTCCCAGTCCCAACATCATCTCTATTTCCTCTTTTACGTTTTGTACCATATGGACAGGTATTGGATACGGCCTTACGGTAATAGGTTTAGGATCTGACAACTCCATTTTATGCATACCCGCCGATGCTTTCCCGGGAATATCTGAAATAATTTCTTTATATTCTTGCATCAACTCGTCAATTTGTTTTTTCTGCATTTCGGTAAGTTCGTTACAAATATTGATGCCTGAATTATCTTTAATATTAACCACCGGTATGTTCTCCACGTCCTCCCTATTTATAGGTTTTGTTTCTTCTTCGGTTATCACTGTGACGCTCGCACCATTCATGTTATGTTTACTTTTGTTTGCTAACAGTATTTCCGACTCTGTGTTATCACGGTTAGTTTCTACAAACTTTGAAATTCTATTAAGGTGATATACTTTACGATGACGTCCCTTCTGAATTTCTACATTAAATTTCGATAAATTTTTCGTGACGGTGAATGGACCTTCTGAATACAGAGCGAGTTTATTTCCTTTTTTCGGTTTCAACACCAGAACTTTGTCACCCACTTGGATATCTTTAACTATCGTCTTTTGGTCATAATATTTTTTATATGCATTCGTCCTTTCTTTTGCGATTGTTTGTATTCTCATTATGCCTGACTTTATTCTATTTTTAAGGTCAATTATTTAGTCATAAATGGTTTTATCATTCTCTGTCTTATTTTCATTTGTGAGTATGTTTCTTAAAATTGACATGGGTCCTCTACCCTTTCTACCGAACAAAAGTTCATATGGGGACATTGTTGTTGTTTCGTTTGGCACTTCTCGATAAGCAAAAAGAATTGCCGGTAAAAATCTATCCCAATTGTTGGGTTCCTCACATGCCACCTTTCTTAACATGCTTTTCAGGGTGCCATTTAGTCTCTCCACCATCCCGTTCGATTGCGGGTGGTAAATGGACGAGTGACTGGATTTTATATTTAACAGCTCACACACTTGTTTGTACATATCNTGTGGCCAGAAATATTGTGAAAACACTCTATATTTCGTTCTTCTGACCGACATGTGTCCAGCCAGTGCTGATGAATGCGCTGTTTCTAAGACTAATCGTTGGTATGGTTTTGGGATCACTACTTTTCTTTCTACTCGGTTATCTATAGTATACGTAAACTTTCTGTAAAGTATGTTGTTATTCACTTCAAACGATACTAACCCTTGTTTAGTGATTTCAACCGTCTGATTATTAGCTTTTTTCCATAGTTTGGATAGCCCCTTATCTTTGGCCTGCTCCTCAGCTAAATTAACATGTTCTAATATTTTATGTATTGTTGTAATCGGAGTCTTCATTTTGGTTATCCCCCCTTTATCCCGTTTCATTTGGGCCCTGGTAACAACATTCCCGTGATGGCATACTATGTCATCCTCTGCTCTCACGTTTCCTAAGATCACGTCTGTCACGGGGTTATCAAAAAGCGCTGCCAAAAATTTCCCTCTGAGATACGGTGTTTTTATGTCTACTATGGCCGTTTTGAACGTTTTTATTGTACCATCAATCATTTTTACTGTAAACGTTTGGTCGGTATAGTTCTGTCTAGGTACTAAGCTCTTCCTACATCCTACAATTGTACACCCCGTGTCCCTAAGTAGAGAGGCTTCTTTCCCTAGCAACAGGCATTTTTCAACCTTTAATTTACCCGTCGATTTGTTAAAGAGGTCTTCCATACTTCCAACCCATTGTGTTTCTGGAGCTTGCCCCTCTTCTCGGTTTAGTCACCATTCTTGGCTGTAATTATTCCTTTGATAATTGCTTCCATATCCCCTTTTCTGCCTAAATTCTGGATAGCGATTCTCATTTTTCAGCAGACAATTGGCCATTAAGTGCCCCCTCTTACCACATTTAAAGCACGGCCCCATTACTCGGCCCTCTGTGGAACGACTCCTAGCCTTTGCTCTATATTCTCCCTTAAGCTCCGACACACCCCCTACCAGTGGCAGTGTACTATCTTTTCTGGTTAGGTGATTTTCCCCTGACGATTTAATGTGGTCTATTTGCGTCAGTACCTCTTCGCATGTGGGGGCATTATTTATTAATATGCATTTGACGGCCTCTCCCTTCAAATTTAATAATAGTTTATTCCTGCAAAACAAATCCCTCAACCCCTCAAAAGTTCTCTCTGTCGTTGCACTTGCCACCCAATTGTCTAAAGTTCTGACTAATTTTGAATGAAAGGCTCTAAAATTGTCTCTCAGGGACTAACTTGTTCCAGTCTTCCCTATATTTTTCCCCATTGTACCCTGCATGGTGTAATAGTAGTCGTTTAACTGTCTCATAGTCTTGTAATTTTGTCTTAACGTCTTCTGTCATTAAAAAAGTTTGTAATTCCCCGGTGAGCCTTACTTGGAGTTCTATACTCCAATCACTTTTTGGCACTTTTGCCTGTGTCACTACATGTTCAAATGTTGTTATGTACTCGTCCAGGTCTGGGGACCCATCATATTTTTTAAATTGTTTCAATATTTGTCGATTGTCTCTCGACTGACCTGTCTTGTCCTGTTCCGTTACACTCGCATTGATTTCTGCCAATTTTAATTCATGTTCCCTCTGTTCCCTTTCATACTCCCTCTGTTCCTTTAATTTTCTCTATTCGTACTCTCTCTGTTCCCTCTGTTCCCTTAATTTTTTTCTCTTCATGCTCTCTCTGTTTTTCTTCGCATTCCCTCTGTTCCCTTAATTTCCACTGCTCTAATACATACGTTTTTAGCTCTTCTCCCTCTAACTCTAACTGATGCCCCATCTCTCTAAACTCATCTATTATTGTCTTCATCTCTTCCCTTTTTTTCCTCTAGTTTCCATTTCTTCTTCTTACTATTGACCCCGGGGTTGGAGGAAACCAAAAAAAAAATAAAATATCTAACATCAATTTCCTATTACCCAACACTTTTAACAATCATCAAAAAA
>MUZC01004791.1:110598-139178 GCA_002072015.1 Radix auricularia | reverse complement strand
CAGCAACAAGGAGGGGATGTCTCTCTCAATGACGGGACGGTCATCGACACGCTGGCAGCAACAAGGAGGGGATGTCTCTCTCAATGACGGGACGGTCATAGACGACACACAGGCCAGCAACAAGAAGACAGATGTCTTGCTCAAGGACAGGGCAGTCCCTGACACACACGGTTCAGCAACAAGGAGGCAGATGTCGTCCTCAAGGACAGGGCAGTCCCTCACACACACAGTTCAGCAACGCGGAGGCAGGCGTCTCCCTCCAGGACAGGACGTCTCCGACAACACACAGGACAGCAACTAGGAGGCAGATGTCTCCTTCAAGTTTACAGACCACACATCGTTGTCCGACAAGAGTTTCCAGAGGTCCACTGACGTAGCCCCCACTGTTGCGTACTGGGTTCTGGATACTCTCTCTAATAAGGACAGACTCTTGTCGAATAGAAGATGTTCTTTATTGAACTATAAATGCACGTAAAATCCTTCCTACAGCCATCGAGACATCACAGTATACAGGCATACAGGCTCTAGTGTTCGATAACACCACCCATCAACACATAGCCCTGGCCGACGTCTACACCCAGACGTTACAAGTCTCTCGTATCTATTTCCTCACGTCTCACGCTCGTCTCTCTTTCGTCTCTCTCCACACTTCACAGACCCACACTATATATAGCCCTTGCGCGCACTCTCAAGTCATTGTCTGACCTTCCACCAGTCAGTCTCTGAACACCGTTCAAACAATTTCACAACAACTCACAAAACTCATTGCCAACTCATCAACAGCTCAGAACCATTCATTGACAGTGATTCTCATACCTTGACAGTGGGTGAGACTGCAATCAGGCTTATGGATTAGTAGATGGATAACATGTATTTATGAGCCATACAGAACGTAACAAAACAACGAAACAACAAAAGAACGCGCTTTTTTTGTTACGTTCTGCCAGGCTCACTTATACCCTATTTATATATTATTCATGTGCATTAGAAATAGCTCAGTGTTTAAGAAGAAAATACACTTGCATTATCTAATTACTTATATGTGCAAGAGATTCAAGTTACTGAAATGAATGTTCTTTTCTTATGCAAGTTAATATTTTTCATAAAAACAAAAGAAAATTTTAAAAAATAGCGATTGAGCTTTTTCTAATCTAACCAAGAATTTCCAGCGACAAGAAAACAAAGCAATTCATTGATATCATCTCACAGTTTATGAGAGCAAAGTCAAGTGGATTGCCGATTATAAGTCATTAGATGAAGGGGTGAATGCACGTAGTACAATCAAAAGCCATTAACATACTGCAGAGCTAACCAGTAAAGATAATAGTTGCTGTAGATTTGCATAAAATTAATTGTAACAATCTTATTCTTTAAATATTTCGAAACAGGAAGTTATCTTATCTTTTCCTATCTATCTTATCTTATCTTATCTGTTACAGGCGCGCCTTCCATAAAGAAGATTATTGCTATGGTTTGTGACTTATTCTGAATTCTTTTTATGAGTTTTTAATCTTTATAAAGTGTTGATTTTCCTGGATTTTTTTCAGTCAACCCATTCTACCCCCGAATTCCGGATGGTAAGAACAAAAGTTTATTTATGTTTGTTCTTGAATACAGAAAAAGAAAGTTGCTTTTATCCTGATGAACACAGCTAGAAATCAATATTTTTTCTATTTTTTAATCGAGTATGAAATTACCAAAACCTGCTTGCTAAGGTAACATTGTAAAGTTCCTATAGAAGGACCTAATCATTATTCCGAGGTAAATTGTTGTAATGTATTTAAGTAGATATTTGCATCTGTCAAAATGAGCTTGTTGTGATCCTGCTAACGGAGGTTGTTATATATCAAATATAAGTTGAGTTTAGTCCTTAGCTGTAACGATCTCTAATAAAGGTTTTAGTTTTAACAAATTTTTAAGGAACTTCTACAAAACACTAAACTTATTCACTAAACATATTTAGCGGCACTTCATTTATCACTTTATAAATTTTGTAATATCTTTTTGATTCAAACCGGAACCTTCATCGTTGATATTTATCTAAGTGGCATGTCACTTTGCTTATTTCTCTTTAATAAGGAATAATATGACACTATAGTGCCGGATCATTTTGCTCTTACTTCTTATTATAAAATGGTTGCTACGTATTTAAAATTTTGTCCAGAAGTAAAATTATTATCTGTGCTGTATGCCTATCGTATGTTATGTCGTATAAGACAGCTGGGTATACGGAGCATATATATGTACAGAATGGGATGTGTATTTTTTGTGCAATTTATAATTTTATTATTAAAGTCTTTATACTATGTTTTTCATAACACAAACAATTAATGCAAATAGTTCATGATTTCTATCACCAACTATTTATCATTGTAATTTTTTTGCATATATTGCTTCTACAGTACATTTTAACGGACGTAGGCACAAGAACTCAACAGTGATAGGCATTGCCGGATTATTATTTATTTACCTTATTTATTTCAATATAGGCAAACACGTTTTATGTACCATATTTTGGTCAAGACCCATCCACAAAAAAGTAGCCACATATTAAACAAATTTAAGAAAAAATGCAAGTATATTTGGTCTCTCTGAGTGGTAATTAAAATACAAATCCCGCCAATTACATTACTTCCATGGGAGTGTACACAACAACCTCTTAAAGGTTCTTGTCTTAATTTATACAGGAAGTTTGAGATTAGTAGTGATTGAGTGAATAAGGCTTTTTGCCATTTTATTAATATATATATACGAGATTGTTGCGAGGCGCCGTGGCGCCTGCGGCGCCCACTTTTTTAGGGCGCCTACGGCGCCAACCTTTTTCAAAAGCCCAATTAACTTGTCCTTTTTTGATAAATACGAAATATGAAACTTTCTAAAATGTACGCAAAGTATTTATTAATAGGGGTTGTATTTTGTGCACCGATGCACACCAAACAATGACGTCACCAAATTAAATATTTTTACAGCGCTAATCACCACACGATTTTTCAACTAACTGCTGTAGACTGTCGTACATCGCTCCTCAGTGTTCCACATCCTGTTAGTGAGTGAATGAGTGACCTGGGCTTTTATATTATATATATTCGATTCAACATTTTTGAGTGTATAGATCGTATAGCTTAAAACCAAACGTTTGTATTTATGTGTGAGTGTGCGGAGGGGGGGTGTGATATGTTTACCAATTTAAAAAAAATTTGAACAATTAAGCTGTGTCATGTGTTTAATTTTTAGAGAACCAAAAATATTTAATTATATTTAAATGTTTTATGAGAATTAACATAACAAAACAAAACAAATATTGTTTACTTTATGAATACACTTATAAGATAACTTTCGGATCTCTAAATAAGCAGAAGAATTGTTAAAGTTCCTTGTGTAAACTTTTACGATGTGCATCGAAACTTTATTTTATGTCAGTGCCGCGCCACAAAGCACACGTTTTGACAGATATCTGAAATTAGTTTTTACTTGACAATCTTAAATGGCAATATTTCAAATTTTGAACTTAACTTTAAACATTAACCTATAATTTACAATGGAATGTTTTTGGAAATATATACTTTATGTTGCATCACTTTTTCTTTTAATGAAGCTAAACACAAAGTAATATAGAAATATAACGTTACAGAATCGAACTAGTCTTAAAATTAAAATAATTTCCTAATAATCAAACTATAGATCTAAGTGTCGTCTGTCTGCTTTATGTTAATTTTAAAAATATGATTTTTATGCTGTCATCACGTTAGTGTATTTTTCCAGCTATATTTTTACATTACTTTTGAGTGTAAAATTATTTTTCAAATAACGATTGCCAACAATAGAATTTTTCTAACGTATTAAATATTTTTTCTGTCTCTCGCTTTCGATTAATTTAGATCTAGTTATAATTGCATGTTACGATCGAAGTTCCACACGAATAAAATAATCTACAAATAAACAAAACAAACCTTGATTATATTCTACATTTGGAATGTCGTTATAACTCCGAATCTGTGACATTTGTAGGTCGGAACGAGAAGTTCTCCTAAATTGTTTTGTTGCTTTTCCAAAAGTAGCCACTAACTAAATAACAATTTCCTGAATGTTCAAATTAAACTAGATATCTAGTGTTATCTTACTGTCTATCTAGCCGCCGAAATACGTCATTCGAGCGTCTTGCCGAGCAGCCAGCAGTTAGTTATAATTTACCTGACCAAAACTGTTTACCTTAAAATGTAAAATCGACAAAATAAACCATTTTTATCTCATAACATGTAGAATCATTCATGGCAATAAACAACAGAGGCTTTTGGGGTAAAGACTGGAGTCATACAGGGTTGTTTGCTTTCGCCTTTCTTACTATTGACTGGATAATGAAGATCTCTACAGAGCAGAAGAGAAATGGTATTTAGTAGACACCATGGAAACAGCTTGATGACCTGGATTTTGCGGATGATCTGGCCCTAATATCATACACACAGCAACAGATGCAGGAGAAAACTAACTATGTAGCATACTTCTTTGCTTGTTTAGGCCTAAGCATCCACAAGGGAAAAAGCAAAGTCCTTAAAATAAATACATCAAGCAACACCCCAATAATAATAATAGTAATAATAATAAATGATAATTTAGCTCTGTATCCCAGCAAGGAGCCAGGCTCACAGCGCTTTACATGGAAATAACAATACATATATCAATAAAAAGAAACATTCATATCATATTAACTACATAAATGACAATATGCTATACACAATACATCAGCTACGGGTAGGAACAAATTTAGAGGAGGTGGATAGCTTTAAATACCTCGGTAGCATCATAGTCATTCAGGGACGGACCGACGCTGATGTTAGAGTGAGAATTGGTAAAGCAAGAACAGCATTTAAACAGCAAAAAAAAGTTTGGAGTTGCAACAACTTGACCCTTCAGACCAAGGTCAGGATATTCAACACCACAGTAAAGCCTGTCCTGCTATATGGAGCTGAAGCATGGCGGATTACAGCAGCCATTTCGAAAAAGCTTCAACCATTTATAAACACATGTCTCCGAACAACTCTCCGAATCCGCTGGCCCAATATCAACACCAACGAGGTCCTCCGGTAACGTACACAACAAGAGCCAGTGGAAAAACTAATACGTCAGCACAGATGGAGATGGATTGGCCACACCCTCAGAAAGCCTACATCCAGCATTGTGAGACAAGCCCTCATTTGGAACCCCCAGGACAAGAGAAAAAGAGGTCGATCAAAAATGACCCGGAGAAGGGAACTGGAGACAGACTCCAAAAAGAGTGGGCACAGCTAGAAATATTGAGATATACCTAAGTTGCTTATTCTGCCTACTAGAATGTTAAACATTGCGTAGGCTGTTTAAATTGAAAGACTATGATATCCCCGTATTTCAATAAACAATATGTTAGTTCTTACATGATAATTATTTAAATTAAACTTTTAATATAGGAATACCTTTTTATCCTTATTTCAAGCACCAAAAGGAAAATATGTTCGTCTATAAGTTAAAGAAAATGGGAAAATAAATATTAAATGACTCAGTATTTTTATATCTAATTTGCAAAAATCTGTGTATCCTGTCAATGCAGCACCCAAAAGCACCAAAATTAAAATATTTTACATGAAATGAAACTAACAAACGTAATTAATACTAAATGAAAAAGATGAAAGATGTTTTTAATTTTTAGCAGCCCTAAATAAACTTTACATTCTAAGTAACTTGGTATTAAATTATTATATTACTTCAATTTTTCTTTCAATTTATCTTACAGAATTTTTTTTAGAATTACAAATTCAAGAAACAATATTTTAAAAAGTTGTTAACCTTTGAAAATATTAAAACTATAAATTTATTTTATGTAATTATATATATTTGCTTATCTGAAAGTTAAATTGCATACAGTCTTTAATTATGCATCATCACTTTATCCTAGTGGCACGCCACTTGACCTCGAACCCTATTATAAGTATATAATGTCAATGAATTGTTGGGATTCTCACCCTTCAACTAACAATCAACAGTAATTCAAGCTTACATAATAGAAGATTTACATTGTAAATAATAATGTATAAAAAATATAATAAAAAGGCGTGCTTCTGTTTTCAAAATGACGACACTTTTAAAATTAAGTTTATACATTTTTCATAAAGTAAGAATTAATTTTTAACACGTTATAAAAGATTTAGTAATGAGTTCTACACATTTCTAAAATCACATCGATTAATTGTTTTACAATTACAGATTTAACCAGTGGCGTAGCGAAGGGTGGCAATGAGGGCAAATGCCCCGGGCAGAACTTTACCAGGGGCGGAAAATTCCTGGTCTTTAATTAGTGTATAACAAAAAATTAATAAGAAAAGCCTGCGTTTTATCTAAATAAAAGAACATAAATAAGAAATTAATAACAGAAATAAAAGATGTATCTTAAGGCATGTGAACTTTTCAAACGTCAAAACGTCAAACTCTTTATTGGACATAAATTCTTCTAATAATAATGCTACTGTCTTGAAATGTACTTAAGTAGTATGATAATCTAACACTGAAGTAGTGGTAGCTCAAATAATTCTTAATATTGTGGAGGCCCTGGGGGCGAATTGTCGGCGCTCAGAGGGACGGGTCCTTTGAAGCAGGACAGGTGCGGCCGAGGAACGAGGCCAAGCTTGGATCCTGTGATATGGCCGGCGACGGACGACAAGCTTGGGTCCTTAAAGGTGGACGGGGATTGACCACGGGCCAGCGGTGTCCTGTGAATCGGTAAGGGTGCGGGCAAGAAACGAGGCAAGCTTGTGGACGGTAGCCGGCCTGGGTGTGGTAGTCTCGCCAGAGATTGGTTAAGTCAAACAAGCTTGACCGTGTCTTATGAAAGACTGACGGGTATGTAAGACGGAAGAATTAGAGACAGAGACGGACAGACGGAGAGAAATGTAGGGATATGACAGAGTTAGGAACACACTGAGTAGACACGAATGTTAGTTTGATAAGATAGTAAAGATGTTGAGGAATTAAACATAACTAGTTTTGCATTCTGACTTGGAGTTTCAATGTTTGGATAATAAGTTAACAAGTGTGTGACTAAATCTTTCACAATATTGTGCAGCCACTCCTGTTTAAAATAAAAACTCTGTCTATATAAAACATTGAGCCAATCGAAAGCTCGAGGCGGCACATTGTGTGTAAATGGAGGAGGCTGCTAATTCCTTTTTAATTAGCTTCAAAAATAAAAAGCGTTAAAATAAAGTTTATTAAAATAAAATAGAGCAAAGATTTTTAAAATTCAAAGAAGTAAATGAACTATACTATATACGTTGAAATTCAAATGTCAGAACTTCAAACTCCCTTATGAATCTTAAGTCTGCTGATACTAATGCTATTTAAGTGGGAAAACAAAGGTATTGAATTAGTGTATGAATATGACAATATTGTTCCTGTATATATAATTGATTCAAGTTTGATTTTAACTTAAATAAACTACTGGAAGATTTGTTGGCGTTTTTAGATGGTTTATTCTACCAAAATATTATTTTTATTTTTAAGTCTTTTGATTTCAAGCATCAACAAAAATAATGAACAATCCTGTTTATTTAATGAAATTAAAACTTTGCTTGTATATATCTAAACGTAGCCACCCACGAACAAAAGCTCAACATTTCCAAAGTTTTTTTTTAATTGGAAAGCATCAGAAATCGGATAAAAGGGAAATGACAAAGAACAACAGTAAGATGTGAAAGAAAAAAAATCATGTTAAGCCTGGTCCCTTTTTGGACGTGTTAGCGCATTTTCGTATTATGTATCAGTACTTATGTTAGATATCAGCATTATGCAGTTATCAGTAATTGTGTTTAGATTCTAGACATAATTTTATTAATTTTCTTGTGTAATGAATATACCTGAATTTTTTTTTAATTTAAAAGTCAATTTTATACATTTTAATATTTTTTTTCTTTTTAATCTAACTACAAGTGGTTTGTGGTCACTGAAATAGGACTCATAAATGAAACATTCTAAATTGTAATCAGCTAATCGCCCAAATGCTCCGTCAATTGTTGTTTGATAGATCGTGGTTCCCAATCTTGGTGAAAGTAGTTGAATGTTGAAGCTTGTTTCGGAAAAGTTTTCAATTTCTGCCCCTGCGCCGCTAAGATCTTGATTGAAGTCACCACAAATGATGACGTAAAACTCTCAAAACTTTTACACATATTCTAATGACGTCAACAAACAAAAACCTAATACTTTTGCACGCTTTCGCACCACTAACCAATACCTTTAATACCAAACACACCACCGTGCGCAACTCACAAGTTCCATTAAGTTACAATGACTTAAAGTCCTACGGAACTTCCAGGAGCTCTACTGCCACTACAAGAGGTCGGATCGAGTAACTGAGTGTTGATGCACAAATGGCAGGTCAGGACATACAAAAAACATATAAACATCATGGGTCTAGGACTTATGGATGCTGAGGTCTAGGGTGATGACAGACGGACGGACAGACGGACAAAACGGATACAATAGCGCATTCGACTTCTCGAAAATGCGCTAAAAACAAAGTGGCAGGACGTTTTTGTTAAGATTTTTAATATTATTAATGCCTTGCTAAAGTAAATATGCTTTTTTCGGTTACCAAATGGACAATACTATCGCAAATAAAGGCAATATTCCGGAACCAATGAATTTCCTTGCCAAGTACGATCAAGCACTCACAGAACGTTGTATGAAAAAATGTTTTAAAAGTGTCATCTAATATTCAAACTGACCTCATAGCAAATTTTAATAGATATAGATCGCGAAAAATAATCCATTTTCAGGAACAAGATACCCAATATTGTTCTATTGTATTAATAGCTCTTCATTACTTCACATAATCACCAAACAAGTCCAGTATAGGAAATGTAATAATCGATTGAAAATTAAAAACATATATATTGTAGAATCTTTAAAATATTTCATTACAGTAAAAGTGAATCTGCTTACATTTCGAAAATGATTTTAATAGATGACGATCTTAAAATAATGGATTGCAGGGGATCTTTATGATTTATGTGTTAATACTTCCTCTTTATGACTGGAAAATATACAGGCCTTTAAGAAAGACACAGTAACATAAACTTTCACTGTCAAATCTTGATCAAACATTTTATTTAATCTAATCTGTTTACATGATAATCCAATGGAAATGAATGATCTATTTAAGTACTCTAGAACGTTCTTACGCAATTTTATTGATGCCCCTAATCGTTTGGAATATCTACTTACTTTACAAGCAAGGCTATAGAATACAAAATAGTGAATATTACATAGAGCCATTTTTAGATTATTTTGAAAGCTATAGAAAAACTGACAGAGGCAGAAAGAAAAAGCTCATCAGACCAACAGACGCACGAAGTTTGCTAGTCACAATAAAATCTTTTTGTATTCGAAGCTATGTCAAAGATGGAAGAAACGATGTATTAATGTATAGTGCTAGAAAAAAATGCTAAGCAGAAGATGCTCACAGAGAAATTAATGGGATACTTTAAGGTAGCTTTGGAAATTGATACAATTGTATGTGGAGACCCCGTCCTTTAAATCAATCTTCAGGTCAAAGTACCAGACAGCACATTTTTAATTGATCCAAAATATGCATCCATGTTATATAGAAAAACAGTTGTGAAGAAAGCTGTGTTATTCATAAGGTGATATTACTGTAGAAATTCATGTGAGATTTTGGCAGGTATGTAGAATTGAGTAAACTTATACTATACAATTTTAATACACTAGGCGATCTGCTGGATTTTAAAATGATGCCTTTAAATAAGTATTCAAATGACATTGTCCAGCAAAGACTACTTTACCCCAAATGTAAAAAAAAAAAAAGAACTGAATAAAAGACCACTTGATTTATACAAGTTTATTAATATATTTAGGCTCCAAGTTACCTTGCCTAAAATAATATAAATAATTTGAACATTGCTTACAATAGTCTTAAGTAATGCAAGATCTTAAAAAAGCTAAGATTAAGTTAATGAAAAATAAATTACAAGCAATACCGATAACGCCAAAGATTTTTAATCTATATCTATTTCAATTTTGGCCATTAGGGGTGGCAAGGTTGATAAAATAGATACACGAAAGATGGTGCAATCAGGAAAAACAGATTTTTTAAAAAAGAAATAAAGCTTTTCTTTTGATTTCTATTAAAGTGTCATTATTACTTTCTATTAAAAACTATCTTTACTTTAGAGCGTTATCATTTTGTTCGGCAAAGGGGGGGGGGGCGGAAAATTTGGTACTGCCCCGGGCGACACATAACCACGCTACGCCGCTGGACTTAACTCACTTGTATTTCAACAAGTCTTATTTAAAAGAAAATGATATTGAAGACACTTAAAATAAATATGTAAATAAGAAATAGACTTGACATTTAGATATCTTATAATAATTGTCCATTGTATATACCGTGTAGCGTATTGAGGGGTGTATAAGCCTGTGGCTGTTTATTTGCTGCCAACTGTTTCTAAGTCATTTGCGATCCACTAAATGTGTATGAGTCAGTCCTTAATGGCATGAGGATGACTGAACGAGACAGGGTAAATAAGTATATGTATGACTGCAGATTTAAACAAAATACATATTAAGTTTGGAGGACATTCTTAACGGATTTCCAGAGTGGATAGCATTAAGAAGATTTAATTTAGAATAACTGAAAGTGATAATTAATTTTTTTTTAAAAAATATGTGATATTGCATATGTAATAATTCAAAATGGATTTCTTAAAAATTTTAAAATAATTTTTCGTTACCCTCATTATTTGTAGTTTTTAAATTCCTATAATGCAGTCGCGTCGCTGGGGGGGGGGGGGTAAGGTGGGACCGGGCCGCCCCGGGTGACACCATTAGGGGGGTGACACAAAAATTTAAAAATTCTGTATATTCTCGATTTTTTGCACTGGAAAACTCGTAGCTCTATGGGTTAGGTCTTGAGGGGTGACACCATGAGCTACCTCCCCGGATGACACGAACCCTATAATGAATATATTTTTACTACATGTTTCAATAATATGTTATTTTAAATTACAACTGCTTCAAAAGAAAGCTTGAACAATATTTTTTTAAATGTATAAAATGTAACAAATAATTTGACTAAAGTTAAACGGTAAATTTTGACTCATCTTTTAAAAAAAAATATCATTGTTAGATGAAACATTTTTCACGACCTTTATTTCTAAGTTGGCAGATATTTTCAGTAAGAAATTTGTTATACGTACTTAATAGTTTTAGAATTCCTAGGTAGTTACCATTGCTCGGTGAGCCTAACAGTTCATGATTGCCTTGGAATGCAAAACCACGAATACAAAGAATTTGAAAAACGCTTTCTATTCATAAAATACCCTTTTTTACAGTAAAATTTTCGAAGTCGCAAATTTTAAAAACTAATAATTGAAATGAGAATCCGTTAATTTTTTTCCACCTTAGCTAGATTTCCTCTATCCTGCATCATATGTTTTAGATATTATTACAAACGATGACGATGTCTTGTATTTCACACCCTCGGACATTTCTCGTAATATATATATATAGGNTTATTTATATTTTGAGGATAGATGCAAACATTAGTCCCCTTTAATATACAGTATAAAAAATGTGGGGCCCTTAAATCATTGGGGCCCCTGGTTTTAGCCCGTTCAACCCCTCTATTAATCCGCCATTGTGTATGCGTGTATATTGAATATCCTGTGTTTTTATTGTAAAAAAGGTCCCTTTCTTCCTTCTGCAAAAGTAGATTGCTCTACCAGAAGCTATAATATATTATTAAACATCTGGTGTTACTTTATTTAACCATGGATAGATTGATAGTTTAGATAGACAGACAGACAGACAGACAGGCAGATAGATAGATAGATAGATAGATAGATAGATAGATAGATAGATATATAGATAGATAGATAGATAGATAGATAGATAGATAGATAGATAGATAGATAGATAGATAGATAGATAGATAGATAGATAGATACGTAGATATTTCTGCATGACTGGCGGTGTTGTATTACGATTTTGATGCAAGAAACTTGTTACGAATATATGAGTGGAACTTTCGTAGTTCAGTATGTATGTTATTGTACAGATCTTCAAGATAAGCGTTTATTAGACCTTGAACACTAAGACGTTTATGGTACATCGACCAAAAAAGAAAATGGAACTGCTATATCATTATATACCAGTTCTTGTCTACTCATCTTTGCCTCTAGTTTTCTCAAGAATGGCATAAAAATTAGAATAATGAAATTATTCTCTGACATTCAGAGATACCTCACGGGCATCGCCATCAAAGAACGTTTTCTTATATGATTACGGGTCAAAGTTGACCTGGTGATATTTCTTTTGCAGCTTCTTCAAACCTTTCAAATTCATTCCTAGATTCAGGCAAGTGATCTGCTAGTAAGAATGCAAATCAGCACCCTTATTCAAGTTCACGTGCTCATTTTGTAGAGCTTGACTGGCCCTCTGAAAATGTAACGCTTCTTCCTAAAAGACAAGCATGAGAGAAAATTCTAAATCTTGCATCTTCTTTGCTATGTTTTCTGATTTTCTTCTGGTGTCACCCTTCTGGGACTGGTCTTCTTTTAAACTCAAATTTTTTTTAACGCTTTTATAATCTGAGGATGAGACTTAAGAATATTTCGACTCGATTTTACATTTGAAATGAACTAATGTCATGTCGATTACGGGTGGCTACTGAGACAATAAACACATTTTTCTTGAGGACTTATGGTACCTCCAAACGCCTAGTGCCCTAGGCACGTGGCTTGTTTGCCTAATGGTTAATTCAGGCCTATATAAAAGCCTACACATCTTCCCACAACATGTACTGATATTAAAACTGAACGTAAAGCAACTGACATCGGATCAATTTTATAATTATCAACGGTTTAATCGATAATAAAAGAAAAGATTTGTGCAGAATTTACTTAATTATCACCGATAATTCAGATGCAAGTGATTGAATTAAATCAATTTGCACATCATGGCTTACATGAAGTTCATTTTTCTTTTCAAACTTTAGATCACTGTGTAAAGTATAATCATATTAATTTCGCTAATAAAGATAACATTTCACGCAAATTTCCAGTATTTCTACGACTACCATAACTAAAGCAAGAATTTTCTCTGTGTCCTCTAAATGGCAAACCTTGTTTTGCTAAGGACAACGTCACATCTATCATTCATTTCTATACTTCTCTATTATTTTCCACTTGGCGTCGCTCCTGACTGACCCAACCAGGTATTACAGTTTTGAAATACTATATAATTTGGCAAGCCATTATTGTCGTTTTGCAGTTTCAGTTTAGTGTTGATGAGAAGATTGGTGTTCAGCAAATTTTTTTTTTCTGCTCTAGTGATATCCTTTTTAGCGTTCATTGAGGGGGCGCAATTTTAGACCCAACAGGGTATAAATCTAAATGCGTATACACGTACCATTTCTTAAATTTAAAATCCCTGAGCGTTTACTTTCAATACTAATTTCCTTAATGCCAGTTTATAATGAAATCGATACAAAACACTCACTTGTATTAAGTAAGCACCTAAAAGAAATGCCTCTTCCTCCTAACAAATATTTGCAATTGTTTTTTTTAATGATAAATCACTCGTTGAATGCTTCAAAAGCGGTTCCGTGTTAATTTTTCTTTAAGAAATTTTTATTCTCTGTAATTTTGACTTGTTATAAGCCAGTATAAAATTTGCCTCCTTCCGATTATATACATAGATGTATAAAAGCTTATATTAAAATGTAAAATTGATATTCCGTCTTCAATTAAATAACTTCTTTACATTTATTTCTCTAGCTATTTAACAGTGACTAAGGGAAATTCGTTCGAACTTTTTTCGTATGATTTTATTATTGTAAAATACAATTAAAATGTTTAGAAAGGTTCCATTTCCTTTACAAAATAAAAATGCATCAATCTTACCCAATTACATATTATAACTATAAATAATGCAATTTCAACAGCGACTATAAGTTCTTTTCACAGTTTATTTTCCATTGTGGCAATTCATGCGAGTAATTATCCAACTAATATGCGCAATGGCTCATTTCTTCTAAAATCAAACATAAAGTAAAAACCATCTCTGAAAAAATCATTGGAGATTGTTCTTCTAATTAACAGTTTTTTAAGTCACATTCAATGACTTCCCGTTATCTTTTCTTCAAGCACCCATGCAGATCGCATCGGCAGAAACTTGTGTTCATAAAATTAACGGAATTTTTCATAATCCAGTGCATAATTTTAACTATACATAAAAGATTACTCGGTAACGTCTTTTCAATATTTAATTTCACTTTTAGCAATCTATTAAATAAATCGTTATTTCACAACTAATACAAACACACAGTCACACGCACGCACAGACGCACATACACATAAACACACTCGCACACATGCATATTCACACACTCGGATTATAATCAAGTTAAAAAGTAACATCAAATAAATAAATATAATAAAAGCTTCATGACGCCACTTAATTGGTTTTTTTTTACGGCGCGCAAAACCACACCCTCTATTAATCTCAAACCCAAAATCATTATGATTTTGCGTCTATATTTTCAATTTTTAAAAAAAGTTAGCAAGAGTTGCGTGGTATAGGGGCTTCACACACACACACACACACACACACACACACTGACGGACGGAAATGTGCTTAGGCGCATTATTATATAGATACTTTGCGTACATTTCAGAAAGTTTAATATTTCGTATTTATCAAAAAAGGACAAGTTAGTTGGTCTTTTGAAAAAAGGTTGGCGCCGCAGGCGCCCACAAAAGGGGGCGCCGCAGGCGCCACGGCACAATCTAGTGTAAATATAATTGTTGTACTTGTGTTTATAATATTATATGTACTTACTAAGGCATAAGCCGAAAAGACTCCTTTTCTTATTAGTTAATTAATAAGGCTTTAATTTATTGTTATGATTACACTGTTTTAGTATATTAAAAAGTGGTGTGGCTCATTATACTATTTAATTATGCTAAAGGGTGCACGAATTATAATTATATGTTCTATGTATATTTTTGCAAATACATATGGTTAAAAATGCCACTTTTTCAAAGCTGCAAAACAAAAATGTAGATATTTTGGCTTATTAAAAAATGTGTCAAATCCCCCAAACCTGACAGAGATGAACTTATACTTATTATAAAATTGCTTTTAAAATTTAGAAGAAAACAAGTAATAAAAACTCGAATGAGTATTTAAACGCCATTTCCAACAAAGAATGCCCCATATGGCCTACATTCAAGGTAAATCATTCTAGATTACATTAAAAGTCCATTCAAATCAGTAATTCTGAAACTAAACAAAATATGACGTCATATCCATTCACGCTACATCACACCGATAATGTGTCAATATAGAATATAAGGCGCACCAAGCAACAATCTAACAAAAGCATTCACAAAGCGGGAAAACCTCATTAACTATTATTCTAGATTAAATTTAAAGTAATTTCAAATCAATAATTTTGAAACTAAACAAAACAATTGCTATCTACGAATTGATGCTAAAACGTCGGGAGGTGACAGGAAACACATTTTTCTATTAAATATACTTGACTTGAATTTTCGTTTTAGTTACAAATTGTTTATTAATGAATATCTATTTTTGGTATTAAAGCAATGAGTTTAAATATTTTTTAAACGAAAAGAGGTATTAAATTATTGCTTTTAACATTTTAATTCATGACATCACAATTGATACATATGTATCTAATACAAAAATAAACATGACATAGATCTACATTTCCATGTCAATGTTAATTACTAAAAGGCAAGAAAACAATTATCAACCACTAACATACTTAATTTTCACAAATTCTTGTGTTCGACATTGATACTTTTTGCTCCAAAAGTTACTGACTGCTGCTGAAAGTATTGACTGATGTGAATTAGTAGCAGGAACATTATTTAAATAATATAACTAATAAATTAATGCAATAAACTGAAATAGAAGAAAATGTCAATATTAATTCTACTACAAACTAATTAATAACTTCAACTACAAACAGAAGCAAATGTATAGAATATTTCAACGAAGTGAACAATATTTGATCACTCTAATTATATTTTGGGTTCTTAAAGAGTGAGATAATAAGGCTGTGACTACACTGAAGCCGGATTTCGACACGCAGCCGGATTTCGACACTGAAGCCGGATTTTGACACTGCTGCCGGACTTCGACACTAGTCATAGTGTACCCATATATATATATGGGTACACTATGACGCTAACCCCTAACAAAGCTGTCCTAATCTTGTTATTTAATTGGGTCATGTATGGTTAAAGGTCCCTTTAGTGTGCTAGAATGAGGGACAAGGCAAACGTAATTTTAGAGCATGTGGAATGCGCGACCAGTTCCGATTTTCATGATGAGTAAGAAGGGTCATACTTAAAGAACCCATTGAATCTCTACACTATGTTTCCTTTGTGATTTGAAATAGACATGAAATTTTAATCAAAATGAACTTAGGCTGGATCAAATTTAATGCATTGTTTTACTAACCATCATCCTTAAACAATTTAACAGACTAAAAGATTTTTTTAGGTTGGAAGATCAAAAGGTCCTTAGTATAAATAAAATAGAAGCAATCAGTTCAGTACAGTTTTTTTCTTTTTTGCCCCAAACTATCCAAGTCTATTCGATTGTATTTGCCATAACCAATTTGATTTTTAAATAAAACTAGGATGATTTAATGAAAAAATGGTTCATATTAGGCAACACACAAAGGAACCTTGCAATAAATATTTCCTAATGGAAATCATTTAAATTATAAATATGTTTTATATATAAGTTTTAGCACAAAAGAACTTAGAAAGTGCAAAGTCATAAATATAAATGATAAGAATGTAGGGGAAAGGTTAAACATTTGGATGCATACTACTCATGTGCCAAAGCTGTTTAGTCACACGAGGAAATGTAACCCAACGCAACTTTGATGCACCATCGTCTTTTTGAGCGACGGAAGAATGCCGAAAAACAAAAAAGAATTGATAAATATTTTTGCAATCCGTTCATTACTTATGATTTATTACATTTTAGCTAACTCATGACTATAATTAGAACATTAGAAGTCGACCGCTTTATAACAGGACACCATCTCCTCCGCTCTGTTCTTGAAGAGTGCCCGGAAATTTGCGGGGAATATGAAGGAGAACTTCCCTAACCTGTCGAAAGGTACCTTTAAGGCGATGTCCGCTTTATGAGGCACCCCTGTGATATCATGAACCGGGTCCTAAGAGTCTAGCGACTTAACCCCAAAAGAGAATACATATTTATTAAAAGACAAATGATATAATTGCAGAAACTTAGCATCATTACAGATTCATGATCTATCAAATAGATATAATATTACTAGACTTCTCAAAAGCATTTGACAAAGTTCACCCTGTTCATCTACTCAAAAAATTAAACAACTTTGAATCTCTAATTCCCTACATCACTGATTCCAAGACTTCATTTTGGGTATGGAGAAAACTCTAATAATTAATGGATTTAAATCACCATCAATAAAGTTAACTCAAGAGTTTCTCTAGGAACTGTGTTAGGCTCTCTACTCCTTTTTAGTTTATATAAATAATTTACAAAACAACATCACAACAGCAACAAATTTTAGGTTATTTTCTGATGATTGTATAATCCATAGAACAATCTCGAGTATGTTTTACCATCCAGAAAAGTGTTAGCTGTTAAGAGTATCATAGAAAAAGAAATACATAAATTCAAAACATTTCATTCGTGAAAAAGAAAAGATCCAAACTAATGATGCAATATAATTAGGAGTAATAAAACATGATTAACTATCATGGAGCACTCATGTCAATGAAGTTATAAAAAAACAAAATCTAAGGCTTTGCAGTACATGTCAAGGATGCTTACAGATGTAATAGGAATATAAAACTAAGATGATATCTCACTTTGGTGAGAACAGTACTTAAATATGAATTTTCTGTATGGGAACCATCCACTAAAGAAAACATGGATAAACTAGAAAAAATTCAAAAAAGAGCTACCAGATTCATTAATGAAGAATACTCAAAAGTAACAAAAATAACACCATTAGGTAAATAATTAAATCTTGAAAAACTAAAGGATAGCAGAACCAAGAGTAAAGTAGTAATATACATAAATCAAATAATTATAATTTAAAAATACAACATTAAGATAACGTATATATCCCTTATATTGAAATATAGCTAAAAAATACCTTTCTACTTCAGTATGAAAAAACAAACAAAAAACTTTTTTTTTCACTTCGGAATTCGGGCGTGGCGGGGTTTCCTGGAGAAACCAGGAAAACCAACAATTTATCAACATTTAAAACTGTAATAGTAATGCAAGTTTGGAAATAAACCATAGATAAGCATATTGTGCAATAATCTTCTGTATAGAAGACTCAGACAATTTTGTCCTGCAATACCCAGGAGATTGAGCTGTTTACACATTTATTGTTAGCCTTAAGAGAGTAGTCTCAATCTTTTGGTGTATCGTAATGAAATTGATATGAATATCGGAAAGACTGCGCTTGCTATGAACGTCTGTGTGTACTTGAAATCCACATCATGTCATATTTTTAAAACGGCAATTATATTTATTTAAACTTTAATACAATTAGTAATTCAGCTAATAAAGGAATTATTACAAAAGAAGTTATATGAACCGTATCACTTAATTGTCAAAATTACTTTATATAATTGTAAAATTAGAATTTCATTGGAAAAAATATTTATTTGTTGATTACCAACTTATTTTATTCGTCATTTGTAAACACTAGTTTCACTTTGTATTAAACACCCTTTTATGTTTCATAAGGACACATACCAAATCCTTTGTTGAAACAAATATTACTAGACAATGTTCATATCATTGATTCCAAAGAATTTATGTTATTCAAAAATGTTTAACTGTAAAACAAGAAGTAATAATTTTTGAATAACAACATAAAAGCATACATTGTAGATCCTAAACATAGAATACATAATAAAAATCTTGAATAATTAGCTGTTTGAAATGTGCAGCAATTTATCATGTTCAATAAAATAAATAATTCTAATTTTCTAAATTTTATTTAAAGAAAGCCTATTATTTACCAATACCTATTACGTTCGGGTGAAAAGTCTTAAATATTATATAATATACACAAGTCAAACAGTTACAATTAATTTTCTTTAAATGTTAACGTAAGCCTGAAGTAATTTTTTAAAAAATAAATGAAACTTATATTTGTAAACGTTTACTACCTTTAACCAATTTTAATGCAACAAAAATAAGAGTTTGTAGTCAGTTGAACACTATCACTTTTGATGAATGCCTCTAAAGTTAATTGCTCATTTTTCTTTAGAACTTCCAAGGACATTCTTGAAAATGCTTTTACATATTTATTTGATTCAATAGAACTTAAGATATCTTTAAATTCGTCAGTGATGCTTTTATTTTTCTTTAAGTTTACTTGTAAGTTACCTGATTCAATGTCTATATAAAATATAACAATATAAAGGCCATCGATTGGTGCTGTAAAAATATTTAAACAATTATCATATGTACGAAATCCAGCAAAATCAAATTTCACATCTACGAAAAATAAATGTGTTTCACCTTTCTTGAACTTGCTATAACATTCATGCTCACTTGCAGAAGCAAAGAATCCAATAGGACTTTCACCTGTCAATAAGGGTATAATATAAATTCAATACATAGTTTTTACTTTGAAGAAGATTCAAAACTTTCATTTCAAACCAATCTTAAGACAAGAGCAAAGCAGCAGCGTAGAGTGGGTATGTGCTCCCCGGGGCAGAACCAAAAATTGCCGCCTCCCCCCGGAAAAATATATTAACACTGTAAAGTAAAGATAGTTTTTATTAGAAAGTATTAATGATACTGTAATAGAGATTTAAAAAAAAAAAAAGAAAAGCTTCATTTCTCTAATAAATTTTTGTTTTTCATGTATCAATATTTTCAGCCTTGCCATGCTCTATAACTAAAATTGAAATAGCAAAAGATTAGAAAATTTGTACGTAATCATTATTGCTTGTAATTAATTTTTCATTAAATTAATTTTAAAGAAGTTATTTTTAGACCTTGTATAACTGAAGACTATTGTAAGCAGTATTCGAATTAATTATATTATTTTACGCAAGGTATCTTGGAGCCTTAATATCTTAGTATACTTTTATAAATCCAGGTGTCTTTACTTCATTAATTCTTTTTTTTAACCCGTGGGGTAAAATAGTCTTTGCTTGACAGCGTCATTTGAATACTCAAATTTAAAAGGGAACATTTCAAAGTCCAGCAGATGGCTTACGAAAATTGTTTAAGTTTTCTAAATTCTATATATCTGCCATAATCTAATATGAATTTCTACAGTAATCTCATCTTATGAATAATATAACTTTCGTCTCTACTGTTTTTCAAAATAACATGGATACATATTTTGGATCACCAAAAATTTGCTGTCTGGAACTTTGACGTGAAGATTCGATTAAAAGGATGGGGTGACCACATAAAATTTTATTAAATTTCAAAGCATCCTTTAAGCATTCCAGTAAATTTTTCTGTGACAATCTTCTCCTTAGAATTTTCTAGCACTATACATTTATAAATTATATTGTGCATCTTTGACTAGCGCAGTTCCTGCCATTGTTGGCCTCATAAGCTGTTCTTTCTGTCACTGTCAGTTTTTTTGTAGTTTTCAAAACAATCTCAAAATGGCTCTATGGTATATTCCCTATTTTGTATTCTGAAGCCTTGCTTGTAGAGTGAGAAGATATTACAAGCGATTATTGGTATGAATAAGAATCCGTAACAACGTTCTGGAGTACTAAAATAGATATTCGTTTTACTTGGATTTTCATCTAAACAAATTAGATTTAATGAACTAAGTGAGCAAAATTTGACAGTGAGATTTTACATTATTTCGTCTTTCTTAAACGCCTGTATATGTTCCAGCCATAAAGAAGAAAAGTTAATGCATGAAGATCCCCTGCAATACATTATTTTAAGATCGCCATTTATTAAAAATCATTTCAGAATTTTAAGCAGATTCACTTTTACTTCAATAAATATTTTAAAGATTCTTCAATGTCTACTTCTTTATTTTCAATCGATCATAACATATCCCATAACTGGATTTGTTTGGTCATTAGATGTATTAGGTGACGTGCTATTGAATACAATAGAACAATAAGGGGTAAATTGTTCCTGAAAAGCATGAGTTTTTGCGATAAATATCTCTTAAAATTGCTATCAGCTCAGTTTGAATTTCAGATGACACCTTTTAAAAACTTTTTTTCATAAAATATTCTGGCAGTGCTCGATCGTACTTGACAAACAAATGCATTGGTCCCGGAATATTGCCTTTACTTGTACTTGTAATAGTATTGTCCTCTTTGGGGGAAAAAAATTACTTTTGCATGGCATTAATAGTGTCAAACATTTTAACAAATTTAACAAATACGTCCTGCCACTTTTTTTTTCAAATCCGATTTCTGATCCTTTACAGTTGTAGAAAATTTTGGAAATGCCGAGCACTTGTTCCTGGGTGGCTACGTTTGGATATATGCATGAGAAGTTTTAATTTCAATACGGTTTATTATTTTTGTTGATGCTTTTAAATCAAAGGACAATAAAACAAAAATAATAATTGTTTGGTAGAATAAACCATGTTTTTACGCTAAAAATTTTGTCAGCGTTTTTTTTTAGTTCCATGACCTCTTTTTTTTTTTTTAGGTCAAAGGGGATTTTAATCTTCCCATTAGATCATTCTACTGCTCGGTTGGCACTGGCGGCGCCCATCCCACTCCAGGTCAGCGGAGGACTTTCTTAGCGTTAGTCACTTCTCAACATTTATGGTGGCTTTTACGAGGGCTCGATCCCACACGCCTCAGCTTGTGAGCCGAGCGCACTGTTGACTTCGCTACCCAGACGCATTAGTATCAGAAGAGTTAAGATTCATACGGGAGTTGAAAGTTATTCGATATGAAATGTTCTGTATTTATTATAATTTATTTTAATTTTTTTTTTAAAAATCTTTGCTTTAATTTTATTTTAATAAACTTTATTTTAACGCTTTTCATTTTTGAAGGTAATTAACTAGGAATGAGCCGCCGCCATACCCTTTACACACAATGAGCCGCTCCAAGCTTTCGATTGGCTCATGTTTCATGTACAATAAGTTTAGATTTTATAAAAGGAGCGACTGTCAAATTTAAGAATCATTTAAGCTACCACTACTTCAGTGTTACATTATCATATTAAGTACTTTTCAGTACAGTAGCATTAATATCAGAATATTTGAATTTCCAATAAGTAGTTTGAAGTTTTGGTGGTTAAAAAGTTCACCTGCCTTAGGATAGTACTTTTATTTCTGTTATTAATTTCTTTTTTATTTTCATTTATTTCGATAAAAGCTCGAAATTTGTATACTTTTTTTTCTTAGAAACTCACTAACGACCAGGAATTTTCCGCCCCTGGCAAAGTACCGCCCGGGCCATTTGCCCACTTGCCCCCCCCCCCCCGCTTCACTACGCCACTGGAGCAAAATGTGTAATTTCACGTGTAAAACACTGCTAAAGGAAGTTGAAACTGTAAACAAAAACTAAGTCAGCTTTAAAAATAAAACAAAACAACAACAAAAACAACTAATAATAAAATACTTTTAAAGAAACCAGTAAAACAAAATATATCTACTAGAAAAATATTGAAATTTTGTTATAAATTAATAAAGAACACTTACCCATAACATATGTTTTATTCTTTAATAAAGACACTTCCATATTTAAATTCTCAAACTAAAAAAATATTGCATATATTAGTTTTATTTTATTTTTAATAAGTGTGTGTTCATATATTTACGTGACATTTATTGTGTTGATTAATTTTAATTATTAAAAAAATATAGATACATGTAATTGTTTAACTTCATTTTTTAACAGCATACTCATATTTTGTAAATGGAATTTAGATGATAAAAAATTGTTACATGTTAGCCAGATGAGTTTGAACAAGCTTACACTTTTTCGCGTTTCATCTCTGACTGACAAACTCTGATTAAAAATGTCCCTCAACTGCTCTAAAGGTAGTATTCTCTTGTTGAGTGCTGACAAAATATTCCATGCTGAAACAAAGGATTCAAGTATTAAACAAGAATATAATGAATGAGCAAAACTTAGATGGTTCTTAAGTAGGGGTTTTGTATTTTTGAAGAATAAGTATCAAAAATCTACAGTGAATTTTTTCTACAAGTTAAAATTTTCTTATAATTAAAGGAAACTTTAAAAGTAATTATTGAAAAATGCTTGTTTTTTCTGTTTATATTAAAAAGTAGCAGACGGTAGCGAACACATAAACTAATTTTTATATTACTCATATAAGCAAAAAAAAAACGACATTAAAGTCCCCAGGACCCTTTCAGTGCAAGATATAAAGTTAACAACATCTGCTCGTTTCAGTCTGTATAATAATGGATACATTGGTCATTATTTATCAAGATCGTTAATACTTGAATGAGGAATAAAATCTTGTTCGCTTAAGAAAAAGTGCATTTAACCCCCAGCCCTTATGGAAAGGCCACGAAGAGCTCAATGCCCTATTGTATTTTAATATTGTCTATCAAGTTTTTATAAACAAAAATTGGTTAATATCCATTAATTTACCAAGTAGCTAATGCTAAAACTAATTTTTAATTAGCTCATATAAGCGGCCCTAGCACCCCATGAGTGTTAATTTTAGAAAATAAAGTTACCACTTACCATCCCGGGAGTGTACTGATAATTTGATAATGGTTTATTCAGCTATAAAATGACATGCACTTACGCATACACACACGCACACAGACATACTTTCATTTTTAAAATAAATAAACAGATAATCTACTTAATTATCAACCTAAGTTAATATTATTTTTTCATCTAAAAATAAAAGAGCTACTAACACTAATCACAAAAGTAGTTATTACTATTGTTATTTTAACCTGACTTTCTGTTTCTGGCTGTTCACTTAAAGTACATTTATTTGTTATGTAAATATTAAAATAATGTTATTCTGATTAAACTTACTCTTCGTATCCATAATTAATAGTTTTAAAAAACATTTACTAACCTCATCTTGAAGGCATTCTACTTTTCACTTTATCTATTTGAAATCCTTTTGTTGTTTTTTACTTAATGACAAAATTTTTGAATCTGATTCCTCTATCATTTGTGAAACATTTTCTAATTGAATACTCTTGAGTGGCAATGTTAAATCAGAAAGATATTGTATGGTTGATTTCATTTCTTCCATTTCGGAAGATATAGCATTACATTCTCGTTTCATATCTGTCATATAATCAGTAGCGGATAGAAATTCTGCCATTATTTTATCAAAATTACTCTTAGTTTCAATATTCATTTGGTGTAATAATAAAATTTCCTTTTCAGCATTACCCAAGTCTTCTGTTGTCTTTGCTAACTTTTTGGACATGGTTCTTGAATTATTTCCCAAATCCTCAATTTGAGCGTCCATATACTTGGTAAACTGACTCCCAACTTCCGCAGTTTGATCTTGTTGTTTTGAAATTCCCATTAATGTCATTATCTTTATTCTTAAATCAGAAATCGCCTCTTCAATTTCCTTAATTTTGGCTTCCACTTGCTGATTGTCAAAATCTAGAAATAAAATTACTTTTTTTTTCAAAATAATAAATTATTATTTTAAAATTTAATTTTAAATATATAAAATTTTATTTCCCTTGTGAAAAATACATCGGAAAAAAGAAAATTAGAAATCACAATTGCTAACATCACCTATACGTGTTTACATATATGTTATTTAAAATCATAGAATGGAATAGTGTATTATTTGTATTATTAAGATTTAATGCATAGCTATTAATAACACATTTTGCTCCTCTAATTATTTAATTTTAATACATGACAATATTGAAATTTAAAAAAAAAAGAACTGTAATAATATATGTATCTTTTTTCATATCTTATATTTACCAAAATTTGGTTTGCTTTGAGTTACATTGCTAGCTCCAGCTTTATCTAAACCTGACCCTGAAGTTGACTCACTTGACATTTGTTGTTTCGTTTGGAAGTCCGCTTTTTCCAAATCCTCATCTCCTGAAATCAATACTTTATTATTATTTTTTTAGAAGCCAGTTTCATCTTCTTGTTTACAACACAATATTTTTAAAAATAGTTGCACTTTTTCTTAAGTCCCAGTGTTAACAAGCAGATGTAAAAACTATAATAAAAACTGTTACTTTTAAAATGTATCTAATCTTAATTTGTTATAAAATATCACAATACTTAAAAAATATGCATGTATTTATATTAGGGCTGCGGAAATTATTAATTAACATCTGGACTAATCAGTAATTATTATATCGATTAATATCGTTCCCATACATATAACGGCTAATACGATAGAGGTAGACATCTCATCTGCTTACGTTGATTTAATAATTGTTTGCTTTTTTACGTACAAACTTCTCCATATAAAAAAAGATTTTTAAAATAAGCTGTTTTATAAGATAAATGATATAGAAAATTAAAGATTGTTTTTATTTATTTAATAATAACAAAATTTAAATTCAGTGACATTATATTGAACTACTTATAGTTGAATAAAAAAAATATCGATTGCCTGTTTTTGTTTCTTCCCTTGAAATGTGCAGTTTAATGACAACATACATCTTATTGTTAGCTTTAAACAAAATTATCGATTAATTATTTGATAATTTTTCAAAAGCTAACGATTAATTTTAAATTATATTATATATATAATAGCCCAGTGGTGTGGGTATGTTTGTAACGTAACGCTCAAGAGATGTACCACAGTCTACAGCAGTTAGTTTAGTTGAAAAATCGTGTTTTGATGAGCACTGTAAAAATATTTAATAGGATGACGTCATTGTTTGGTGTGCATCGGTGCGCAAAATACGGTGCGCAAAATACAACCCCTATTATTATTATTAAATAAATACTTTGCGTACATTTCATAAAGTTTAATAATTCGTATTTATCAAAAAAGGACAAGTTAGTTGGTCTTTAAAAAAAAGGTTGGCGCCGTAGGCGCCCAAAAAAAGGGGGCGCCGCAGGCGCCACGGCGCCCGGCACAATCTATCAAAAAAGGACAAGTTAGTTGGTCTTTAAAAAAAAGGTTGGCGCCGTAGGCGCCCAAAAAANTATATATATATATTGTGGAGGCCCTGGGGCGAATTGTCGGCGCTCAGAGGGACAGGTCCTTTGAATCAGGACGGGTGCGGCCGAGGAACGAGGCCAAGCTTGGATCCTGCGATATGGCCGGCGACGGACGACAAGCTTGGGTCCTTTAATGTGGACGGGGATTGACCACGGGCCAGCGGTGTCGATTGAAGCGGTAAGGGTGCGGGCGAGAAATGAGGCAAGCTTGTGGACGGCAGCAGGCCTGGGTGTGGTAGTCTCGCCAGAGATTGGTTAAGACAAACAAGCTTGACCGTATCTTATGAAAGACTGACGGGTATATAAGACGGAAGAGTTTGGGACATACGAACAGATAGACGGAGAGAGATGTAGTGATAGGACAGAGTTAGGGAGACACACATGGATTCAGACAGACAGACGGAGATAGGTATAGGCAGAGTTAGGAACACGACTTTAGTTAGGGATGATTGTTTCTAAGTTAAGGAATTAAATATGATTTATTTGTTCGTCTGACTTGGAGTTCAGTGTTTGGATAATAAGTTTACAAGTGTATGACCAAATCTTTCACAATATATAATATATATTGCGAAAGGCGCGCAAAAAAAAAGGCGCGTAAAATTAGTATAAATAAATTTAAAATGTTTGCCGTAAAATATTATAAGAAGTCATTGTTTTATCTCAGAACGTCAATTTCCGAAACAACGCACGAACCCAGGACGTCAGCATTTGTGTACACACAAACACACATTTGTGTTGAGTCTAACATCGGCCACCAGCCTATGCGTGTTTGTCTCCGTTATAAATCATGATGACATCAACCGGTTTATGTCGGTGTGTCGGTCTTCGGTTCTTGACCCACTACCAACTGCATTGCTGCGCCGTTCTCCTACGCCTATACCCATCGTCAATGTCACGATGAAGCCGAAATTGCCGATAGAAAACGTCGCAGAAACGAATATAACAGGAATCGAAGAAGAACAGGAACACGCGAGGAGGCATCCCGGCGACGAGTAACGCGAAACCAACTAGATCACATTCGAAGAGCAAGTGAAACCCACGAACAACGGTCCCGTAGACGGGAAGTAGCAGCCACTAATAAACGATGTCGGTCAGCTACACTCCGGGAAGTACCTGCACCTCATCTAGATGGAGCCACCGGAAGTGACTACATGAATGACAATGTCCAGCAACATTTCTGTGGCAATTTACAATTGCTGTGCACATTCTGAGGTGCCAAACATTTTACGTTTTGGTTAATTGAGCAAGGCAATGGAACATTAATCAATGAACATGGATTGGACGAGAATATGTTTGCAGTTCCAGCCCATATGGTCTGCACAAGATTTATTGTTTCCGAAATCTTCGGTGAACGACTTCTAGCCAGAGATGCGAAAAATTTGTAAATAAGTCAATTCTCTGCCCTACAAATGCCGATGTGGACCTTATCAATAGTCAGGTTATGCATTTACTTGAAGGAGAACCCAGGACATATTTAAGTTCCGACTCCATCGACGACTGCACGCCAGATGATGAAAACGATTATCCCGTGGAATTTCTACATCAGTTGGCCCCTTCGGGAATACCGCTTCATCAATTAACATTAAAAGTCGGAACAATTATAATTCTTCTTCACAATTTGAACACCAAACGAGGTCTATGCAAGGGCACCAGATTGGTGGTTAGGGACCTCAAACCCAACTTCATCATCGCTGAACTTCTGTCTGGGAGTGACAAAGGTCGCACTCTATTCATTCCACGCGTGAACATTGCCCCGACAACCACAGACTTGCCTTTCGTTCTACGGAGAAGGCAATTCCCTGTGAAGTTAGCTTTCGCAATGACCATAAACAAATCGCAGGGCCAGACACTGGATAAGGTCGGTATCTACCTACCACAGCCTGTGTTTAGCCACGGGCAGTTATACGCTTTTTTCTCCCGTGTACGCAGATCAGCAGATGTCAAGGTCCATGTGGCAGATGGTCCTAAACAAGGGAAACTGTTCCACGACAGCTCCCTTGCTACACTAAAAATGTGGTGTACAAGGATATCTTTCATATTTAGCTGTACATATCGTAATGTGTTCATGGCAATAAAAGTTCTTTTCTATTTCAGTATTTCGTACATCTCTTTGTTATTTATTTTCATATCGTATTGTGTTCATGGGAATATGGGCCAAATGTTATTTTCTATTACAGTATTTCATACATTTCTTTGTTATTTATGTTCATATCGTTATTTTTTCATGGCAATAAAGGCCACGTAGTTTTTTTTTAAAATTATTATTTCAGTGTTTGGTAATATCTTTGTTATCCCTTCTGTGGGATTTCGTTCAGCCAGCTTCAGCAGGCTTTTGAACTAGAATATATATATATATATATATATATA
>MUZC01004791.1:98425-110011 GCA_002072015.1 Radix auricularia | reverse complement strand
ACACACACACACACACACACATATATATATATATATATATGTGTGTGTGTGTGTGTGTGTATTTATTTATTTATTTATATGCATTTATGTATTTACATATGTATATCAAAATATTTATACTTAGAAACTAATTATCATTTGTTTTAAAGGCTTATTTCATTACCATCCGCCCAATATCTTAAAAAATGTATTAAACCTGATTTTCTGGCAATGTTTGAACATGTTTCTGATATTGTCTTGAAAATACGCTCCATGTCTATGCATATATCCAAATAGCTTTTCTTGTTTTTTTCTTGGCCATCCATCCAATCTTTTGCTGTTGTTGATATCTGGCAATTTCAATATTATTTTTTTATGAATTGGTTGAAAAAGAATTTAATTAATTAAGTCTTATACTTAATGAAAGAGCTTTATCCACTTTTAAGAGGCACAACATTTGTCATCTGTTATCATTGCTTACTGTAACAATTTCGTGCATCATCGCATTTATATCAGCCTGTATGTCTTCAAGACTTGTCAGCTGTGATGACAAAGATTTCATCTGCCACATCGGAGGCATCTGAAAAATAAATTGCATTTTTTTTTTAAAAAGTCATTTTTTAAAGATATGATTGTAAATTAGCAAAAGCTAACGAGGCAAAATTTAAAATAATTTTACCAATAAAAAATGATATACTTTAATAATTTTTTTTTTTCAATTTTAATAAACATTAAAATTTTGGTATTTTTTAAGATAATTTAATGTATATAAAAGAAAATGTCTTCAATACTATACACCTAATGTATTTAAGGAAATTTATGTTAATGATAATTCTAGAAAATTAAACCCTTACACTGACCAATAATGTCACTGTTATATCTTATAAAGACATAAATGTGTATACTAACTCTATTGCTCCTATTAAAATGATAAAGGACTTTGAATCTCTAATATTCATACTTTCGGGCCGCGGGTTTTGATTATTATTTTTAAACGTTTACAATTTTATTCCCCATTCTAATCCATGGTTTCGACAAATATCGACAATATATTCAATATTATCAATATTAAAATAAAGAAATGTTTCAAAATTTAAATCTTGTACCATTGATTTCATGTTTTGTTTATTTATATCTATCTATATATATATAAATCAAATTATGTCTTTGTGTGTGTGTCTGCATGTCCTTTATAAACCATCGTCATAAAACTTTTGGACAATGCCAAGTACGCCCCCAGGAAGGTAACTGGCAACATTCTGCCGTGTTACCCCTTATGGGGTGCTGGGGGCCGAATTTTTCAAATTTTGCTAAAATGAGCTATACAAAATTGGGTAAAGCTTTAGTTACTAAGTAATTTAATGGATATTAACCAAACTTTGTTTATAAATACTTGACTATATATATTAAATAATACATCGAACTCAACTCCTAATGACAATTCCTTCAGGGCAGGGGTCCAAAAATGCAATTTTTCTTAAACGTTTAAAATTTTAATCCCCATTCAATTATAAATGATCTTGACAAATAATTACAAATATATCCAATGTTATGCAGATTGAAAGGAACAGGTGTTTTCATTTTTACATCTTGCACTGAATGGGCCCTGGTGCCCATACTTTCATTTTTTCCCCTTAAATGACCTATATAACAAAAAACGTGTGTAAGCTACTGTGCAAATGAATGGATCTTAACAAACATTATTATACAAAAACTTGGTAGACCATATTAAAATGTTAGTGGGCATGAACTTCTAATTTCTTTTTCCTCAGGGCCGGGGGTCCTAAATTTCTTTATTCGTATAAGTTTTAGATGTTTTCCCCATTCAATTATTGAACAATCTTGATCCATGATGAAACTTAATTTAAATGAAAAGATTTTTATAAATAGACAACTTGCACCAAATGGGCCTAGGGATCTCTTGATGTCTTTTTTTCTTATATTAGCTGTATTAAAACTATTGTGTAAGCGTAAGTGACTGAAAAAATTATTGGATCTTGCCAATCTTAGTACATAAAACTCAAGAGTCGATATCTATTACTATAGGGCACTGAACTTCTAATGTTCATACCATCAGGGCAAGGGGCCCCAAATGATTTTTAATGCACTTTATTAATTTAATTCCCTTATTAATTTTACATGATATGGAGAAATATAGCTTGAGTCCATGAGAATGTTAGAAACAAATTAAATTATCTTTCATTTTATTTTATTTTTAAATTAAGATTTTAAATTATTTATTTATTTATTTGTTTGTTATCCTTTGCGATGAAAATTGGATGTTTTAATTATTTTTTTGCACACATCCGCGTAGATTTCTGGTATAATTTTTATTAAAACATCAATCATTTGTTTCTTAAATTTATTCATTATTACTGAGATCGTTGCAAGGCTAGTTTATATAATTTGTGAAATTCAAAAATGTCACAAATCAACAAATAAATTTCTCTAAAAAGTATTCCTTAAAAATGCGATACACTTAAAGATAATATTATTATTGTGTATCTAATTTTATCTGATATTTCAACAATTACAAAGTGATTTAGGAATAAAGATACCTTGACACGGTCTTATCCCTTTCGTAACTAAAAATATAGTTAAAGGCACTTAAAGGAAAGAGTGTTTGTCTGTAGAGTCAGAATGGAACTTGCCTAAATTTTAATGGATATTCCCGTTGTTAAGTTGACTTTGCTACCAAGAAATCGATAGTAAAACATGTACAACAAACAACACATTGTTGTTTTTCTTAAAAAATAATTAATTAATTCAATCCACAACAGGTTTGTAGAGGAGCCAAAGGTTAATAATGATTAAATAATAAATAAATACTTTCTTATAATATGGTTATAAATAAATTTAAATGCAATAAACAATAAGGAAAGGTTATACGGATATATCTCCAAATAACGCCCGGCGAATAACGGAGATTTCTTTAACAATAAAATAAATAATTTTTTTTAAATATTTTAAACAATTACACATTTTTAACTCGTTCTGCGCAGATATTTGACTGACGCCACGCAGTAGTTAGGATCACCGCGCAGCAAATTTTGTAAAATATTGCACACGATTTTTATTACAACTTTGCACACAGACAATCGAAGCTTTGACTTAAAGGGAACATTGCATGTTAAGGCAAACGATTTCTCTCAATGAACACAATGACACAATGTTTAAGCATCAGTGAGGATGACAATCTTGCTGTTTTTTAGAGTCGGGGTGGCTTGTTGGTAGTTTTGCAGCAAGCTGTATGGCTTTTCTTTCTGCTCTAGAACAATTTGAGAGAATTCCTATGACAGTTGCTTTTCAATATGTTCTCCGTTGGGCCACTTTATAAGAATGCCGGCTCCTCCATTTTAGTATGGCAATTTCCGAAGAGCTATCGGCGTGGTGTAGACTCTTATCCATGAATTTTAAGGGTATTTTTCTCTGAGAATGCTATTCACAGTTACTTTTAATATCTCATTTGAGTAGTAAGATATTTTTCATATGTTGCTTAAGTTGTCTCTAATTATTAGAAGTGGGCGTGGGTCCAGTGGCGTCGTGAGGGAGGGGTGGCGGGGGAGGGCCACCCCGGGTACACCATCAAAGGGGTGATACCATCAAGGGGGTGATACCATCAAACGGGTGACACCAAAGTCAACATTTTTACTTTGTTCCATTTTATGTCAGACAAGAAGACACATTTCTTTTAACTAGAAAGGAATTAAGAAATACAACGAAGTACGTTAAACGCGGAAACTTCTAATTTAAAAATTATCAGTTAACTTGCATCATTAAACCAGCTCCAACACAGACACAACATTAAAACAAATTAGGAAAAATATACTTTAAAAACTCGCAGCAGAGAGATCTTTAAAAAACGCTGGACATGTGCTAAAAGATATTAAAAGCCATTTGGACTTTGAAATACACCGATGCATGGACTAATCCCACATCACTCCTCAATCCACCACAGTCAGGTGAGGGGGAGTACGATTTTTCTCCCCAGAAAATAACAATATGAATTTTCTTTGTTGTTACTTTTTTAGAAGTAAATTATGAATTCAATTTCTTTGGGGAAAATTTTTGTTTTATTTATATTAATTAATAGCGTCCAAGAAAACATCTGGATAATTATATACATGTAGTCCTCCGGTTACGTCGGTCTCAACCCCACTTACGATGTTTTGTGGTTAGGAAGGCGCCCCCATACGCGTTATTCCGTATTTTTAAATGTATTTTTATTATCTTTTGTTTTTGTGATGTAACGAAATGTTTTTTCTATTTCAAATCATAAAGTAAAAAAAAAATTTATTATTATTTCGACCTACAACTTTCGTTTGCGAATTTTTCTTCTTGCGAAGTTATAAATCAAGTCAGTAAAGCTAAATAAGGTTACAATAGTTCGTTTTCAATGCTCATTAGGGTTGTCCAATGCAAATTCTAACAGCAGTTTGATGTCATTGATAGATAGATGCGAAGTTCGATGTTAAATTGTAAAGGATTGTATAAAATTTAGCTCATTTTAAAGGCAGCAACATTTTTAGCTCTGTACACGTGTTTTGAGATTCGCATTGTGCTACTTCCTTTTTCTTACCCAGAGCATGAGCTTGACAATAACTTTTTTAAGAGTTCTGAAAATGAAATAATTTTTAATGTAAGCATTCTTTGAAATCACTTAACTACTCTTCTTTTAACCTGCTGCTGCTCATTGGCGTCATTGCTAAGCTCAGTTAGGTTTGTAAGAAAACTAAATTTCTCATTAATCTCTTACATGCGCCTAACAGATGTTGCAGGGCTCAAGAAAGTTAGCCACTGATTACCAGAAATACCGTTTTGGTGATGTCCTTTATCAAACTGACAATTTCTCTTTTTGATAATATTGAAGATTTATTTTTTCCACGGACATGTCCTTTCTTTTGTCTTTACATGAATCAAATTAAAAATGCTTTCTTTTAACAAACTCAGTGAGAGACTTCAAATGCATGGCTGAATTCAAAGATATTCTCGGTTCTTGAAGAGATACATTCGTTATCTATTTTTTTTCTAATATTGTTTCCCAAATTTCAAATAACATAGTGACTTACAGTTGTTCAAGTTCCGTCTAAAATCGCTCTACTACAAGTCAACAGTTACGTGGCTGATTTTCGTTTGTTGCTAATTCTTTCACTGCTGCAACATTCTCATGGTATGAGTTATTTTAGCAGACCTTACAGCATCCTGTTGGGCAAACCATTTTGTGTCACACAAGACTTTGTTAGCAGGTATCAATTTCATATGTGACTGAAGTACGTGTCAACGATGAGTAGACGCAACAAGCCAGGTATAAAGATTTTGCAGAAGACAAAACAAATCTGACAAATTTTGTAGCTATAAAATTATCTTGCCGACCAGTTCTTTTTATATTAATGAGTGCTTGTGTATGTAGCATAACTTAATCCAAGTCATTAATAGTTTTTAAATTTTATTTTAATCAAAATGTATAATTATTTGCAATGAATACCTCATCATAGTGTATCTATTTTCTTCTTTGGGTTTTTATTTTTGTACTATTCGTTTGTGAAGTTTTTTTTCACTTGGGTTCCGTGGGTAAATTTAGACAATGAAAAGGGGTATATGTTTCCAAAACGTTTGGAACCACAGTGTTTAAATTAGGTGAACGGTTGGAATAGCTATGCGGTGAAGTCGCTGTGATGACAATCGGTCTTTTGACCCATGCCAACGGCTCATAAAAATATATGTCAATAGCCAATTCCAAAAGTACAATCATGTATGATGTTTAAAATCACACTGGAAAATAATATTATAAGCATACAAGTGAGCACCAGCGGAACCATAACAAACTACTGACAGAGAGATATTACATATCAAAAGACCATCAAAACTCATGTATAGCAAACCACTACAGTACGTGGCATACGCAGACTATATAACGTCACTGGGTAGAAACCGTAACGACATAATTAAAGCTTTCCAGGAAATTGAAAATGCCACTGCCAAAGCTTGAACCAAGACAAAATATTTGTTAAGAAACATCAATGCTGATCCAATGAAACCAATGAAATCTAAAGATCGTTTATTGACGCAAAACATCTAATGTTTGTTGAAATCAACAAGAACTAACAGCAAAGTAGCCGAATAGAGCTATAAAGGATTTAAAAATGAGACATTTAAATCACGTAATTGTTAAAACACATTAACATCTTGTGAGCAGCTAATTACAGCAAAGAAACTAATTCTAAATTTCCTAGTGCGTGAAATTGTTTTATTCAATTCACTGAAAGAGCATACAAAATCTAGCTAATTAGATCGCTAATAAAACATGGACAAAGGAAGTCTAGCCGGGCTCTTCAGCAACGCTTAATAAAATGACAATTTTAAAGTACTTTCCTGCCAACGCGTTGTATAATTACAGTAGAGGCTACTTTCAAACAGGCTTCCAGTTTACCTTTGGTTTTGATATCTAACATTGTTAGACTCAGAGATGATGTAGTGTTTCATTATTATGTATAGTTAGTTATTATGAGTCAGAGACTTAAAACATGTTACAACCAGTAAATGCCCAACTTCAATCCAATAATAATAATAATAATAATAATAATAATAATAATAATAATAATAATAATAATAATAATAATAATAATAATAATAATAATAAAACAATCCAGAACGTATCACAACATGTGTCAACGCCACTCTAATGTACAGAATGAATGGTTGTGTGGATGAAAACCCATCTCAATGCAGTCAAATAATTTATTTCAATTCTCAGTTAAAGTTTCTCATACACGCTAAGCTTAACGTTTGTTCACATTGTAGTATTAGAATCAACTATTTAAGGAATGAACTTTACGCGAAGAGTTAAAATGCGTTGTGACTACAAAATAATCAAATATTCTACTATCAAGAATTAAACTTTTCAACTGTGTGATCTAACGACTTTATCAGATTAAAAATTATTTTTCTCCGCCCACCCCCAATTGTTCCTCTCTCTCTTTGCAAACGATTAGAAAAAGTTGTTTTGTTTAATTTTAATCTTATTTGAAACGACAAATAAAATTTTTGCATGTAGATCTAGACAGTTTTGTATCATTTTGCTTATGTCTTTTTTTCAAATAAGATGAAACTAATATAAAGGCTTGCTGTTAGAAAATAAAATCGACAAAAATAAAAAAAGAAAGGAAAAAAAATTCTGTTACATTTATTTTTTACTAGCTAATAAACTCGAAGTTCCCGGTCTATCTTATGGATCCCTTTTTGTACCCCACCCAGTTCGACCCCATTGCAGAAGTGGATCCCATTTAAAGTCGAAAACATTTTCCCGATAAAATTCAATGCTTAGGATTCACTAGCCATATTGATCCCATCGTATAATGGCATCTCATTCGTTGTCCACTACCAAAGCAGTAGAATTACAAATACACGTAATAACCGATTCATGATGGGATCCCGTTTCAGGAGAACCTATTACCCCATACTTCATGTACAACAGCTGAATCTTCAGTGACCCCTTTGAATACATAAAAGCGACTGAAAAGAACAGTGAAGCTCCATTGGTTTTTCTCACTCAAAGCAATTCATGTTATATGAACTGGAAGAGAAGCCAAATGTTCCAACTTCAACAAAACACTATTAGCATGCACCTGTAACATACAAATACAGAAATGGCTCACTCAACTATTTTCAGTTAATTTTACTAAGCTAAGAAAAATTAATGTCATGCTCAATATTAGACAGCTGTACCAGAAATTATTATTCTCAGTTCACATCACCACTGATTGTGAAATAAAAATAAAATAAAATAAAAGATTCGTTACAGTAGCCCTAGCAAATTTGTGCTCAGTAAACATTTCGGGTCAATCTGTCCCCAATTAGAAAATAATTTGATTTTCATTGGATTAAATAAATATTAAATGGCCAAACTCAAATCAAAGTCAAAGTGTGGTAAATCTTGCACATTCCAATGGCAACATGTGCCATCCATAGATGTGCTTCTGTATTCAGCCTCGATTCCGGCCACGGTATTAAATTCTTTTACTTTAGACTATGCTATCCTGTGAAGTCATGGAGGTCATCAAACACGCTAATATTAAGTTATTAGACATGTATAATATTTTATGTTCACGCCTGGGGTGGTCGATGCAGAGAAGAAAGGAAGTAGAAAGTTAGGCAGAGCGACAGTTTGGTGCGACAAGGGCAGAGTGAACGTTGTGTATTCCTTGGCTGAAATAAACCTGTTGAATAACCTTACCTAGTTAAATTGGACTTTATTCTTCTTTTAATTAACCTGGCCACCACTCGGTTACACTTAAAATACCCTTAACTACAAAAATGTAAGATAATATAAAATTCCACCTAAAGTTCGGGATGTACAAAATTCAAATTTTGAAATTCGGCTGTTCCAGGATTTTGCCGATTTATGAAGGAAAATCCTGCCTGAGCCGGATATTTAAAAATAGTCGGATTCCGGATTTGCCTGAGTTGGAGCCGAATTCCGGTAACCCTTACTTAAAATAACTATCAGTTTACCAAAAACGAATTTAATAAATTAATAGTAGAATAGTTAATTATCAACAGTTTGTCATAATTATTCAATGAAACAGTAACTCGATCTAGATCGAATTTGAAAAACAATTTCAAAAATTAGACTTGACAATCATATACTACACATCAGTTATCTGCTACCTTTTTATTTACAATGGTTGAAGTCAAGTTCTAGATAATCTTCCGACTATGTAATCTATTGACACAGGATAAGAAGAATGACCGAAACTTGACCTCAAACAGAGATTAAATAATAAAAAGGAAACAAAACATTTTGACGAAAAAAAAAAGACTAGATTGACAAATTATGTGATAAATCTTGTGCCAAATTGAATCTGGTTATTATTATTATGGTCCTGTTCAATTCTACTTAAAATTAAAAAACAAGAAAAATAAATTAGAAAAAAACCACACACACAAATGAATGTGTGACATCACACATGGCTGTACCCCTCCCTCCCCCTGTCACACTTTCTTACACCCCCTTCCCCCCACCCCCACTTGGAGCTTGGCGTTCTTTATGGACGGCCCCTAAGAGACCTTGGCTACTACATTATGATTATAAATGACGCTTTTACTAAGTTTTTGTTCGTAAAGTGTGAAAAAATTACAAAATTTCATAACTTAACCAAAGCAACACATTTCCTCTTTCGATGAAATTTCTTTAAAAATTGTTTTTAAAATATTTTATACTTTTGATAGAATATCTTTTTCGGGTTCGGTTTCATCTGATTATTTCTCAATTTCTTTTTTTTTTCTAAAATATCTTTTTGTTTTACTTTACTTGGTTTATGGAGGTCACTTTGTTCCTGTTTAGATTACCGAGTATGAGTTTATTTTGGCCATCTATGATGTATTAATTTATGAGTTCACTTTGGCCCTCTATGATGTATTAATTTATGAGTTCACTTTGGCCCTCTATGATGTATTAATTTATAAGTTATTAATTTATAAGTTCACTTTGGCCCTCTATGATGTATTAATTTATAAGTTCACTTTGGCCCTCTATGATGCATTAATTTATAAGTTCACTCTGAACCGGTTTCATTGTCTACGTTCTTCGTATTTCAATTTGATATGGTTTTGTTTACTTAATTTGGATTTCTGGTTTTCCCTGTTTCATCTCTTGTTTAGATCTATCATTAACTCGTCTATTATGTAAACGATCATTCGTTACAACGTTGATGACTTAAGGAACTTCATGCAGAACAAATGAAAATTAAAATTAAATCTACGGTTGCTGTCACAAGTGAATCATAATGGCAACCTGTTAATCTCTCTTTCGTTTCTATATAAGTATAAGCAATATATCTTAACAAATTGAAGGGCAGTGTTTCATAGTTCACGATGTTTCATCTGCTTTTGGTCGCAGCGGGAATTCTTTTGCTGGAAACGACTGGTGGTGAGAATGTTTAAGTTTTTTAAACATAATAAAAGACAAAAGAATACAACTTGTTGGTCTCTTTAAAGAGCATGACATATTCACTGACTATCTATTTAGCTGTTGAGCAATTTTTTAAGATTAGTATTTAACCCTCCATTACGCAGTTTTAAGTTGTTGTGGGAAAAGGATATGTCATTGGTTATTATATTTCATGTGTATTGGACGTATATAAACATAGCAAAATTAGAAAATTGTGATTTTGATGGTATGTATTTGGCTACAATGCGTCTACATGATACATGGTTAAAAAAAAAGGAAAAACAGAATAAAAAAGAAGATGACAACTTAAATAATTATAATAGATGTTATTTTAATCGTGAACACAAATAAGTGTAAACATTAATTTTATCACAAGTACATCTTTAATGTTTAATGTTTAATATACTGCCTTCAATATACTGCCTTTATACCACGAAGATCGTAAATTATATAATAAAATCAGTATTTAAATTTTAATATAGAGAATCTATTAATATTTTTTAAGATAAAATACTTACAGAAAGCCAATAAACATTTACACACATAGATAAAAATCATGTTTTAGACTGGTGAAACTTTTTGAATTTTGCGACATGCAAGGTGAATATTTCATTTTACTAATTGTAACACATTTAATTCTAAACAAATCCCTTGCAAGTTGTTCTCTTGTATCTTTCTTTGTTGCAAATCGGCTCAAGAAATGCCCAGCAGTCAGGTCTTATGGTATGAGTGGTACAGCTGCAGTAGGACATCTTATTTCTTTGGCTCTATATCCAATTAGTGATTACCACATTTTCTAAACCCTACTTTACCTTTTTTCATTAGGCACATAGCAAAATGAGTCTTGAAATCAAATAGAGCAATGATATGTTTTGTCCCTCTTACTACAGGCATCCCCATAGATCAGCCATGATGAACTAGAGTCATATTCATATCCACTTGAATAAAAGATAATTGCGTGTTGTTTCTTACTTGTAACATTGCTAAGGAGACGGAGCACAATGTTTCCAGAAGCTCCTTTAACTAATTCAACTTTAGTGGCAGAATTTTACAGCAGAATAATTCTAAGTTATGAATCACTCTCAGGGCCGGCCCTAGAGTTTGCGGGGCCCAAGGAAGGATTCGAGATGCGGGCAGTGGCGACGTTAGGTAAGCGCGGGGCCTGGTGCCAGCAATGACCCCGCGGGGCCACAGTACTTATAAAGATCGCTAAGCACCAGCATGCTATGGTATTTAAAAATACATCTTTCGTTTCTTTACAATCGTTTCCACCATACGTTCTACCATCCACTCTTTGGTTCTACATGAATAGGCTATTAACCAGGACTAGACATGTTCAGGACCGAAACGCGGGGCCTACCTAAACGCGGGGCCTGGGGCAGTAGCCCCAGTTGCCACCCTCAAACGCCGCTTCTGGATGCGGGGCCCCAGACGCCAGGCAGCAGATAAGGCGTGGGACCCACGCAAAAAATGTGCATTTATTCATGTATTAAAATAATAGGAGATACGAAGTTAATTCACTGAAATTTTACTCTATAGCAGCATTGAACCATCAATAATTACAGTTTTAGTTCTTTAATTGAAGATCCTAAAACTAACAAAAGATTTATATAATGAAAACGTTTTGTTTTGGCATGCAAATTAACAGTTTATATATA
>MUZC01004791.1:13154-95574 GCA_002072015.1 Radix auricularia | reverse complement strand
CGTTTAAGAAAACACGTATTTTGGGCCCCCAGCCTCGAAGGAGTTGCCATTAGGAGTTTAGTGCCCTATAATATTTTAATATTGACTATAAAGTATTTATATACCAAGTTTGTTTAAGATCCATCAATGTATCAAGTAGCTATCGCTTAAACTCATTTTTATATAGCTTATATAGGCAAAAAACGACATTAAGGGCCCCAGGGGCCCATTCGGGGCAAGATATAAAGCTCAAAACAACTGTTTATTTTAAGATGGATAATAACGGATACATTTATCATTATTTGTCAAGCTCTTTAATAATTGAATAGTGAAAAAATTCGTAAACGTATAAGAAAACACGTATTTTGGGCCCCCAGCCTCGAAGGAGTTGCCATTTGGAACTTAGTGCACTATGGTATTTAAATAATGGCTATCAAGAATTTAATTGCAAAATTTGGTTAAGATCAATGAAAAAAGCAAGTAGTTAGCGATTAAATTATTTTTTATAGAGCTCATATAAGCAAAATTTTACATTTGGGGCCCCCGGCGCCCCTTTAGTGTTAGAATGAGAAAAAAAAGTAGCCAATTACCATTCCGTGAGGGTACTCAACAGTCTTAAAAATTTTCATGACGATCGGATGAATAGTTTAGTCAGTTACAACGGACAAGCACACACACACACACAGACATATTTTCATTTTTATATATATAGATATATTTAAACCATATAAACTATTTACACTAGCGTTGGTTTGGTAGTATCTTCTACTTTCACCGTTTTATACAACTTACAAGCAAATCTTGCGAGCTTTCGCCGCTGCTAAATGTGAAATATCGGGATTTTAATATTGTCAAGATCATTAGCAACATCATTCTAAATTGATAAAACACCTCATTTACTGAGCCGATCTTGAATTATTATTTATCGCTTATAGGTTTGAATAAGTTTTAGTTTCGAAAGCTTAAGAATAGTTAGAAGTATTCCCAGTACAATTTATTTGTTAGGAAAGTACTATAACTCTTTTTGACTGAAAGGAACTACAAAATACTAACGACATCGTTGTGGGTGACTGCAGAAATTATGGAACTCAATGATTGCAACTCTTCAGCAACCATGGAACCATCAAGATCCTGACTTTTGTTGGCTGTGAACTTTTCTCGAGATTCAGTCAAACATTTTTTTTTATAAGTGATGAAATTTATAAAGAAATCCAAAGCGAGTCATGACGTCTTAGTATTTGTTTAAAGTGACTGTCTGTCGACATGATTGTAGTCTATATGAAAAATTGGGTTAAAAATATGTGCTAAATTTTTCGTGTGCATCTACAAATCGTTTATCTTCTCCTTCGTATGTAACTTTCGTTTCCTTTTTTCAACTGGTTTCAACGGGTTCAACTACTATTGTCTGTGGCGATTTCTTGTGCAAATGGTATTGCTGTTTTAAAACTGCCATTCAGTAAGATCTCAACCATTTGCAAGTTATGTTCCATATGTCAACTTCAGTTGCTAGATGGACAAAAATATTTTGTAAGTCTTTGCTGTTGTAATTTAATTGGAACACTTTGTCGCACTAGAAGGCATTTGAAACAATGAAAATGAGGTTCTTAAGTTGTTTGCGCAATGACATGGCTTCACTTCAAGATTTTAGACCACTGCTTTTCTCTGCAACTTTAAAAAGTCCACTCTTAGATGGTGCCTACTGACTTTCCACTTTCCCCATGGCTTTCCAATCTTGTTTCACAAAGGGGTTTCACAGAAATATTTCGAACATACTTGGAAAATAAAGTCAACCGCTTTGTTGAAGCGGAAATTAAAGCATAGATGTTTTGAGTTATACCCAAAAAACGACATTGCGTCAGGACAAGATTTTGCCATATAACATAGCAGCAAGTTTTAACTGGAAAGGGTACAAGGAGTAAAATAATGCCCTGAGATTCAATTGTAAAACACGAGCTTGTACGCCTGACTTATGCCCCATTGCAACGTTGTTGTATCCTTTACCGCTGATATCATAAACATGTTAGCTAATTTTTTCTCACCTCTAAGACTTCAAGCAGTTGTTGCCTAATACTTTCCTCTAATTATCGAAAACGTATGAAAAGTGAAGTGCTCATTGGCTACTTCAGGATATCCACCTGCTGGGCTTACACAGAGGATTATCAGTGATATCAGTGGCGTCGCTAGGGGGATGCAATGGGGGCGGGCCGTCTCGGGTGACACCATCAGGGGGGTGACACCAGACTGTAAAATTCTATATATTCTCGTTAGTCGGCACTGGAAAACTGGGAGCAGTTCTATGGGTTAAATTATGACGGGGTGACACCATGAGCTACCGCCTCGGGTTACACCAACCTTGGTGACTCCTCTGAGTGACAACAGCTCTTATTGACTTTGGTCAGATGTGTAATCAAGTATTACTAGTATTCCTGAAAAGTATTTAGCTGATTTTTGTCTTCTTACAATAATTTTCCTTAACTTTTTTCCAAGCAACGAAATGAGTTAATTTTGAATTCACTTTCCAAAATTAGTTATCATGAAAGTTAATCAGTTATTATTCTTCATACACTTTATTGCAACAGCGGAACAAATTTCGCCAGCAATGTAACGAGACCCAAAAAAGTTTCCATTGTGTACCAGATGTAGCTTATCGTCTGAACCACGAAATAGGTCAGCGAGAAATTTGACAATGTAAGAGACGTTAAAATACACTAGACCAACGTGCAATTTTACCATTGGCTTGTCAATTATGCACTTATTTAATTGCCTCTTTTCCAGTTCAAACCATGCCCCATAGGCCTTCATGGTCTGTAAGGGGTTATTATTATTATATTATTATCAAAGATGAGCTGAATAACAAGCTAAAATAATTCATTCTTTTAATGCAAGTATTCGCATTCTTATAACGGTACTTGACATTGAGTAAGTAATCACCCAATGAAATTGTTAATCATTGATCCCAGAGCGCAGCGCTGTCACTGACTTCATTCAAGTCTGATGTTATCATGAAACATTTTACAGATGAGTCAAAATTATGTGCACGCCACATTCCAACCCTCAAGACATGTAAAAAATATTATATTAATACACTCTTAAGTGATTTTATTTTGTAATTGTAAAAATTAAATATCTAACTTACTTAAACAAAACATCCTCACTGCTATTGCTATGTCTCACTCTTTATAACCCATGCTGCTGTAGTAATAAACTTAGAGTAACGTATTAATTTACTATGCTTCTGTTCTATGTAACTTTTATCAACAGCTGACCCATGTACAACCTGGTTACAGTCCACTTACGATGATGGGAAATGTTTCAAGTACATTGAACAGACCAAAAATTGGACCGACGCTCAGGTCTGTTTGGATATAATGGATTTTTAAAAATTAAAATATAGGATAATTTTACTCAGGTGGTTAAAGTTAGGTAATTTGCATTACATTTTTACCCCAAAAAATTATTATACAGCAATAGTAAAAAAAAAATAATTCTAATGCAAGTTTGCGAAAAAGATAGAGAATATTTAATATTTAAATAAAAGTTGTGGCATTTCATTTGATGTCTCCGCACAGCACGTTAGTTTGTGGAAGTTTCGTTTCAGATTCTTAACATTTTCGTTAGAAAGTTTAGGTTTTAAATGGAGATTTTTAAGACAGCAGGTTACAAGTGGGAATGTATCAAGTTTATTGCCTTTATTCAAGACATCTTTGACTTATTTTACTGTCGTGGAAATACAATTCAGGACAATAACTTTTCGCTCATAAGAAATTTAATAAATGATATTTTTTTATATAGAATATATTTTTTTAAAAAACGTCACTACCGTCAACGCTCGCTTTGTATAAATAGATACGAAAAATATTTATAAAAGATAAATCTGAAATGTAATATATTTTATAGTTGCTTTTTTCAATAAAAGATGAAAAGTTGATAATATTTTACTTTTTAATCTATCACTATATTTCTACAGGAAATGTTTAACTTATAAAAAATGGTTGTACACTCTTCATTAAAAAATGTGTTGGCAAAAGACATTTTATTCTGATTTCTGTGAAATATAACTTTGTAAATAACGATTACAAGAACTTTTAAAAAAATAATCAACTCTATTTCAAATTGTACTTTTTAAAAAAGATTTTCAAAATTTAATTAGTGAAATAAAAAAATTATGAAATTATATTTTAAACGTATGTCATTTCAGGCATACTGCCAATCACTTGCAGGTGGAGGTACTCTTGCCCAATTTACATCACAAAATGACTTTTCTAAAATAATACCCTTATCATTTGGTTCCACAACTGGAGGTGGGTAGTTAATCTTTCATTAATCGTTTTAAATTGAATTACTTGTTATTACTAAAAAAAAATCGCATACAGAACAGGACACTATGTAATCCTTGTGATGTAAGTGTCGCCTTGAAAGAATTTACTATATTGATGGACACATTTCGACTAGAGTACGATGAAAGTAACCGCTAAATTTTTTCTTTCATTACAATAAATCTACTATCTCAACCCAAGGTAATGATAAACGAATTAAAATAATTTGATCAATGCAGTTAAATGAAAAATAAATCTATGTTATTTCATTTTCTTACGATATTTTTTAGAAAAACAGATAATGAGTTTTCTTATTTAAATAAACAATATAAACGTTGCACGTACACTCGTTTGAGTCATTACAGCATCAAGTGATGCAAACAGTGCACAATTTTGTAAAAGTCTTAAATGTAGACAAGGACAAATGAACTATTTTTCTTTAACATGTGATCAAAAACCAAACCATTTTAATTTTGTCTTCAAATGATTCTCTAAAGAAATATTAATAGGCTCAGCTGGTAACCTTTAGGATAAAGACTTTAGGAGTACGGTATGTCAAAGAGATTGTAACCTAACAAACTCTTATATCTTAAAGTTTGGTTTGGAGCAAATGACATCCAGACAGAAGGAGTGTGGAGATGGGCCGATGAGACGCCAGCAAATCTTGGCAGCCTGTGGAATACCAATGAACCAAATGACAAATCAAATAACGAGGACTGCGTCGAGCTTCTTTTTGATAAACGCAAGGCCAACGACAAACCGTGTGGCTACCTCCAGCCTTTTGTTTGCATGAAACCACGTTTGTATTGATTTTTTTTTCTAAGTTTATGAAAATTTTCTCAAGGTGTAACAAAACATCACATGTCATTAATTTTCGATTTTTTTTTAAACATGCAACAATTTTTATTATTATAAGTCAGACTAATAAATAATTTTATCATGTCATTTTTAATTTACAAAAGCAAAGTTTCAATACGTCCAAATCTTTTTAAATCAAATCAAATATATTTATATTAAAACTAGTAATTTTGTCTTATCGGCTTAGAATCAATTTAAAAGTCATAAATATATATTTTAACTTTTTTTTTAAAATCTATATTCCTTAATTTATTTTAATTGTAGCTGAAAAAACATTCAGAAAAGTAGTTTCAATTACTAAGTATTTGATTTGTTAAAGATATGTTTTAAATGGCAAAAATTTTAAAGAATCTTGAAACGTCGTCTTTCCTCTTCACGTCATTATCATTAGCAAACTAACTCGTCGCTCGAGTAATTATTAATAAATAAAAATATGTCAACCTGACCTCTACTCTCGCTCTACAACATTATGTCCAACTGCAGACTCATGTCTTCTGATTTATTTAACATCTGTGTCAACAGTTGAGACACCTGTACAATGTCCACTGTGGCCGGGATCCACTTATATTGATGGAAAATGTTTCAAGTATTTTTCGGAGACCAAGAATTGGAATGATGCTCAGGTCTGATTGGCTATGCAAGTTTTGTAAAACGTTTATACATTAATTTCATTCACATTTATGTATATATAGATATTTATAATCTTTTTTAACATTAAAACTTTTTTAAAAGTGCAGTAAAGAAAATTAACCTCTAGAAATTGCAAATGACGTCAGCCATAAAAACTACATTCGTGACAACACTGTCGATGTTCTTGGTTCATGTTTTGTAATGGCGGTTGATTAAAGGTTGATAAATAAATGTAATACTTAACATTGATACTGAAGGTTGTAAATCGAAACAAATCTTTCTCTATCAGCGAGGTCAAAAAGGAATGATGCAGCAAACATTAGATTCTATGTGTCCAGAACAGAAAACAAAACTTAATGACATTTCTGACAATTTGAAGATGTAATCAAAGACCTTGCTCTCTTGCATTGGACAAAAATACCAAGATAATGGACACATCACAACAGTTGGAGACTAAACACTCGTTTTAAGCTTACTGAAGAATTACTTAGTGTTGAGCCAGATAAAACTACTGGCCAGGATTTATTCAATGCCGTTGAGAAATGTGTTAAGAGAACTGGCTTTTGTGGAACAAGAAAGCAAGTGTAACAAGCACGGAGCGTGTTCTTTGACTGGAAAAACACGCAGGTCTGTTAAAGTTAATAAAAGATAAAAAATAAAAATTTCCTGACCATAGGTTATTACCTCTTTACTGTGTCATACATTGAGTGAATCTGCGTATAGCTACGTCAATTATCGAGCATTTTATAGTGCCAATTGTCATGGAGAAATCATCAGACCCAATGCCCTTAAACACAAGAAGATCTAGGCACTGCTTGAAGATTTGTAAGCTGAATATTATAACAGATACGACACGCTGCGTTGCATACGCCGCAGACATCCTCAAAGATTGTGCAAATGAACGGACACAAACAGCAGCACAAAGAAATACATTGTTAGTCTCGAAACATGCGCACTGCTTACCATAACATTGATAGTTAGACCCTAACAAGGATCTTTAGTCATGCTTGTTTGCTCGCCTCGTCTTGTGCTAATTTTTTGCGAATTATATAGAGAGATTGTCTACTACATCAGTATCGCTGGCAGAGCCTGGGCAAGATGATGAGGCTGGGGCCCAAAAACATTTTTCCTTATGTGGGCTCTATAAAAATTAAAAATCACCAATTTTTTTTATTTCCCGTGTTGGTAGCAGCATGAAACTTTGGCATTTTTTGAGTACATGTTGCCGACGATAATTTGAAGAAAAAAAGTTTAATTTCTCATTCATGGGGGCCGGGGCCTCAAAAACGTTTTTTCTTCTTTTTATAAGCTACATAAAAATTAAAATTTACTAATTTTCCTATTTTCCGTATAGGTAGAAGCATAAGACCGGAAATTTTTTGAGTACACGCTCCCGACGACAACTTGCAAAAATAATGTTAAAACTCCCTCTCATGGGGGGCCAGGGGCCCAAATATAGTTTTTATTATACTAAACACCGACTCAACAATAATTCTCCAATTTTTCGTGTAGGTAGGTGAATGAAACTTTGGAAGATTGTTAAGTACCCTCTCACGACGAAAGTTGGTGTAAAGAATTTTGAAAAACAAACTCATTGGGGCCAGGGCCCCAAACCCGTTTTTATCAATGATATGAGCTTTATAAAATTTGAAATCTATAATTCTCCTATTTTCCGAGTAGGTAGACTAATGAAACGTTGAGGAGTTATAAATACACTTTTACTTTGCTAGCAGGTGAAATAATATTTAAAATATCCCTTACTGGGGGGTGGGGCCAAAATTTAAAAAAACTGAAAATTATTAATAGTCCCATTCCCCATGTAGTTAGAAGCATTAAACTTTAGGAAGTTGTTGAGTACAATCTCGCGATGATAATTGGCAAAAGAGAATGTTAAATTCCCACTCATTGGACGCCGGGGGCTCAGATCTAATGTTTCTAATATTTAAAAACGGACTCATCACAAATTCTCCAATTCATCGTGTAGGTAACAAACGTAAAACTTTTGGGAATTGTTGGGAACTCTCTCAAGGCGAAAGCGGCGTAATTTTTTTTAAAATTTACACTCATGTGGGCCGGTGCCCCAAAAACGTGTTTTTTTTCGTATATGTCCTATATAAAATTTAAAATCACTAATTCTCATATTTACCACTTGAAATGTTGTTTGGGGGGAGGGTTGTTAAATACACCTCCAAGATTGTAGCAGGGGAAAAAATGATTACAATTTTTCTTGCTGGGCCCCGGGGGCCCAAATATAGCTTTTTATGCACTCAATCACTCATCACTAATTCTTCAACTTCCCGCAGCAAAGCGCGGGGAAATAGCTAGTTTATTATAATTGCATTCTATGATCAGCTTGTATTTAAACTGTTGTTGAAATAATTAATTACAAGAATATAATTACATTAGAAACTGTTTCATTTCGTATTTTAAAATGTAATGTACAAGTGTAAAGGAGTGTGAATATGCAATAAAATGACAGGTACGTTTTTATAAAAATTAATTTATAAATTTATTTTATATGTTTTTGAACGTTTCTTCTGTGTTTCATTGTAGGTGTACTGTAAGTCACTTCCAGGTGGAGGCATCCTGGCCACATTTACAACAAACACTGACTTCTCAAAATTGATACCCTCAACATTTGGTTCCACTAGTGGATGTGAGTAGTGAATCTTTTTCATCATAATTTATAACGTTTTATTTTCTTTAATACACTGATTTTTATTTTATTACTAGCATTGCAGCTCAATAAATATGCATAATTTTTTTTAAAAAGTGTGTTCATTTTAAAAGCAATAACACGAGAAAACATCGCAAAATTGTGCTAAAATAAATCAAAATTTTATGGTTAACTGATACAAAATAGGTGCGTGACGTTAGTGATGGACGGCACCATATTTCCCCCACGGGTGATTCAGCCGTTATATATATATTATGGGAATGTGATTTCATTCATATTTTTGTGTTTTATCAGTAAATTCGATGCAGAGCTTGGTAAAGTTTTAAATATTTTGAAATTTTAAAAAAATTAATAATTTTCATTTGAAAAATACACCTTGAGTGATTTAGTACTTTAAAGCACTTAGTAGAGACTACGTGAGAATTGTGTCATATTTTGTGAGTTTAAAAACAAAAAAGAAATAAAGAAACAAAAAGTTTATCACCAACTTTCCCGCCATACCGGTACAAAGCGTGTTGAAAGTATGCCTGTAATATATTGGAGCAATTGCTTACGGATTTTTAAAAATGTTTCTGGTTTCAGTTTGGCATTTTGATGAATCATTTTAATATCATTGACACGGTCCAACTCATTTAAAGTTAGGTTTGACAAGAGACAGACATTTAAAGAAGAATTATTGAAAAAGACAACCAGCGATGGGGATGTTTATATGGCAGTGAAATTGTTCCTATTAAAGAACAAGATTGATTTGAGGAAGCCTATTTCTGTTAAAACAGATGGTGCTCCAACAATGGTAGGAAGGAAAGTTGGCCTCATTTATACAATAATGTTCCAGACTTCAATCTTATCATTGTATAAGTCACCAGCAATCTCTTTCCTCAAAGTGGTAGGATAATACATTGCTAAATTTTTGTGGATGTTGTGATGAAAAGTGTTTTTATTTCATTCGCGCTAATCCATTAAATCACCGGCTAAGATTTTGTTAGAAGTTTCTGATGAACACTTTGGGGATTTATATACTTTATATTGAAGTTCGTTTGTTGAGCACAGGAATGGTTCTGTCATGATTTTTTAGCCTAATTGACGAAGTGAAAATGTTTCTCAGGTCTAAAAAAAAAACGGAGGATTTTTTAAATCTCTTAAGGGCTTGGCTAATACTAGGGCAACCTTCTCCCATCTGCTGTGCAGTGATATACAACTTTGTCTTAACATAGGGCTCTTTTGCCTCCATTGCCTCCCCGGCTATCTCTAACGCGGGACACGACATCAGCAGGTGTGAGACTCCCTCGGAGGCTTGACTGAAATTAACTATATAAGTCAATTTTCACTCACTTCCCAGCTCTTGCCAAGGCTGCTCAACAACTTTCAGAGCCTTGAAAATGACATTATTAAGAGAAGACGAAGGTGCAGTACAGTTTGAAATCATCGAGATTCAACATAAAACGCCGCTTCGTGATAGAAATAAAAAATCGTCGCCAACTGATTTCTGAATGGGTTATTTTCTGCAGACAAGTTTCCACAACTGTTAAAAGATGTAGTAAAATATTTACCATGTTTGAAAGCACATACGTCTGTGTAGCAGAATTCTCCATCATGAATAGCATAAAAACTAAAAAAGCGAAATGCTTCGACTGATGAGCATTTGGGAGCAGCAGTTACTGAATACGAACCCCAAATTAAGAAAATTGTAAATGCAGTTCAAAGGCAAATATCCCATTAGAGATATGATACAGTTTTTATTCAAGTTCTTTTTTGTATTGATGAGGAAACGAATTTACATAAGGTAAAAAGTATTTATACATGGGGGGGGGGGGGAAATTGCCCTATGTGTAAGTAGCTTGCCGTGTAAATAGCTAGCCATACTAATAGTTGCGGGTAAGTAGCTTCCCGTGTAAATAGCTTCTCGGATGAATAGCTCGTCGTGGAAAAAGCTTGACGTGTATATAGCTAGACATTCCAATAGCTAACTCGGTTATTAGTTAGCCGTGTAAATATCTAACTGGGTAAATAGCTAGCCGTGAAAACAGTTGCCGGGTAAGTAGCTTCCCGTGTAAATAGAGTGCTGGATGAATAGCTAGCCGTACAAATAGCTCGCTGGGTAATAGCTGTTCGTGTAAATTGCTAGCTTTTTAAAGAGCTAGTCGAACAAATAGCTCATCGGGCAATAAGATTTCCATGTAAATAGCTTGCTGGGTGAAAAGCCAGTCGTGAAAATAGCTCGCCGCGTAGAGTATTTTTCGCATGACTTTTATTGCGGCACTCACTTTCCCCATAAAGCCGAGGGCTTGAATATGTTGGATGGCACTGTTCTCTTGTATTTCCTTAAAGCAAATTCAACACGAATAACACGATATTACAACACAAAAAAAAGACAACGCAAAAATATAGTAAACTAATATACTATGACTTGTTAGTGTGTGTGTGGGGGGAAGGGTCCAATAAACCTCGAGGTCGTAGGGGTTTCTAAAGTTGCCATGAAAACATTCTTTCTAGACCTTGGCGCCACCCATCTCTTTTCCAGGTCAGGGGAGGCCTTTTCCTGCGATTGACCTTCACCAACATTTTTATTGTGGTTTTAACGGGTGGGGGGGGGGTAGATCTCACGTCCTCAGTTTGTGAGGCAAGCGCACTATTGACTTCGCTAACCAGCCTGTGACTATAGCTTAAAATTAACTTTTCAAACAAGGACGAGGAAAATAAGCTATTTTATACGTACACATTGAGTAAGGTGATCCCGAAAATGTATGGGGTGCAACATGAGAGAGGTCGGTAGTGCGTACGTAATATGGCCTTATAATATAGTTTAATTTTATTACTGCAGTCAGTGATTGCCGTAACGATCTGTGAAGGTCGCAGGTGCATTTGGGGGCAGTGAATAGCTGTAACTGTGCACTCCTGCATAATTTGTATGATTTAAGTTATCAGGACAATCAGAAGCAAATCATTGAACGACAGAATGAAAGTTTCTTAATTAAATAAATGTATATATTAACGGACACTAATATAAGATGGAATTAATTTCTAAATTATTTCCTCAGATAAGCTAAACTATATTTATAATATATATATATATAATACACTAATATTTTTTAAGCCGCCTAATTTGTTGTTGTTGTTTTTGTTTTTTCTTTGCATAAATAACTGTTTAATTTCCAAGGATCGCCCTTGCACCCAGAATGAAGTAAAATCAACCGCAAAAAATTATTCTTAAATTGAAANTAAGAAAGTGTAACAATTTTTGACAGGGGGGGATGTCCGGCTATGTGTGACGTCACGGTGTTTTATATTAAATTGTATTTATTTTGTTGATTTGAACAATATTTTTGTTCGAAAGTGTGACGTACTTGGGGGGGGGTGGGGGTTCTCAGATTTGTGACTATTTGTGACCGGGGGGGGGGAGTTAAAATGGTCAAAAATAAGGTGACGTACTTTATGGACGGCCCCTAAACTATTCTTCATGAAAGTATGAACAAAGTAATGACATGTCTATTTTTTCTACACATTTTTATATTGAAATGTATTAATTATGCTAACAGATAACTTGTAAGAGATACTAACATAATAAACTCTTATCTGAAAGTTTGGTTTGGGGCAAACGACATCCAGACAGAAGGAGTTTGGAGATGGGCCGATGAGACGCCAGCAAATCTTAGCTTCCTGTGGGATGCCAATGAACCAAATGACAAATATAGTAACGAGGACTGCGTCGAGCTTTTATTTGATAAGCGCAAGGCCAACGATAAACCGTGTGGCTACCTTCAACCATTTGCCTGCATGCAAGGTTTGTAGGTCTCGATTACTTGATTCTTTTGCTTAAGTTGCAATCTTTTTTTAAACATGCAACGCTTTTATTAGCAGATTGCATTGTTCCTAGCTATAATTTTTTTCTTCGTACTTTTCCGTTGTTTTTATTTCTGTAAAGTGTTTGTCAAGTCCAAATTTAAAAAAAGTATAACAAATATTCAGAAGGATTCCAGCTTGCATCACTACATTGCCGATAAAGTAGTTAATTTTAAGACCATCAATGGGGTTATTCGATTCCAGACAAACTCTCTGGTCTTGCAATTCCTCTTCAAAAGCCAGCAGCTTCATTTCAGTTGAAGCCAATACTTACATCCTTACACGACAATGGTTTTAAAGAGATTGCTCAAGGGTCTTCAACCTTGTAAAATTATTGTAAACCTTGTATTATTTTATAAATATTTAAAGTTATAAATATATAACAACACTTAATCGTATGTACACCAACATTTTCAAACGTGTTCAGACATAATTTTAGACCAATAATCATTTGATGGGACATTCTTTATATTAATGAACAAAACGAATCCAGTGAAATTAATTTGGGGGTATTTTAGAAATGACAAATATATGCTTACAATAAGTTACAATAACCGCCTTAGCAAATTTGATATTTAATTAATATAAGATTCAAGCAGTACATTTTAATGCCATTGTGTTCAATTCCTCAAAGTCAACATATTTTTGTTAGTTTAACTTTTTAGGTATAACTTACGGTAAAGATTAATTCTCACATTTCCTGATCTAGGGATAAAAAAAACCAAAGCAAAACATTTGCTCATGCCATAAAAATTCACGGTTTTTTCGTCATGTATTTGAGCGTTGAATTTGTTTACTGGTCAAATATCCTCGCTATTAACATTCAAGACATTATGTTCTGTTCAGATCTAGGTGTCAACTTTGTCACACATAATATTCACCTTTTTCTTATACACTTGCCTTAAGAGTAAAATCTCTTAAAATGTTTAAAAAGCAAAAAAAAATATATAAAATATTGTTCATTTTCTAAAAATTTTCTATAATTTTTTGTACTCACTAAACATAAATAGGTTTCTTTTAAAATGCTATCAGTGTTGTCTAACGCCATTTGTTACAACTTATATGAAAGAGCTAAACTTTCTACAGCAAGTAAATTGTGCTTTAAATAATTATACAATTAAATAAATCCAGAAGTAAAACTTGATTTTTTTTTCAAAGACAGGTTTAATTAAGAATGAATGTGTTTAAATTGGTTTGAGCAAAATAGCAAAATAATTCGTTTCTCCAAGCTGTATAGAAACAAATAATAAGGTTTTTGTTTGTTTGTTTGTCTATTTGTTTGTTTTTTTTGTTTTTTTTTTTGTTTTTTTTTTTTTGGGGGGGGGGGTTCTTTTGTTGTTTGTGTGTGTGTGTTTTTTTTTAATTAAACACTCAAATAGTTATTTGCCCCATTAAAAAATGCTCTAATTGTATTTATCCTTCTGTAAATGTTATAAATTACTCAACATGATTTATTTGTGATAAAAGCTTTTTCAAAGTCATCAGATATTACCTTTAAAAAGAGTGCTTAAATAAATTATACTATTTTTGAAGATGGTCCGCGTATCCTTTATAATGATTGTAGAAAACATTGAGTAAGTAAAACACTCATTGACATGGTAATCATTTCATCTCAGCCTGAGCAGCTATTTTTTGTGTCTTTAAAGTTTTGTACTATCCGGAACGTTTACCAGATGAGTCAAAAGTATTTCTATTTTCACGAAACTTAACAACATCACTGGTATGCTTACTCACTCTACCATTGATGATTTACCAATCATGATCTTAGTTCGAACTGTTATGCCTACTCACTCTACCATTGATGCTGTACCAAACATGATTTTACTTTAAACTGTTATGCCTATTCACTATACCATTGATGCTGTACCAATCATGATCTTAAGTTAAACTGTTATGCCTACTCACTCTACCATTGATGCTGTAACCATTGATGCTGTACCAATCATGATCTTAAGTTAAACTGTTATGCCTACTCACTCTACCATTGATGCTGTACCAATCATGATCTTACTTCATACATCACTGTTATGCCTACTCACTCTACCATTGATGCTGTACCAATCATGATCTTAAGTTAAACTGTTATGCCTACTCACTCTACCATTGATGCTGTACCAATCATGATCTTAAGTTAAACTGTCATGCCTACTCACTCTACCACTGATGCAGTACCAATCATGATCTTACTTTAAACTGTTATGCTTACTCACTCTACCATTGATGCTGTACCAAACATGATTTTACTTTAAACTGTTATGCCTACTCAGAATACCATTGATGCTGTACTAATCATGATCTTAAGTTAAACTGTCATGCCTACTCACTCTACCACTGATGCAGTACCAATCATGATCTTACTTTAAACTGTTATGCTTACTCACTTTACCATTGATGCTGTACCAAACATGATTTTACTTTAAACTGTTATGCCTACTCACAATACCATTGATGCTGTACCAAACATGATTTTACTTTGAACTGTTATGCCTACTCACAATACCATTGATGCTGTACACATTGTGTCTTACTTCATACATCTCTGTTATGCCTACTCACTCTAACATTGATGTTGTACCAAACATGATCTTAATTTAAATGAAGAATGTCACAGCAAGTTTCGCACACTTTAAACATTCTTCTCATCCATCTAACATCTATGTCAACAGCCGAGCCTCCTGCACAATGTCCACTGTGGCCTGGATCCACTTACGACGATGGAAAATGCTTCAAGTTTATTCCGGACACCCGCAATTGGAATGACGCTCAGGTCTAATCGATATGCCAGTTTTGTGTGTTTTTGTTTGTTTGTTTGTCGTTGTTGTTTGTGTGTGTGTGTGTGTGTGTGTGTGTGTGTGTGTGTGTACGTGTGTGTGTGTGTGTGTGTTTTAAATTATATGTTATTTTTATTGATAATAAAATAATACTTCAGATTGATGTTCATAGGTTTGTGCCTATTCTAATAATTTACGATATAAATGTACGTTTGTAAGACGACAGTTTTTGTTATTTAGTGCACAAGTGAGAGGCGATCAAGACTTTTACCTCAGCCTGCTACAATCTCTTTAACTTGAGTTAATTCAGTACATTAATTTTTTATAAAATAGAAAAATACAATAATTTATAAATGTTTATTAATTAATACCTAAAGTTCACTATAAAAATAATAAGATTATAAAAATGAAAACTTGCTGCCATCAACGCTCACCTTGTAATGGCATATCAGTTGTGTAATCATTATTGAAACAAAGTAATTTCAGATTGCTTGTTTTTAAAATGTTTTTATCTTAGATAAATATATAAATATGACAATCTTAAATATACATTTTATTTAATAATTAATGTTTGCATGTAAATTTGTTTAATGTTTTAATATTTTATGTTCCTAAATATTGAGAAATATCAATCTTGTACATGACGCCACGTGGTCTTTGTATGAAAAATATTTTTAAGAATACATAAATTTTGTTTTGTGATCCCTTTCATTCAAATTATTGATTAATTTTTTTAAAAAGATGTTCTATTCAAAAAGGCAAAAATTTAAAGAGAGAAATTAAAGGTTCTTAAAAGTAGATAACATCTTTTTCTGTATTTCACTCCAGACTTACTGTAAGTCGCTTCCAGGTGGAGGCGCACTCGCCAAATTTACTGCAAACACAGATTTTTCTAAATTTGTACCCTCATCATTTGGCTCCACAAGTGGGGGTGAGTAGTGAATCTTATTTTCATTACAATTTCTCCTTTTTTAAAAATCTAATTTTATAAAGATTATTTTGTGCCAAGTAAAAATAACCAATGTATATCTTTTTTTAAATATAAATTTATGTGTCAAAGAAAATGGTATTACTTTTTTATAACGCATTTTTTCATGAAATTAAGTTGCACAAGACTAGGTCAATGAACACTCGGTAATTATTGTTGTAGTAGATGTCGTATTGTTTATGGACGGTTTTTGACAAACGTGTAATAATAATATTTTGAAAGAAACCGTATATTAAAGATCAATATTTTTTTCTCCAAGTCCTTAAATATAAAAAATATATGGGACATAACTAAAATTATGTTCAATATAAAACGCACAACGCGTAATACGCACCGCGTGACTGACTAGCTTAAGCATTACAGATCAGGAAAACATTATACAAGTGTGTTCAATATAATACGCGCCTGCAAAATTTCAGCTCGACAAGATACGAGGAAATGGGTTAAAAATCGATCCAAATTTTTTTTTCTTTTTTGCGACAAGCAGGCAGATGCGACGAGATAATATAAAGGAATTAAAGAATTAACAGTAAAATTGTTTTCACTGCTTCAATACGATAGACTATACACTGTTTGCATTTTTTTTTCATCAATACGCAACAAAGGTGATGATAAAGAAATTGTTTTAAATTTTACGAAGCAGTTAAAAATTAAAATTTAAATTTAAAATATGAATGTTATAAAGTTATTTCTTTGCATCTCAAAATAATAAAAAAAAAAAAACTTTAATGTATAATTTTACACTGTAATCTTAATTCAATACTGTAGACAATTAAATTTAACCATAAAATCTTGGAGTTAAAAAAAGGGTCAACAAACTGTAATTGGACCATTGCAATATCAATAATATTATCTTACTTTCTTCTACAAACTTTCACCTAAATAAGGCAACCTGGTAACTTGTAAGTATGCACTATATCAAAGAAAAACTCTTATCTTAAAGTTTGGTTTGGAGCAAATGACATCCAGACAGAAGGAGTTTGGAGATGGGCCGATGAGACACAAGCAAATCTTAGCTTCCTGTGGGATGCCAATGAACCAAATGACAAATATAGTAACGAGGACTGCGTCGAGCTTTTATTTGATAAGCGCAAGGCCAACGACAAACCGTGTGGATATCTTCAGCCTTTTGTTTGCTCTCAAGGTTTGTAGGTCTCAATTCTTTTAATCGTTTTCAATGCCTAAGTTTCGATCTTTTTTTTTAACATGCAACCGCTTTTTCGAGCATAAGTAAGGCAATATTCTCAGCAATAAGTATTTTCTCTGCACAATTTTCATTTATTTTATGTAGAAAAGAAACGTCACTTCGAAATCTTTTTTAGACTTAAAACGCCTAATTATTTTGACTAGTTTTATACTAATGACATTAAAAATATAGAAGTCAGAAACATATATTGGCATTTACCTCTGCCGAATCTTATGACAATTGTACAGATTATTTTGGAAATTATAATTTATTTTTTCAATGACCACCTCATCTTATTTTTATTTGTTTAATGTTATTTTTAAAAAAATAATGTTTAATGACAGGAAAGAATTGTTAAAAGTCACCATTTCTTTGTTAGGCTTTAATGTTAGGATAACACCGTTAAGATAAAGTACAAACATGTTGGTTACCACTCAGTCAAGAATGTGAGGCATTCATTGATCAATGGCTCATACTGAGTAAATTAGTTCAAGATCGTTATAAAAAGTTTCTAACTTGTAAATCGAGGCAGATAACAAAATATTACATATTATAGGCAGAGATAAACACACATATCTTGTTAAATATTAGAATACTGATAAATATGTCTTATTGCACCTTAGAGTAAAAATCCGTCAAAATGTAATACAAATATATATAAAATATTGTTCATTTTCTCTATTTTGTTTTGTGCTCACAGAACACTAAAAAAAAATCCATGTTTCTTTTTATAATGCTGCAAGTGTGATCTAACTAGATTTCTTCCTGCTAATATAAAAGAACCAAACTTTCCCTAGTATTTAAAGTGAGCTACTTCAGATAATTATATAATTTATTGTGCTAATGTATATTAAAGTATAACGTACTTTTTTTTATTCAACGGATGGTTCAATTAAGAAACAAAATATTTACAATGTAAGGAAACAATGCTCAATAAAATATTTTTTTTATGATTGCAGAGAAACAATCACGTGAGTAAGAAAAAGTATTTAATTAATGAGCTTTATCAGTCACATTTATGCTATATATATTTTTAAAAAGTATGTATCCTGCTGTACACGTTAGAATTTGATCATTATGATGTTTTTGTTACCAAACATTTTGCAAAGTCATCCGATAATGCCAAAGAAGGGTATTAAAATAATGTAAGCTATTTTTCCAAGTAATCCTGCATCCATTATAAATATTGTACTAAACAATAAATGAGTAGACATTAAATTACAATGGCAATCATTGATCACAATCTGTACAGGTCATTGACCTCATTTTAGTACTATATTATTGCAAAACTAGGGCATCAGAAACTAACGATTAATTTCTCGATAAATCGTAAAAAAATTAATTGTATCGATTAAATATCGATTAAAATAATTTTAATCGATAAAAATTCGATTAAAATGTATGAAAATATTTCTAATAATTACCCCCAGTTTTTTGTTTGCATGCAACTGCGTAAGTTTAATTGCTTTTCATCTTCTTTCTGATTGTTGTAGGAACATTTCTCATTTATTAAACCACTCATAACTTTCGATGTCTTTTAAACAATGATCTGGACAGTGAATACAACATAAACATTTTTTGCCATTGCGTTTTATATAGAAAAGAGAGCCTCAAAACTAACAAATGCTATATAATGTTCAAGAAATGTATGATCATTAGTCCCAGAATATACACATTTTAAGTTGTAGGTAAATGAAATCAAGTTTTACTCTTAACGATACTAAAAATTGTATGTGTTTGTTCTTGCATAGATATAAGAAAAGTGATTTTGTCTTTATGTCTATCTGAGAGTTCTAGATCTATTACGTTATTAAATCATATATATGATTTTCAACAAGCATTTAACGCTTTAATAATTTAATAATGGTTTTGAATATTAAAAGTAAAAGTTTCTCTTCATAAAAGCCTAAGGTTTGTTTGATTTCTTAAGTTACTGCATTGACATTACTCATTTATTATAACTCCTTAGTATTTTGCATCTTTAGTTTGGAATAGTTGTTTTCCAAGAATGAATTTTTCTTTTTCTTTCATTACACTTAAAAGTTGGTTCTTTTCTGGATGGAAGGACATTCTCCAATTATTTCGCATTCTATTTATACATCTAAGTCTTTTTAGTAAGATTTTGCTTACTCTTTCTGATTTAATTTTTCTATAGATTATACAATAATCAGCAAATAAACTTTTTTTCCTGTTAAAATGCTGTTAAATCACCTTAACGAATAAATGACTTTAGACAGTTCTTTGCAGAAATCCTGAACTAACCGATATTGGTGATTATTTAGATATATGAATGATTACACAAGAATGTCCTTTTTCTTAAATCAAATCATTTAAGGGAGCTGAGATTCCAAAGTAGCAACTTTTCCACTAGCATGAGGCAATTATTTAAAGTCGAGAAAAATCAGCAGATTTTTCCCTAGAGTTATGTCTAGTTTGAAAAGTATCGAATACATTAATTTATATATCGATTGAATGTTTTTAACAGACGAAGATGAATAGAAATCATCATTCATCATTGCATAGCCCTTTCAAGGTCTTAGTATCAGTAATATTTCATAAGAAAACAATTTACTTTAGGTCTATGGTTGGTTTTTTTTAAAATTAGTTCATTGTTTGTATGGCTGAAAAATATTAAAATGTAATATCTTTTTTTTATCAAATTTTAATCTTTAAATTACATTGAGTGTTAACGCTAAAAAATACATTACACTAATAATGCTAGCAAGAAAAGATTTCTAAGATAGATTAATTTATTTGGTTTTAAAAGTAGAGCAAACTGTTTTTCGTTTTAGTGGCAGCCAAAATACCAAGTCAGTGGATTTGTTTTGTTGTAGACAAAACAAACTCCAGTCGTTGTTGGTCATATTCATTGAAAATTGAATACAATATATATACATATACACACATAAAATCCACCTTATAAAGTCAATAAAGTTATACTTTAAAGTTAAAGTAAAACATGAGGTATTTGTAATGTAACTATCTGTATATCAGTAGGGTTTGCAACAACAAAAAAGTAGCCCTTTTTAAGAAATTATAAATGTATATTATTAAGAAAAATGAAATCTGATACTAATTTAAACTTATAAAAATCGCAATTGTGATATCAAATATTAATATTTTATTTATCTTACATTCGTTTTCATAGTCGTATATAATATATACAAATATATTTTTAGTTAACCATCCAATGATTGACGTTGGTAACCACTCATTCCAGGTTGTAAGGCAGTAATTGACCTCATTTACGTCTTGGATTCCTCCGGTAGTATCGGCAAAGAAAACTACCAGAAACAGATTAACTTCATCATAGACTTAGCTTCAAACTTTGAAATTGGACCAAGCAGTTTGCTAGTCGGGGCAGTAGTTTTTAGTCATGTTGCTCTTAAGTATTTTGACCTCAGAGATTATCCATCTATTTCTGAACTGCGCAAGGTATTAATACTTATTTATTTTTTGTTATTAAGTTACACCAAGTTTTATTGTAGTATCTGTAGATAAAATTTGAAAATCCCATATGTATTCTTCACCTAAATATTAATATAATGAAATAACATCAAATTAGATTGTTATAAAGAAGACTTTTATAATTCTGTGATGTCATTTATTTCTATATCCAGCAATTACAAGTTTAAAATGTGTTGTGTTCTTGTAGGCTCTGAACGCTACTCAATACATGGGGTACACAACTCATACCGACCAAGCTATAGACCTCATCACCAAGTCTGGAATGTTTACTTCTGCCGCTGGTGCCCGCAGTAATTCTTACAAAACTGTCGTCGTCATCACGGACGGTCAATCTTATAACACGACACTTAGTAAGTTATTGAAAGCTAAACAATGGCCTTACAGCGAGCTGAACCCAGGAACAAACTTTATATCGTTATATGTGTCAATCTACAAAGATTGACTTCGATAAAGCTTTTACAAAGATTAATGAGACACAAAGGGACATAGCGTTGTTTATTAGCTTCATTTATTTGTAATTGTAGTTCAATAAAATTTAAATAATAAATTACACAACTTGTCTTAAAAACTAGTTATGTCGACATTAATTGCCCTAAAGATTTTTTAATTATTATGTTAAGCATGGCCACTTGAAATCGTAACTTTCCAACAAAGATTTAAATCATTTAAAACTGCCCTGCTTAGAACCAAACGTTTAAATGTGGGAGTTGAGAATGAAAGTCCACCACCAAATGTTGACACTAAGACTAATACGGCCGTACTAAATTTACGCTAAAAAATTCAATGATGAACGACAATTTCATTGAGTCATTCATGCAGTTCAAACTAAGAAGGTAGTTAATGTGTCACTATTCAACTGCATTAATTTGGTCGATAAATTTTATTTCAAGATTTGAGAATTTTTTCATTTGGATAAATATGATTTCCAGAATTTGTTGTTTTCCCCCCTCTTAGCCCAACAAGCTGCCGCGCGTCTCAAGTCTCAAGGGGTAACAATTAACGCTGTGGGTATCGGGGACGCGCTGGAGTCAGAGCTCCTGGCTATTGCAAGTGCTGCTAAAAATTTCTTCAAGGTTGAATCCTTTGATTCTCTGAAAGAAATTGTGACGTCAGTGACCCAACAGGCGTGTAAAGGTCTGTATGGCTTGTTCAATTAAAAATTAGGCGTATGCGCGTTGTTTATGTGAATTTATGTTAAAAAGGTCCAAGGTAAGTAATAATGGCGGGGATGGTAGCGGGAAATAAGCTCTTACTCCTCTCCAAATATCCCTATGACTGGTTCCTCAAAATAACCTCTGTTTACCAACTGGTGTTTGATTTTTTGGCTCACTTGTTGAGTTGATCACTCTAATCCCATGCACCCAATGGGGATAAAAAAGAAAGTTTCCAGCATTTGTTTTCGCAAGCTGGAATGTCAGAACTATGTGCACTGGTATTAACTATGACCCTTTAAATACAGAAGATATGAGGAATTCATGGCCTCGATTCGGCACGACATTGCACGCCTAACAGAAGACATGGTGGGCTAACGACGGCAAAATATTCGAGGCCTATTACCTCCACTTTTATTTGGCAAGGACTACCATCAGACAGATCAAGGCAGCACGGCGTTGGTTTAGCCGTAAACATTTACATCATCGGTCCCAGTTCATAACCTCAGCCTGTATGCATCAAATTTCTGCTCTGGAGCTGAATTAAAAGACAACTTTGTGTGTGTGACATGCATAAGAGACTGCCACGCGATGATTGGTCTCACCAAGACCTGCAAATAATAAATACAAATTTACCGTCTTTCGCAGACGGACAGGTGCAATACACATAATTAACATATGTTTAAAATTTTTCAAACATTTATACAACATACATTCGCCATTTTATACATTTTAAATTTTAATTTGAACTTAACTGAAGATTGACAAGAAAATATTCAATTTAAACCATTTTTACCATTGAAATTCATTTCTCGTCTTTATTTTTCTTCTCACAAATATAGGTAGCTTATGATGAGGACAGACAACTTTTCACAAGAGAGGACAATGAAAAGAAATATATTTTAGACTTTTCAACTTTCCTTTTATGACGCTGCTCTTTTTAACGAGCAACTATATATTCTTTAAAAAAATGTTTCGTCTTATCAAAAAACAAATAGTTTCAATAAATCTATAATTCCATTACTTGGTTCTTATGTCATGGTATTTTCATAATTTGCTTTGTTCATAAGATACCTGAAAATGACCCCCAAAAATTGCACAATCCTCGTCTCAGACCATCTTTTTAAATAATAAATCTTATCAAAATAAAGTTCCTGAAAGTTCTTGTATTGTTCATGCACGGTTTAATTAAGCCAAAGAATATAAATTATTTAGGATTTACTGAAACAAGATCATCCTTTTTTATTTTTAAGAGTTGATGAATTTTTAAATTCATTTTTAAACAATTAATTTTCAATAACAAAAATTAAATAACCTGTAATTCAACTAATTTGAAACTAATTTCTATTTTCACTTAATGGTAAAGATATTATCAAAATTTGCTGAATATTGTTTAAACTTCACGTCAAATAAGTTGTCTTGATAACTAAGCCAGTAATTCGCTAGCAGTATTTTATAGGTTTTATGCTTACTAACTTAGTTTGTATTTTGTTTTCACATTCTACGATCGTATTGAAGATCAATAAGACCAGGGGCAAACTTTTTGAATGGCAGTGAAGTGGCATGCCACTACTTGACTTCGATCCTTGTTATTAGGGATAGAATGAATATGTATTATTTACTCCTCCCCTACATATTCAGTTCAATTTTCAAAAAATAAATAAATATAATAACAAGTTGACCACGGCGTAGCGTACGCCGCAGACATGCTCATGTTAGATAGTGAAAAGAACGGGGCGGGGTGAGAGAACTAACACAAACAGCAGCACAATTTTTTAATGAGTTAACGTGGAGACATGTGCTCAGTGGTTGTTGTCACCTGCTCCCACACTTTACTACCATTCCGTGCCAACCATAAACTGTGATTTTCCGACTCTAGGGCTGTCACGCAAAAAATGGGGGTAATCCCTTATTTCGACGCATTTGTTTAAAGAGCAAACAAGTGAAAACAACTTACTTTTACTAATTTAAATACTTTAATCAGAAATTTAAAAATGTATTTAATGCTCAACGATTTTCATTTAGTTTTTCGTGTGTTTTGTTGAGTTTAAATAGTTTTTTTTTTAACCTTAAAAGGTGTTTTTAAAATGAGACCTCTAACAAAATAAGTACCAGTAAATAGTGAAATATACAAATTTGTATTTCGTACAAATCGTAAAATAGTACTTTTATTTAAACAATAATACACTGTTTTAAGTTTAAATATATATAATAATAATTATTAATGAGATAAGTTTTTTTTAAATTAATAAAAAGGGTTATAATAAGAGATTACCAAAATGGAGGGAAAAAGCAGCAGAAATAACTTTTTTTTTTAATTGTTCCATCTGGGATTTGAATCCAAGACTTTCCGCGTGAAAGACGGGCGAGATAACCACTACACTTCGAACCATATGTTATTTTGTAAAGGAACCACGCAATTGAACGCAAGCAGCATTATTACCACTACCCCCCTGACTTATTTTATTCTTTTCTTCACACTACTTGGCCACTGTGATCTTTCGACCCCAGCGGTGTCATTCGTTATGTTCATTAGCACATGGGCGTTTATATATAAAGACTAGATGTGAAACATGGCTTAGCATACGCCCAGTGGCGTAGCGAGGGGGGGCAGGGGGTGGCGAATGCCCCTGGGCGCCACGTTAGGGGGCGCCAAAATGAGTATTAAAACTCATTATTTAATTTCATTTTTATGTAAACTAATGTATCCCAAATACGTTTGCAAGATTGAATATTGGAGCTCCGAAATATCTTTATTACAAAACAGTTGTTAAACATGATTTAGGCGCCCCCATTGAGCGTTAAGGGGCGCCATTCTACTCATAAATAAATGACACATCCTAATGTAGGATTGCTGATGTGATTTTTTTAAATTTAAAAAACTGAGTTGATGGTAGTGAGCAGTAAGAGGCCAATACGATTCTTTTAATAGAGCTACCAGAAACGACACTAAAAGCAACCAAATTACCAAGACAAGAAAAAGGAGTGGCTTAAAACAGTGGTTCTCACCCTGTGGTCCACGGACCACTAGTGGTCCGCGAAGATTTGCCAGGTGGTCCGTGAGAGAAGCATGAAATTTACGCACTGTAGGATTAATCGAGAAAGACTAGGAAGTAAATGAATTTACGCAGACTTAAATATATTTCTGATCTGGCCATAATGGTTTTTAATTTTATCAAGCTCGTCAATTAAATTCTCGTCTCTTTGATTTCTTATGCTCGAATATGAATCTTGAACGTTAACAGTTACTAATGTATACTGAAGTTCGCTGGTTATCTGACTGTTTTAATTACGCGATGACGTAAGAGATTTTCATGCAGAAATAACTCAAAACTTGTTGATAGTTTGAACCATGGCTAATGGGTTGCTGTTCTGGCTTACTTGGCTGAAATTTTTGAAAAGCTCAATAAACTTAATTCCACTCGGCAAGGAAAGGAGATACATTATATGACTCTCAGTGACAGAATGTCTGCTTTTACGAAAAAGCTTGATCTTTGGAAAAAAAAATATTTCAAGGTAACTTTGAGATGTTTGATAAATTGTAGGAAATCACCGAAAAACCAGAAAATGCAGAAATAATTTTTAGTAGTGGCCCGTAGTTAAGGCACATATTTTGCAAGTGGTCCTGGAATCTCAACAGGTTGAAAACCACTGGCTAACGGAATGGTTAATACGCGTCCCTTTGCTGCATGTTGTGACTCTTTAAAAAGATAAATCGTACTTCCCCAATTCTCATGTGGAGGGAGTAAAGTGGGAGAGGGGAGGGAAGGTCTCTCCTCTCACGGGCTTGTATCGGAGTGTCAAAGCAAGTTGGATTCTTTTCATATGAAACATCAGGCACCGCCTTTCTTTACTGTCCATCGTCGTTAAAAATTGTTGCTCAGTAGGATAAACTGTTAGAAAAAACCACCAACAAAATGCCCGAGAAAATCTAGGTTTAGTATCTTGTTTATCACCGGAAATCCTACATGAATTTATCCACCTACTTACATCGACTGTAAGGAATCAGCTGTTGAATAAAATTAGAAAACACAAGTACTACGGTATCTTACTTGACTCCAATCGATCTAGGACACCGGAAAAGCTTTCTCAAGTCATCAGATTTTTGGATGTGGATTTACAAACTAAAAAGTAACTATCAAAAAATCATTTTCAGATTTTGCAAAGATACATTCCAAAGACACAAAATGCCTTAAAATAGTTATCGTAGAGAAACTGGAATCTAATAGCATACCACTATCCGACGGTCGGTCACGATGTTATGACAATGCTTCTGTAATGACCGGGAATGTTTCCGCCCTCAACAGCGAAAATGTGCTAGAAATCACAAATCATTGTTCATCAACTGTGGCAACCACAGCTTAAAATTAGCAAGAGTACACTTAACTAAACATGATCCAGTTGTTATCACGTTTTTGGAACAGTTAAAAGTATACATTTATGTTTTCTACCTTTCGACAACTCGTTGGGAAAAAATTAAAAAGAATTGTGATAATCACAATGAACAGGGAGTCTGAAACACGTTGGATTGCACGATCAGAAGCTGTTATAGAAATTTATGAAGGACTAGATGACATGGCAGGGCTGTTGGAAAAAATATCAGAACATACAAATATGACGCCTGACACCAGAAGTGATGCAGAAGCTTTGCTGGTAGGTATATAAAACTTTAACTTCCTAGATTTTAAACATTTCTGGAACATCATATTTGATAAAATTGATAGTGTCCAGAAACGGTTCCAGAATCCTACTGTCAGTTTCAAGGAAGCTTAATCTGATCTTGAATCGCTTGAGCAAGAAATTGTCAACATTCATGTTAGTTTGAGCCATGTTGCGGTAGACAATGGGAAAGAAGATGCACAACTTGGAGAATCGAGTTTGACAGAATATTAGACGACATCGGAGGATGCCTTCGAGAATTAAAAAGAGATGCAGAACTTCCTCCATAAGAAGAAATTGCACCTGCTATGAACAGCGAAATTGATAAACCCCAACAGGAGATATCAATACGGATTTTACGTCTTAAACAACCTAAACCACAAATTTGGATTTTTACTAGTTACTAGACGTCAAATCTCTTCTTGCTGAAACAAAAGTCGATACGCTTCATTATAATTGCTTAGATTTTGCTAATTTCTACGAATTGTGTACAGAAATCAAAGACTAAAAATGATGCTCAGTACCCGGACTGAAGTTCTACCGGAAACTACTTTGGATCTTCTCGATTTTATTGTTTGCACTGTGGTTAGCTACTTGCCCCCACCCTGCACCACCCTAGCTTTCCAACCATAAACTGTTAACAGCATATTGAATTTTGTAATGACCATGATCGGAAGGACCGCTATAGAGCAGGTATATAGATAAATTTTGACCTTGATTGTAAACTTGAGGACGTTCTCGGAAATAAATGACATTATCGGGAAGTATTTCCAACATCGTGATAACTGCCTACCCATCACATACTCCTGAAAAGTGGCGTAGCCTGGGATTAGGGGGCCAGGGGCTTGGCCTTTTGGGGCCCTGGGGGCTTGGTTTCTTTGGGGGCCCCATCATTTTGACCGATGGCGTAATATATAATATTTTATGTAAAAAATCCTTTCAAGCACTCCCTTCGGTAGAGGGCCCATGGAGGATATCTATTTTGTACCTTCTCCCCATCCCTAGCTACGCCACTGGCCACTGCTCCTGAAGTATTCATGTACTGAACATATTGTTGAGGAGAGTTTATGACTACTTTTACGTGACGGAAAACAACGGAAAGCACGTCGCCGAAATTATCCCAATGTTGAAAAACAAAGGTTACTATATAGCCATTCTGCGAAGTCATGTTCAAAAACAAAAGAAGGGGGGGAGAACGGGCAAAAATCATACACATTTTTTAAATTAAAAAATAAAGACTTAACTGGGGCTTAAACCCTGGACCTTCTGCGTGGTAGGCGGATGTAATAACTACTACACTATGAAATGCATGTTATTATGTGGAGGAACAACGCTACTGAACTCAAGAAGCATCTATGGTCTCGATTACCCCCACTCCCCGCCACAACCTATGCTTTCGAACCATAAACTGATTGGTCGGTGGTCGACCTCCTCGGGGGTCAACCTTCATGCTTGTTTGATTATGCACATTTGAGAGAAATATATGTAAAGAAGATAATTGTACTTCAATAATCTTATCTAACTACTGTGAAGAGCCTCGGATACTCGTGGGACTATACTTTCTGCTTTCACTCAACTTTTCTTAATTATTGTAATGTAATTTTCAATAATTATTAAGAATATTTAAAAACAAAAACAAAAAATAAAATAATGGATTTGCCCTTGTCCGTTTTGACAGTGGCTATTGAGACGGGGGCCGTTTTGACCGGGGATATTTTTACAAGATCAGTTTAGACAGCGACCGTTTTTGACGGGGTTGTGTTGGCCGTTTACACCCGCCGATTTGACGGGGAGGTTATGTCGGCAAATTTTCTCGGGCTCGTTTAAACCCGCGCCCTTTTGATGGGTAATGATAATATTAGATAAATAAGAAGGATAAGAATTTAAAACGATTTATATGATGCACGATCCGTTATTTAAAATATACTGCATAACTGATAGACCCCCCCCCTCCGAAACCAACCAAAGAAAGAGAATCTTACCTTTATGGCCGCCTAATATAAAACAAGTAATAATACTCGAATGAGTATTTTAAAAGAAATTTTCCAATAAAGAATTTTCTATTTTTCTATTCAAGAGAAATCATTCTAGATTAAATTAAAAGTCTTTTCAAATCATTAATTTTGAAAGTAGACAAAAATGACGTCATATCTCTTCACACTTCATCACAACAAATGGGGTTAATATAATATGCACCCAGTGCACCAATCAAGAACCCAATATTCACATAGCGGGAAACCCCCGTTAACTAACATTAGATTACATTAAAAGTCTTTTCAAATCAATATTTTTTTAAGTAAACATAACCATTGCTAGATCTATCTACAAATTGCAACTAAATTTACGGAAGTCAAACGAAAAGAGCTTTTTCTAAAAATCCTTCAACAGTGCTCTAATTTAGGGCTGTTATCGATTATATTAAATTTAATCGTTAACTTTTGAAAAATTACCGATTAATTAATCGATATATTTGTTAAGCTAAAAATAAAGATGTATGACGTCAATAAACTGAAAATTTCAAGGGAAGTAATAAAATCGGACAATTGCTATGGCCATTAAGTTATTTTTAAAAGAGTTAGCACTGAAAAGAAGTTAAATAACGTATTAAATTTGAGGCACTTGAAAGAAAATTTCAAGTTAATTTTGTAAATATTAAAGTCATACAGCTGTATAGAAATTGTTTGATGATTAGTAAAAACATAAAGATCATCTTTTTATCCCAAGTGGTTAGAAAGCTATTTTTTTTTTTTAAAAGACATCATAATCTCTTTTTCCACTGTTTCGTTTTCCTTCATATTTTGTGCCCTTTTATTGCACTTTTTAAAATGTCCATAACCTAAATATTTAATTTAATTAAATTAAAAACACGTACTATTGTTAGGGGATATATTTAAAAATAAGTAGAATCTAGTTCAATATAATGTCAATGAATTTAAAGTTTGTTATTGTTAAATAGTTAAAACTATGTTGTTGTTTTTTTTAAATATCATTGTCCTTATAAAACAGGTTATTTTTACTCTTTCTGAACTCCCTTATCGGAGAAGTTTGTACGTAAAAAACATAATATAATAAGAACTATTATTAATTATTTATTAATAAATCGAATTTAAAAAAAANGAAGCGAGAGTGCAAGAAATTCTCATGTGCATCCATAGGATTTATTATTATTATTTTCCAGGAGATATAGTACATATTTTCGACATTTTTTTTTTGGCCCTTAACATATTTGCAAAAGACCCGAAACCTCCATCTGGAATGGTTCAGGAGAAGTTGCATGTGCAAGCTCGTCAGACATTTCGAATATATTAACGACATTTTTCACATGGGGAAATTGCGTTAAAAACACATTTACATTACACATAAATTTAAGAATATAAATGTACCATATGTTCTTTTAGACTAAATTTTTAAAAACCCGTAAAAACAAGTTTCGACTATAAATCCTTTATCTACAAGTCTTTCTTGCTGCATTGCGCTATGAGATAGCTTTTGTTTAACTTGAGTTTTGATAATGATCTCTCACATGATGCAATGGAAGCGGGGTGGGTTAACTGGATTCGGGTGAGGGTTGCAAGGTTTGAGCACACATTAACATAAGAAGCCAGCTACCTCAATGTATCAATTGGTAATTGTGGTACTGGCTTGTTAATGAAAAATTCCCCTGCATAAATGACATCATTGAACAAGCGATTTTGGTATTTCATTATACTAACAGGAAAACGTAACAGTTTTTAATCAGCGTGTCCTCACCCATGGAATTTAGTCGTCGTTTGGTTCAAGAAAGAAACCAAAGGTGTCCACATGGTTTTCAAGCCTTTAGAATGACAGCCCTACATCAGAACTCAATTCCCCAGCAAATATCTTCTTTTTTCTGTTTGTTTTGCTTAAATGAAATCAATAGCATTCAGTGCCTTATTTTGCTATTCCATTGATTGCGTTACCAGTTTCGTACGTTTCTTATCATTTTGTATAAAGCATGAAAAGGTCTTAATCTCTCCAGCAGCTTCCGTGTGTGCATTCCAGACTTTGTAGTTTCTTCTGAATTATTTTTTGTTTTGGGGCAGGAGATTTGACCAGAATTGCAGATACGCAAAAAAAAAAATCATAATTTTCCGCTGCATGAAGAAGATTCTGCACACTACTTCAAGTGTTTATTCTTTCAGTTGTTGATTTAGAAAGTCTCTCCAACAGCTTGATGATTTTGTCAAGATGCAAGGAAACTGAAAACGTAGCTTCTTCTCTTGCAATATTTTTACTTTATTTTTACTCACGGCTCCAGCTTGTTCCAGTTTGTTCCATCCCTGGGATGAATTGGAGGAAAAAGTTGAGCACTTCATGTACAGTTCATAAAAAATGTAACTGTTGAGTCTATCTCAGCAGAATGAAGAGCTGCCAGTTTGAAAGAGTGATTATTACAGTTCAGAAATGTTGTCTTTATGTCTAAGTGACGTTTCTACAGGCCAGACAGATGGTCACTCCTTGTGGCTACGTTATAATAGGTTTGACCTCTGCATCGATCAAAGTCTAGTCCAATATTTTAAAGATTTTTCAGAACAAATTCTTCAGAATTTCGTGCTTCTGGCCTCACAATTTTAGAGTAACCAAGGAATGTCTCTTATTTCGAAACTCTCGACACAGAAGTAACGAACTATAAGGGATACATGTTCGTGGAGAGAAACGTTTGGAGTGAAATCAAGCATCAGAGAAAAGTAACAAACTTGCTTAACTTACCCTATAATTGATTCGCTAACTGTACTGCCCATCAAGTTACTTAACTCATTTAGGATTTCTTGTTTCAAATATTGAGTCTCAACAGATTCTATTCTACTGAAGTGATGTTCTATAAAGTCTTCAAATTCTACTAGAAATACCAAAAATGCTAGAAAGGTCCCAGGATTGGGAGAATCCAGTTTTTTTGTTTTTGTTTGTTGTTGTTGTTTTGTTTGTTTGTTATTTTGTTTGTTTTTTTGGGGGGCGGCAACCAAGCTTGCGTTTGTTTTTGCTAAGTTTATTGATAGCTGCTACTACACGCTTCAAAATGTCTCTCCAAAACTACTGATTTTTCTAAATTTGCACATGAAGCATAAGTGACAGCTCGTCTGGTTCTGCCTTAAGCTTTTTACCTTCTAGCTTCCACTTCAAGAAACCTTGTCTGTGGTAACTTCTTCTTCTTGCTCTTTCAGTCTCTCGGGTGTTTTTCACTTGATCAAACCAACTCCAATTTTGCTCAATGCACTAGATAAGTGCTTGTAAAACTTTTCAGTATGGCAGACTGGTAGGAAGTGCTGGTGGGCTATTTTCCTTGTACTGACGTGGCAGTGGAATGTAATGTATTTCAATTAACCTTATGTGCTTAATGCCGCATTGACATAGTCAGTATTACTAACTACTGTTTGGCGTTTATTTAGACCCGATAGATTTTATGGTTTGCAATGAAAGGACAAAAGACGGATAATTTTTCCGTTTTTTTTAAATAAATTCCAGGAAATCCAGTGAGCCTTTTCCGTAATTACTTTTTTCCGTGTTCATCTTTGGGACCCCCTTAACATATTGTTCATGGGAAGTACATTTCATAGCTGGAACATACTCAATTATCTAAAACGCATTTTCCCTCAAGATAAATTAAGTTACAAAAAAAGCAAGCTTTTCAATTTTTTCGTGTCATTTTAAGTTTTCAATTGTTTCATAATTTTGTTTTTAAGGGGAGTTCATAGAAAAATATATACTTAATTTTGCCCCTGTTTTTACATAACTACATACTTAATGTTATTTTCAAATTTTGAGGGGAAAAATTCGCGAGCCGGTAACTTACTCTAGAGTGTTTTTGAAAGAGCATGCAATTTCTGGAGCTTAAATATTATATAAGTCATAATATCTTTGGCGAGTCATAATACGTGTGATATTTCTACGCACTACATGTCCTTAAATTACAGTGCAGATATTATCCGAAGTTTGTGCCATACAACCGCATTGTTCTAGAAATTTGCATTTTTTTAAATGAATTTAAATCATGCGTTAGCTCTTAAAAATCTCTTCATAGGATTACTTTTTTAAACGGAAAAGGTCTCCAAAACATTCTTTTTATTTCCAGTCTATGCATGTCCTTAGTCAAGCGAAGAGGATATTTTTTTAATAAGCAATATATTACTTATGTAAATATTGATGCTTCAGTAAGGTGTGTATGAAACATTTTGAATAGCAATGTTTGGGCTTAAAATTTACCTTGCTAATTAGTTTAAGTTGTATTAAATGTATAACTCAAAGACATGAATTTATAATTTTTGTCTTAAAAAGTAACAACAAAGAAATTTGGGGGGGGGGGAATGTACCCCACCCCACTTTGGTGGAGGAAGTAGTGATGTAGTCATGTAGCTATAAACCCATGCTTTCGTATGGCTTAATATATTTTAGAAAATGTTCAACCTTGTAAGGATCTCTCTGTTGCGATTTTTTTTCTTTTTTCTAATTTTTTAAATGTTATTTGTGTGTTCAGACTTTTCTGTTATTTAACTGATAGTTTTTTTAATTAAAAGTTTTCGCAAATAACGTACTTCATTGTATTTCTTAATTCCTTTCTAGTTGAAAGAAATAGATCCTCTTTTTTTTCAGACACAAAATCGAACGCAGTAAAATTTTTGACTTTCGTGTCAACCCCCTGATGGTGGCACCCGGGGTGGACACCCCACTGTATGTATTATACATGTATTGTGTTACAATCTTTCTATTAAAATAATATAGTAAAGGGTTGGGAAAAGTGGTGCCAGGTGTGGGAAGATGGAGCTACTGCCAGAGGGGTGTTCGCTAACATGCCCAGGCCTAGCAGATCAGACCAGTGGTGGGTACTAAATCGAAGGGAACAGAGTTTGGTTACCCAAATGCGCACCGAGCATTGCCCAACCAAATCGTACTTTAACAGGCTAGATCACAACAGGGACCCCAACTGCCGCCATTGCAGCCAAGCCTCTGAGACGATCATGCACCTGTTGACGTCATGTCCCGTGCTTGACATTGCCGGGGAGGTTAGGGGGGCAGGAGAGTCCTACGTTCAAACAATGTTGTATGGCACTGCCCAACAGATGGAGCAGATTGCCAAAGTAATAGCCAAGGCCTTAAGAGAGTAATTCTCAGGCCCAAAGAATATGTGTTTAGTTTAGTAAAGGGGTGGCCATACACCATGCAGGGATGGTATTTAACAGCATATATACAATTCAAACAGTTTTTTTTTTTAATAATGTGTTTTTCTCCACTACGTGGATTTTTTAATATCACGGGTTTTCTGGGTCCCTGTATACCGTGCTATTCGAGAGAATACTGTATTTATTTCTTACTAGATAATTATTCTACAACAATTAATTTCATGAAACGAAAAAATAATTATCTATATCCAATTCTTCATAACATCGTGGTCCCATGACTCACTCTTCTACACCTTGAGTAGTACGGCTCTCCGTTCTCTGTCACTTCCTCCCTCAGTAGATTTGGTTTTGAAGTGATCACTACAAAATAATATCACATAGAATAGGATAACGTTTTTTTTTAAAAAGATACAAAATGCACAAAAATTGTGCAATGAATTTTTTTTTAAATTTACACTTTTACTAACTGTAGGGCATTTTTCACGTTGTGATTTTCACTGTAACTTTTACTACTCCCTCTTTTCTTGTATCATTTGTCATGTTCTGTTTATTTTTTATTTTTTTATTTTTTATTTTTTTATTTTTTTTGCTTTTTTTTTATCTTTACGTCACTTCTTTCTTGATATAGCATGTCTTAATAAGTTAAATATAATTTTAATACTTACGTAAGTACTGTGTGTTAATTGTGCTGATGAAGACATTTTCCGAAATATTCATTATAGTATTAGTTAAACAATAAAGCTTAAATTTATTGTTTTCAGTACACCATTTGTTTGTGTATTTTATATTTTATTTTCTCAAATATGAGACATCAGGTAAAATACAAACATTTAATTTCCTTTCTTTTCTTTTCTTCTTTGGAATAAAAAAATCTGAGCCTTTGTGGTGAAGCGAGAGTGCAAGAAATTCTCATGTGCATCCATAGGATGCTTTTTTGAATGGAAAATGAAATCAGGAAATTTTTTGGAGACCTCCCCTATACGTCCTCTTTCCATCATCCAAGTTGACTAAAAATTTAATATGATCGAAAGAACTTAACAAATAAATAAGTTACTGGAATTAGAATGCCTAATAAAGGTAATATAAATACGAATAAAATCGTAAGACATACATTTTTTAAATATTTTTCCATTCTTGTTTTAAGAAATTTGACAAATTATTACCAACAAGTTTTGAATCTTTTCACTTTTAAAAAAGTTAATTATTTAATTATTCAACATATTGTTTTTAATATCATGCATTTAATTTTGCATAACAATACTCTAGCATGAGAAGCGCTTTGCCAATGTTTAACAAATAATTTTGAAAAATTAAATTTCAATTTCACAAATAAAGTAAAATCTATCAACAACGTTTGAATTAAAACAATTGATGTCATTCATCCCTATTTCCTTCCTCGAAGCTGAATACTCGATGGCTTGACAGTTTTCATGTAAACCATTATATAAAAAATTATCAGGTTGACCTTCTCTCCATGACACATATCTCAAAGGTGTTCCACTATGACGGTTTATCCAGTGACCTTCCAGGTGCTCGTCTGTGCCACCAACAAGAAAAGATGTATTGTCGGCCACCGGAAGTTCAATCAACGATAGGAGAAAGTCTATTTCATTCTTAGAATCCACTTCTGCCAAATAGCCACCTAGAGCCTCACACGCCATTTCTGCGTTGGCGGCCGAGTGAGGTTCATAAAGGGACAAGTAATATTGATGGCCGTTAAAAAATGTTGATTTCTTAAAAACTGTTGACTCCAAAGCGTTGAATTTGTTGTTGATTTCAGCCTCTAACTCTTGAAGACGATGTAAAACACTGTTGATCGACGCTTGTGTAAAACTGACTGTTTTGTTTTCAGTAAAGACAGAAATATCGTCTACTTGATTAAATACGTTAGCCTTACACTGATAGGTCCCTGATTCTGAAACCTTAGGGTCCAACCATTCAACTGTTAGGAATGATACACGAGCTGAGTCAATGACTCCACTACTTCCGCTTATACCGTAATTCAGGGCGTCTATATGTGGCGTTGGGTGCGTATCTTTATTGATTGAAGCAAGTTGAACAAACGTAGAGTTGGCTGATAATTTTTTAATCGCTAATGAAAAAACATGATATCCAGATGTCGATACTGGTGGGAAACGGCAGGTCACAGTAAGAGATTTTGTAATTTCTGCTTCAATGACGGCTGGTGTAGTTGTGATTGTTAATTGACCAACTGGAGTGTTTTATAAATAAAACGAAAGTATAATATAAAATTTAAAGGACAGCAAATAAAATAAATCGTTGTTTTTTTTTAGTTTTTAAAAAATTTGCATTTTTCAATATTGAAAAAATGTGTATATAATAAACATAAATAACGAAAATCTATTTATAGTTATTTTTCGCTTAAGAATACCTGTTAATGGGAATACACTTATAAAGTATAAATACATGTGGAGATAAATTAAAGCCATTGCTAACACAAATCTTGACCGATTCCAAGTCGTGGTGTTAAGTGGCGAGAAACAAGGCACAGTTCAGACCTATATAGCACGATTTTAGTGAGGGATTCTAATATCCTCTACAATGACACACTTTATAAAACCGATATTAGTTTGAATTGTTACACAATTCACATAGTAAGTTCCTTTTATTAATATTACTTTGGTGAAATGGTGCAGCTATTGCAAGTTTAGGTGGCCATGGCACCCCAGTTTATTATGTGTGTTTTACAAGGCATGGCCGCCTTTTCTTCTCCATGTTATGTCGGGAACCCATCAAAATTCTAGCTAACTGTACTTTCATTCCGCTAATCACTTCCAAAAATGTAAATGACTTTTGGCTTTGAAAATATTTTTTAAAATTCGAAACGCGCTGTCTGGCTTAAATCTTGAGTTACATTTGAACTGAGATGATAAGGTTTTGTCAGAAAATTAAGGTGTGGCTTTCAGCTAGACAGTAGCTAGATTTATAATTTAAAAAATAACGTTTGAGAAAGGCGTTATATTAAATTGATGACATGGTCAAAAAAGAAATAACCTTAATATTATCTTATATTAACAAATGATGCAGGTGTATTTTAAAAAAATTCTTATAACTTCTTTCGTTTTTTTTTAAATCGGAAAACCAACCAATATGATGCCAGAGTATATTTTTACTATAAGACAACTAAATCTTATGCAACTCATGGATGGTGTGTAGTTCTTAAGCTTAAAACTAATCAAATGAATAAAAAGAGTTAAGGTAATAGAGGAAAATAATTAAAAGGTGCAATAAGATTACCAATAGAATAAAAGTGTGATATCTGGTGACCAGGAGACGGTGTCCGGGCAGCCCCAGCTGGGACGTTAACTCATTGCCAGTGTGTCGCAAGGGGTACAGGAGCGTTGCCGGTCCCTTGTAACGTCCCCGTGTTAACAGAAACGTTATGTTAAAAAAGATGGGGAGGTTAGAGAAAGACATAAAGAAAGAAAGTCACAACAGAGGAGTGAAATGAGATTATGATTGACTAAAAGGGTTTGTTGTAGTCCTTACAATAAGTTGATCAGTTGACTATATATACGACCCAAATCAACAGAAGAAAAGATAAAATTTAGAAAATACTTATATTTAAACAAAGATAAACTCATATGAGTAGCGAAGTTAATAGTGCGCTCGGATCACAAGCTAAGGGGCGTGGGATCGAGCCCACTTTAAAGCCTCTATAAATATGTTAAGAAATGACTAACACTAAGAAAGTCCTCCGCTGGAGAGGATTGGACGTTACCATGGTTCACCAAGCCCGAGTGTGTTCGAATGGAGACGTTAGAAACCGCTACGGTCTCGACAAAAGAGATAATGGGATTACTTTTTTTTTAAAATCATTTATGACGATAGTGCTGAGTTAATGGCAAAGACAGAAGAAAGGAATGTGGCGAATGATTTATTTTGAGTCAAGTAATACAAGCCTAGAAAATGGCTAGACGTTCTTTCTTATTCTTTTACGAAGAAAAAAAAAAGTTGGTTAAACTTTTCGAAAAATTTGTTGATGTTATTTTAAAAAATTATTAATTCTAACACACAAGTTTAATAAACAAATTTTGGTTGAATGCATTCATAGAGCGAAATATGTCAAATAGATCTACTTGATTTCATTTCTTTTATTTTAAGTTTTGATCAAGAAATTCCATAATATATAAACTTTAAAATAAAAATGGTAAAGGAATATTTTTTTTTTAACTTGTAACATTTATTTCAGCCAATGCGATAGCCTTCATTCACTGTTATGTCTTATCTTGTTATAGATGCTCCTTCTACACAGAAGATTATTGCCTCCTAAGTTTATCTATGGTTTGTGTTTGGCCCTGCAATCTTATTAGAGTTTTTCAAGATGATAAGGTGTAAGCTTTCCTGGCTTTATCAGGCACCCATTTCACGCCCGAATTCTGGACAGGAAGAAAGAAAACCTGTGTCTGTTCTTGCATTTGGAATAAGAAAGGTGTTTTTATCCTTACGTCTATCTGAGTTTTGTGTTAAGTTTTTTCTATGTTGTTTTCTAAATTAGAATTAATCGCTTTTTGCAAAATTCCTAATTTACTCTTAGTTCTTCTATCCTTTCAAGGTTTAATGATGTAACTAATAGTGCTACTCTAGTCAGTTTTGAGTATTCTCCAGTAATGAATCTTGCAGCTCTTTTTTTGAATTTGTTCTAGTTTATCAATGTTTTCTTTGGTGGATGGGACCCATAGAGAAATGCATATTCTAGTATAGGTCTCACCAGGGTGATGTAGCATTTAAGTATTATATCTTTATTACATTTGTACACGTTTGTTTTACAGCCCTTTTAAATTAGTTGATTTAATTTTAATAAAATGTAGCTATATTATTTCACAAAATTAAAAATAAACATAGTCATTTGCTCCGAATCAACATTGTAGTAATTATTTCCCAAACCTCGAACTTGAGAATTTTTCTCTTACCGTATTTTTTTTTTTATTTTTTATTTTTTTTTTTAAATTTGGGCATGATGTAATAAAAATACAATCGAAACAAATAACCTTCTTGTTTATTATTTAAAAGATTTAGTTTTTAAAAGGATTTCATGAGAACTTAAAGATAAGAAACATGTGTTGATTTGATAAAAGGCAAACAACATCCAGCTCCAATGACATAACTAGGTTGGGGAGTTTATTTTCTTTAGCTACATTTGGGAAAATAATAAACGACTTCTGGCATGCCCCGATTTAATGACATCCCAGGTCACAACTGTTTTTTTAAAAATGAATTTATCAAATTTTATTTCAAAATATAAAGGCTTTTTCGAGGACATTCATTTCCTAATCTATATGGAAAATAAAACAATTTCTGTGATAGAACATTACTAATACTAAATCAATAATTATTTTTTGTCCAATCATTTTTCGATTTCTTAACATTTGGTTCCAGCAGGGGCGGATTAAGACTACACGGGGCTTCTGGCTGCAAGCAAACGGGGTCCCTATAAAGCCAGCGTCCCTTTAAGTAAAATGATTGCTAGCAGCTAATATAATACAGTGAATAAATAGTCCATTGGTTCCTTGATCATGCTTTGTCAGTACAATGGGAACGGCTTTCCCAACCAAAAATATTAATCATGAAAGAAAAAAAAACATGAAAACAAAGAAATAACTGTTAAGTGAATGCCGGTACATTAAAATTGAGAGTTAAAAATTTTTTTTTCAAAATTCCACCACTAAAAATCGATACCGACATCAATGCACCACAGGCCTTAACTCTTCCACACGGCCAGCAGAGCTTTTCGAAAGTGGTAAATTTTAAATATATAAACAATATTCTCTAATGTTCTCTTAACGAGCCATTAAATTCAAGTTTTTCTATTATTAAAGACTATTGGGTCTGAATAGTGATCAGATTAATAGATAAGATTTATTTATTAATATATTTGTTTTATGATATTTTCAAGGGTTGGTGCAAACATTTGTACACTTTTATTATTAAATAATAAAAGTTTTGGGGCCCCAAAACCACCTGGAAATAACACACTGGAAAATTGTTTACGCAACGAGAACTTTGAGAGCATTGTTTTTCCATTTCACCAGATTTAGACGTAAAACAATGAAAAAGGTTTAACAGTGAATTTACTACTGGGAGGGGGGTACAGTGGGGTACTTACTATATATTGTGTATATCATTTATGTATTGTACGCAAATTATTTAAATGGTACACTGAATTATTTGTTATCTCTCGTGCGTTTTTTAATACGAAGTATTATTATTATTATTATGTATCAGGGCCGCCGCTAGAATTTTTGGGGCCCCTGAATACTGGGTTCTTGTCCCCCCCCCCCCCATGGTAATAAAATACGACAAAAACACGGAGTGGTTTGATGCACATTGGGACAAGATATAACCTGTCACTGGAGCCAACAGGAAGACTCTTAAGACTTAAAAGAAAAAGCCTACACCCGAGAGGCCGCATGCCTTAAAAGCAGCCAAGTCACATGCCTAATATGTCGCACTTCAATGCGACAATACCTACTGGTTTAACCTCTGGTACAGCATACAGTCAGCTGCAGACGTGGGGAATGCTAAAGCCATGTACGAAAATATCAAAAAAAAGCATTGGCTTCCAAAGTTGCCCCCCTAAAGTCCAAGATAGTGTCTAAGACAAAACAGCGCACCCAAAAGGTGGCTTGAGCATTAACAGGAATTGTATTCAACAGTTACCACAGTCTCCAGCACCACTCTAGATGACATCCCCGTTATGCTGCCTTTGGAAGAACTTGATGTCGTGCCAGCAAAGGAAGAGCTTAGCAAAGCAATTGACTGACTAGCTTGTGGGAAAAGCCTAGGAATGTAGGCCTACCACCAAAAGCTTTAATGAGTGGCAAGACAGTTTTACTACAAACTTTCCACGAGCTTATGAACCTCTGCTGGGAACATGGCTACATTCCCCAGGACAACGGCATCTCACTCCTTCATTTTGTAAGAGATTGGTCTTTGCCCGTGTCATACTAACGCGATTAAAGAGTTTAGCCTCCCAAGTTTATCCAGAATCTCAGTGCGGTTTCAGCGCTGGTCGGTCAACAATAGACATGGTGTTCTCCAAACGGCAGCTCCAGGAAAAATGCCATGAGTAGCAGGTGCGCTATGCCAAAGGTACATGAAAGCAGCCAGAATACGCACGCGCGTCTGGGGTGTAAAGTAGAAAACGGATCTACATGGCGCACAGTTGTAAAGGAAGGCGTCATAGTAGCCGAGGAGCGAAGGATGGAGAAGGCAGATAGGTGAAAGGCCAAAACATTGAGAATAACATAATTTTTGTGCAAAAGCTGAGGTAAAGACTGTCACTCAATGCTAGGACTGCACAGCCACACGAGGAAATGCACCTCAGACAAAAGGTGAGACGGAATGACGCCAACAAAATTAATCTGGTTCTTGAGGTCTCGTATTGCGCCTGTTACTGACCACTCACCCCAAGCGTTATTAAAGTATTAAGTTTCTAAAGCCGTAATGACAATACCCTGTTCACCAAGACTGCTCAAAAGTTCATGATCATAACACAATATAATTCTTCGTACATTTCTTAATACCTTAACATTACGAATGCAATTATCAGTATATCATTATATAACTAATATGTGGGGCACACTGCCACATAACATCTTAGGTTTTTGGACCCCAAAAAATTTGAAAATTGTCATAAAACGCTAAATCATATATCATTCTAAAGGGCTAGCTCTAAGCTTTTTAAAAACACAAAAATGCACGTTGAACAGACGTCGAGTTATCATTTTTTCGGGTGAATTTTTTAAGCCCTCCCCCCTCCCACATACACTATATTTTTTAACTTTCAAAAAATTATGACCAATATTTTTTAACTTTTCCCCCTTTTTTTGGCAATAACTTTTATTTTATTTTTTTAAAAATAATTTCACCAAAGTTTCAGAAGACAATCCCATTCTAATCGACAAAATTATAAATAACTTAATTCTTTACAAAAAAAATATTTATTTTTTTAAAATAATTCGTTTGTAAAAATAATCTGTCTTACGCCAAATTTAGAAGAAGAAGAAAACAAAATGTTTATAGTATTTTAATTAAAAATATGTTGAATTAAATTGTTAAATCAATACTTAGATCTATATGTATTACAGAAAAGTATTTTTTTAAAATAACATGAATGCATGAAGCTATTAACTTTGGTAACCATATTGTCGCTATTAGCTAAGTGTTATGTATTTATTTGAAGACACCAATACTCGATATTTACCTGTGTTGAAACAAAGAAAGGGCTGCTTCTAAGATTTAAGAAATTATATAACTATAAAAACTATACTTCAATATTAACTTTGGTTTAAAATAAGTCAGTCACAGCTTACCGGGTCGTAAAAGGGATTTTAATAAATCCAATTTTCAAATCTACTCAAATTAGTAAGAGACTCGATACTTACTAGTGTTGAAACAAAGAAAGGGCTGCTTCTAAGATTTAAGAAATTATATAACTATAAAAACTATACTTCAGTATTAACTTTGGTTTAGAATAAGTCAGTCACAACTTACCGGGTCGTAAAAGGGATTTTAGAAAAAATCCAATATTCAAATCTACTCAAATTAGTAAGAGAGTTGCAGGAAGACATAAATATGACGTATTTGATGACTGTAATATATTATTTTTAATAAAATTGTGACGTAAACACGAAATTCCGAAGAAAACCTTTAACTAGCCACTTGTTTGCAGAAAGTTTTGCAGTCAATTGACATCATAAGCTCAATTTTAAAACTTTTTGTTACATGTCACTTGAATTATTGTCCGAATATATATCTACGCGCACAGCATCAGCATTAAAAAAAACTTGCATGGCTGACGGGGGCCCCTGCCGTAGGGGCCCCTGAATGAATTTGTGGATTCACCCCCTGGTGGCGGCCCTGTTATGTATTTTTGTTATTGTATTGTCGTCAAATTCTAAAATGTCTTATGAATTTGATGAAGATATTTTGTAATTGTTTTTCCATTAATTTCTGGTTTCTAGTCTCCACTGAATCTTAAAGGGATTTTACGATGGTTTGGGAAACAATACAAGTAAAACGATTTAACATATATAAAAAAAAACAAAGCAAAGTCCCATCAGCAACATCAACATCTTCAAGGTGGCGTGTAAGTTTTAAGGATTTTACAATCAAATAAATATAAATTACAGTGTTAGATATTCACAAACGTTCCTCCATAAATGATGTCACTCGATTTTAACCATTTTACCCCCCCCCCTCCAATTGTCACAGTTTGTCACAAAAACGTAGACCCTTCCCTCGAATATGAAGTCACAAAGCTTTGATCCCCGCCCCCCTGAAAGCCGTATATTTTAATTGAAAATTTGTCGATTGCAAATTACTTTTTGTCATTTAACTATGTGTTTAGTGTAAATCAGCTCTCTTATAGCGTACCACGTGTGAAGCCAATGAACACGCCATTAAATTAATTGAAAGCAATCACATATTGAATTGGAAATGTTATTTACAGTAGCGCATTTTGATATGACGTCACAATTATTTCTTTTTTTAAACTCCCCGTCGTCACACATCGTCACAAATGCTCGATGCCGCTCTTTTTTAGCGCATTTTCGAGATGTCGAATGCGCTATTGCTCCCGTTTTGTCCGTCCGTCATCACCCTTGATCACAGCATCCATAAGTCCTAGACCCATGATGTATATATGTTTTTTTGTATGTCCTGACCTGCCATTTGTACATCAACACTCAGTTACTCGATCCGTTTAAAAAAACCGTTAAAACTACCAAAAAACTTTGCGAATCGAGAGGTAACACTGGCGCAGGGAACGGCCGCCATTGCTGGAAGTCGAATACATCATTTTATTTTTCAAGCATTAAAGAGTGAGTGGTACGAAAGGGGGCAAAAGAATTAGTTTTTTTTTTTTTTTTTTTTTTTTTTTTTGACGTCATTAGAATATGTGTAAAAGTTTAGAGAGTTTTACGTCATCATTTGTGGTGACTTGTAGTTAGATTAAAGAGAAAATAAAAATTTTTAAAATGTAAAGAAATGACTTTTAAATTTTAAAAAATGTCAAGTATATTCATTACATAAGAAAATTCATAAAAATATGTCTAAAATCTAAACACAATTACTGATAACTACATAATGCTGATATCTAACATAAGTACTGATACATAATACGAAAATGCGCTAAAACGTCATGAGTTCCAAAAGGGACCAGGCTTAACATGATTTTTTTTAAGGCGCGTGACGTCATTTTATGAACGTCCCCAAACGGAACAACATGGTGAGATTCTGCACGAGGATTCAATAGCTATCAACATAGTAAATTAGGATGAAAAGTTAAGCCAAAATAATAGATCACAGCAGACATAACTAAATTAAAGTAACGAAATAGAAACATCTTCCTTCATCAGGTATTGTATTGTAACTGTGAATTTATTTTGAGGCTTTTACGTATGTGCGCCTGGGAGATTAAGCACTCACTGGATGTCATGACGTCACTGTTTAATCTTATATTTTAATAAAAGTCATGCATCGGGTGGTGCGCAAAAAATTAAAACGTATATTCTCACCGTAAAAAATATAAATAATATAATAGTCCAAGTCACTGGATCTGGAACGCTGAGGAACGATTTACGACAGTCTACAGCAGTTAGTTGAAAAATTGTGGGGTGATTAGCTCTTTAAAAATATTCAATATGATGACGTCATTGTTTGGTGTGCATCAGTGCGCAAAATACAACCCCTATTATTAAATACTTTGCGTGCATTTCAGAAAGTTCAATATTTTGTATTTATCAAAAAAGGACAAGTTAGTTGGGCTTTTGAAAAAGGTTGGCGCCGTAGGCGTTCTAAAAAAAGGCGCCACGGCGCCCCGGCACAATCTAGTATATGACTAATTGTTTTAGGAAGAACGCACGAACCTGTAACATCAGCATTTGTGTTGAAGTAGACAACAGTTTGCGTTTATAAATCCTAATTATAAAATCCTTTGTTTTATTTAGATTTAAAAAAATAAGCTATTCTTGAAACATATAATCGATTGGGTGGTAGAATTTACAGTGTTCAAGTGGGTATTAATCATTTGTCTATCAATTGTAGCATCATTTTTATCGTGGCTATTGGGGATGAACAGTTATCAATTTGAGTGAAGTTTTTGCGAAATTTATCTTTGTTAAAATAATTATAATGCTGCAATTTTTTGAAAACATAATGATGGCGGTTGATGAAGACCCTGACATCATTAAACGAACTAAAGCTAAGGAACGTCAAGCTAGTTGGCGTGCAAAGCAAACGCCTGTATCAGTTGAAGCTTTTCGCGCAGGAAAATAATGAGTCGCAAAAGAAATGCCTGAGAAGCCATGTCCCCTGATCCTTTACAAGCACATCGAGTGGCCAAAGCTGCATATCAACATCAACGCGTTTTACACATGTCTTCAGCTCAGCTTCCAGCATATCGAGCAACAAGATCGAGAGCGTTTGAATGAAGTTCTTCGTCGGGGAGCAATCAACTTAAACGTTAACAACACTGTTCAACACGATTGTGGACAGTTTGGTGGAATTTTCTAAACTACCAGTATTGTGGGGCGAAGCATTTTGAGGGTGAGCGTCCATCCGATGGTCTATTTACGTCGTGCTATCGCAAAGGAAAGGTTATGCTACAAATTATAAGACATCAATGGAATCGTCGTTGAGTATCTCGAGTTCCTTAGATAACTTGTATCAGAACTTATCATCCCAGTTTCAAACATTTTCGTGACAACATCTGATTGTATAACAGCACGATTAAAATGTAACAGACGGTTGATTTTTTTTTCCGTCTGTTGTTGTTGTTTTTTATTTTAATATAGTATATAAATTATTTTCTTTTTTTAGAAATAAATCTGGTGTGGGGTATGAGTCTGAAATATAATTTACGAAATGTGATGCCTTAATATTGGTAATATGGACTCAAAAAAAAATAATGATAATTTTATTCCTTTATAAAATTATACAAATTCTATAAATCCTTAAAATAAAATAGTAAAATTTAGACTCTAATATACATCAATTTAAATGGGGTTTTTTTTTTTCAATTTTAAAACAGATATTAATACCCTTAAAAAATATTATAATTTTGGTCAAGTAAGTTATAAGAAGACTTTATTTTAGCCAGAAGACTTCTCTAACCTTTTATTGTCTAAACACGGTGCGCACATTTTGTTGAATTCTTTTTAATAAGACTGATTTAGTTACTTTAAAATATTTTAGAAAGTACATTTCATAAAGATCTACATTAAATAATATCGCTATGTATTACGTAGCTTTTGCCTTTTTGATTGAGGAAATGGGCAGTGCACTGAAAGTCAGTTACATTATGTATGACTTTAAATTGTTTTATGATGCAGTGTCGTAAATTTTTATGGGCGTTTTGAGTGACACCAGAGTGGTAAAGATATTTGAGAAAACTGTCATTTATGTTTATTTAGTACATGTGGGTATGAAAATGTAAATTTAGTTTTTATGTCAGTCAAAAATGCTAATTGAATTTAACCTACCTTTTAAAAGTAAGGTAATGTTAAAAGGCACTGCATTAAGTAAAAATAACTCACACGGTAAAATGGTAAAAATTAAATAATTTTGTCTGTTATCTTTTAAAACTCATTCATTTCTTAAATTCTATTTAATTATAAAAATATATAAAATTTAAACCAATAGTGTTTCGTGTTTATGTACGAGTGGATATCTCTTTAAAAATGAATATTTTCAATGTCCTTGATTTATTTAATTTTGTGTCCGTTTTCTGAGCCTGATCCCTCAGTCACTTATCACAAAGTTTTAAGATTCCTACATAAATAGAACGCTTTAATTGTGCTAACTCATTCCTTATACATTATTTACCAAAATATAGCACAACTTAAATTAAAATAATATGCATTAATATTAATTTTCTTAAAATATTTTAATTAGTAAAATTTAATCATTGGCTACCGGACTAATGGATAGAACAAAACCAAACTTAGTAAATATAAACCTGAAATGACACTTGAAATTCTAAATTGAATCGAACTACTTCGAGTCTGGGGTACCAAAACAATTTTTATTCTTAAAATGGTATATCTTTGTTTCCCATACGATTTTTCCTAATAAATAAATCTGAAATTTAATTTGGCAAAAAGCATTAATAACCAGCAACTAATATGTGAAAAGGGTCAGTACACTCCAGCTACAAAGTGCGTGTAAATTTGTAGACCATTTATTTATATATTGAAAAAAGCCTGTACATTTTAAAAAAATATTTTTTTATATTTTTAAAAAGTAGATTTTCCTCTCCTTGAATATTAACCCTGGTGTTTGAAATTTATATACTTATGTATAACTCAAAAAAAAAACACTCCCTATGAGTATCGAAACATTATATAAAAATGTAAATTAAAATTTTCATAAATGAACTATTATAAATAAATATATGCACACTTTCATTTTCTGAATATAAACGTTTTAATTTAGTATGTCAATCATCAAAAAGTGTTGCTGCTGACAACAAAAGCGTTTTACAACTGCAGTATTTGAATCTGCTCCACATAATTCAAGACAATATCCGGGTAATTCATGTCACACTGGTTTTTCACAAATAAAGTAATATTTATATATTGTTCTAATTACACAGAATAGATCATTCATCCCTGTAACATTATCAGAATCTAAATACACCAGTGTTTGACAATTTTCATTTATATCATAATTTTTTAGATTATCTGGTTGGTGATTGTGCCAAAACGTGTAACCCAAAGGTGTTCCACTATGACGGTTGATCCAGTGACCTTCTTGGTGCTCGTCCGTGCCACCTAGGAGAAAAGATATTTCACTGGCCAATGGCCTTCCCATCAACGATATTAGAAACTCCATTTCATTCTTAGAATCCACTTCAGCCAAATAGCCACCTAGTGCCTCACACGCCATTTCTGCATTGGCAGCAGAGTGTGGTTGATAAAGGGACAAGTAATATTGATGGCCGTTAAAAATGGTTGATTTCTTGAATAGTACTGACTCCAAAGCTTTTAGTTTGTTTCTTATTTTAGTACCAAACTCCTGTATACGATGAATTACACTGCTTATCGATGCTTGTGTAAAACTGACAGCTTCGTTTTCAGTAAAGACAGAAATATCGTCTACTTGATTAAATACGTTAGCCTTACACTGATAGGTCCCTGATTCTGAAACCTTAGGGTCCAACCATTCAACTGTTAGGAATGATACACGAGCTGAGTCAATGACTCCACTACTTCCACTTATACCGTAATTCAGGGCGTCTATATGTGGCGTTGGGTGCGTATCTTTATTGATTGAAGCAAGCTGCACAAACGTAGAGTTGGCTGATAATTTTTTAATCGCTAATGAAAAAACACGATATCCAGATGACGCTAGTGGTGGGAAACTGCATGTTACGGCAAGGGTCTTGGTAATTCCTTCTTCAACGACAGTTGGGATAGTTGTTATTGTTAATTGACCAACTAAATTGATATTAAAAAATGAAACAAATTAGGGTACAACATATCAAATATTAAATACTTTTTAAAAACATTTTTGTATAGACTTGCCAAAGATAAGATTTTGGATTGAATTAAAAGTAGATAGTAAAATGCGACTAAATTCATAAAGAAAAAATTATCTGATATTCGTGAAAGTTAATTTCCGTTAAAAAATACCTGTTAATTGGAAGAGGCTTGTTAAACATAAATACAAGTGGATTGAATATGAAGCCATTTGTCACACAAATCTGGACCTAATCCAAGTTGTGATTGTTGTCAAGTGGTAAGGGACACTGGGACTATTACAAAATTTTGACCTATATAAGACGATTTTCTTGAGAGATTCTAATTTCCTTTAAGAGGACACACATTATATGACAAGCATTAATTATAAACCTTTTCATAGTTCACACATCAATTTCCTTAAAAGTCTTTGGGGAAGATGGATCTGCGTTCACATTTTTCAGTCGTTTTTGTGTTATATAGCCTTGTTTATATTACCAAACCTATTTCGAACCTTCATCGCATTAACAGCGAAATGCATTGTAATCTCGTCCACACACGTAAATTACTACTGGCTTTAGATCTAATTACAATTTAAATTTCTAAGAAAATTGTCATCTTTAAATCTTGTCTTTAATTCAAATCTAGTTTATACTAAATATTGAAAGAGAAATAAGGTGCGAGCTTTGGTCAAACTCAATATAATATCTAGTCTATATATATATATTAATCTAATTTAAAATTATAGAATTTGAAGGAGACGTAATATTGACGGCATGGTACATGAAGAAATAAGTTAAATGACATCTTATACAACTCTACACGAATTTATACAATAATTACAAGTATTTATTTTTTCTTTCCTTTACAGTTACGGAACATTCCACTCTGATTAGAACATTATATATCTATATATATAAAAATGAAAATATGTCTGTGTGTGTGTGTGTGTGTTTGTGTGTGTGTGTGTGCTTGTGCTTGTGCTTGCTTGTCCGTGGTAACTGACTAAACTATTCATCCGATCGCAATGAAAATTTTAAAGACTTTTGAGTACCCTCACGGAATGGTAACTGGCTACTTTTTTTTCTCAGTCTAACACTAAAGGGGCGCCGGGGGCCCCAAATGTGAATTTTTGCTTACATGAGCTATATAAAAACTAATTTAATCGTTAACTACTAGCTTTTTTGATTGATCTTAACCAAATTTTGCAATTAAATTCTTGATAGCCATTATTTAAATACCATAGTGCACTAAATTCCAAATGGCAACTCCTTCGAGGCTGGGGCCCCAAAGTACGTGTTTTCTTAAACGTTTACGAATTTTTTCACTATTCAATTATTAAAGTTCTTGACAAATTATGATAAATGTATCCATTATTATGAGTCTTAAAATAAACAGTTGTTTTGAGCTTTATATCTTGCCCAGAATGGGCCCCTAGGGCCCTTAATGTCGTTTTTTGCCAATATAAGCTGTATAAAAAATAGTTTAAGCGATAGCTACTTGATACATTGATGGATCTTAAACAAACTTGGTATATAAATACTTTATAGTCAATATTAAAATATTATAGGGCACTAAACTCCTAATGGCAATTCCTTCGAGGCTGGGGGCCCAAAATACGTGTTTTCTAAAACGTTTAAGAATTTTTTCACTATTCAATTATTAAAGGTCTTGACAAATAATGATAAATGTATCCATTATTATCCATCTTAAAATAAACTGTTGTTTTGAACTTAATATATTGCCCTGAATGGGCCCCTGGGACCCTTAATGTCGTTTTTTTTGCCTTTATAAGTTATATAAAAAATAGTTTAAGCGATAGCTACTTGATACATTGATGGATCTTAAACAAACTTGATATATAAATACTTTATAGTCAATATTAAAATATTATAGGGCACTAAACTCCTAATGGCAACTCCTTCGAGGCTGGGGGCCCAAAATACGTGTTTTCTAAAACGTTTAAGAATTTTTTCACTATTCAATTATTAAAGGTCTTGACAAATAATGATAAATGTATCCATTATTATCCATCTTAAAATAAACTGTTGTTTTGAACTTAATATATTGCCCTGAATGGGCCCCTGGGGCCCTTAATGTCGTTTTTTGCCTATATAAGCTATATAAAAATTAGTTTAAGTGATAGCTACTTGCTAAATTGATGGATCTTAACCAAACTTGGTATATAAATACTGGATAGTCAATATTAAAATATTATACGGCACTAAACTCCTAATGGCAACTTCTTCAGGGTTGGGGGCCCAAAATACCAGTTTGAGTAAGCGTTTAAGATTTTATCCCTCAATTTAATTATTAAAATTCTTAACAAATAATGATAAATGTCTCTATTATCCGTATTGAAATGAACAGATGTTTTGAACTTTATATCTTCCCTTGAGAATGGGCCCCTGGGGCCTTTAATCTCATTTTTTTCTAATATGAGCTATATAAAAATTAGTTTATGCGTTAGTTACTGAGTAAATGAATGGATCTTAACCAAACTTTTTATTTAAAAAACTCCGTATACCATATTTACAAAATAAAGGGCAATGAACTTCTTATGTTCTTTTCATCGGGGCCGTTGGGCCTAAAATGTATTTTTCTTAAATTTTAAAGATATTTTCCCATTCATTTTTAACAATCTCGATAAATATATTCATAATGAAATGGAATAAAAATGAACAGATTTTTTAAATTGATATCTTGCACTGAATGTGGCCGGGGGCCCCTAAATATGTTTTCCCTTCTATATCTATCTCTATATTGTGTGTGTGAGTTTATGTCGTTTAAAGCTGACTAAAACATGTATCCCATCGTCATGAAAATGTTTGTGACCGATGAGTACCCTTCAAGAATGGTAACTGCTACTTTTTTCTACATTTAACACTAAAGGGGCGCCGAGGGCCGATAATGTCATTTTTTTGGTGCTAAAATTAGCTATATAAAAATTAGTTTAAGCGCTAACTATTTGCTATATTGATGGATCTTAACCAAATTTTGCAATTATATTCTTGATAGCCAATATTAAAATACCATAGAGCCCTTAACCCCTAATAGCAGCCCAATCGGTGCTGGTTTATAGCTGACTAAACCATGTATTCGGTCGTATTGTCACTTTTGCAGACTATTGCGTGCACTCCCAGGAAGTTAACAGGTAATTTTCTTTGTCAATTAAACACACATAGGGCGCCGGTTGCTCATAATGACATTTTTTGCTTATATGAGCAATAGAAAATTAGGTTAAGTACTAGCTACTTGGTAAATTGATGGATCTTAACCAAATTTTGTTTTAAAAAAACTTGATAGCCAATATTAAAATACTATTAGGTCCTGAATTTTTAATGACCATTTCTTCGGGGCTGGGGGTGCCAATAGTCTTTTTTAGGGGGGTGTTAATGTTTAAGAGATTTTGTCAATTCAATATTTAATCAACGACAAATATATCCATTATCATGCAAATTGAAATGAACATCGTTTTTAACTTAACATCTGGCTTTAAATGAGCCCTATCATGTCTTTCTTTTCTTTAATTAAGTTTATTCGTTAGATTTTGTGTAAAAGAATTGATCTTAACCAAAATTTGTTAACAAAATCTTGGTAGCCCATATTAAAATGCTATAGGGCACTAAAATTCTAATGTAATTTACTTTTGGGCTGGGGGCCCCGAATGTCTGTTTTTGGTATATGCTTAAGATATATTCCCCATTCGATTTTTAACAATCTATAGGAATATATATGAATGATGAAACTGAATTAAAATGAACAGCTTTTTGAAATTGACATCTTGCGCAGAATGGGCACAGGGGCCCCTAAATGTCGTTTTTTCCTTTATATTACCTTTACAAAAATTAGTGTTAGTTTAAGTTACTAAGAAAATAAGGGATCTTGCCAATTTTAGTACATAAAAACTTAAGAGTTTATAAATATTTTCTATAAGTAACTGAACTCTTAATGTCCCTTCCCTCGGGCAGGCAAACCGAAATGTTTTTGTAATGCGCGTTAATAATTTAATTCCCCAATCAATTTTACACGATATAGAGAAACAAAGCTTGAGTACAATGGCGATTAAAAAAATAATAAATCATCACTTATTTTAGAGCCCGGCCCCTTAATTTCGTTTTTTTTNTTTTTTTTTGTCTTATAAAAATTCAAGAGTCTATAAATAATTACTCTAGGAAACTGAACTCTTTATGTTCATTCCTTCGGGTAGGCGGCCCCAAATTTTTTTGTAATGCACGTTAATAATTTAATTCTCCAAAGCAATTTTACACTATATTGAGAAACATAGCTTGAGTACAAAGTAGCACTTATTTTAGAGCCTAGCCCTTTAATGTCGTTTTTTTTAAAGCTTTTAAATTATTATTTTATTTATCTGTTTGCCATGATCTTTGGACTTTTTTTCGCACTTCAGTGTAGGTTTCTGGCATAATTGTTTTTAAAACATATCACTCATAGGATTCTTAAATTGTCATTTTTACTGAGATCGTTGCAACGCACGACCGGGTCTGCTAGTATCTTATAAATATTGCGTTAAGACACGTCTGTGTGAATCTGCTATGGCCGGTAACTCTTGATTTTTTATTTATTTTTTTAAATTGAAAATATAGACGTAAAATGATAATGATTTTGGTTTTGAGATTAACAGAGTGTTTGGTATTAGTATTGCGGGCCGTAAAGTAATATATGATGTGACGTCATGAATCTTTCATTATATTAAATTGGGAAAAGGGAACACTGTTAAGGGAACACTGTTAAAAGAGCAATGCTTTATCTCTGTTATTGGTTATTACTTTTTTGTTGATAATGCGAGTGTGTGAAGAAGCATGTGCCCGAGTTAATTCATGCGTGTGTGTGTGTCTGTGTATAAGTACGTCTGTGTGTGTCTGTGTATAAGTACGTCTGTGTGTGCGTGTGAATGTGTGTTTGAATTAGTAGTGAACTGATGATTGATTTCATAGATTGCCATAAGTAAAATTAAAGATTGAAAAGAACTTACCAGGTCATTCTAAGAAGAGAATGGTTTATTTATAGTTAAAATTATGCACTGGGTTAAGAAAAATTCCGTTAATTTTATGAACACCAGTATCTGCCAATGGGTGCTTGAAGAAAAGATCGCGGGAAGTAATTGATTATAACTCCAATAATTGTTAAAGAGAGGATAAATCTGTAATCATTTTTTCAGAAATGGTTTTACTTTATGTTTCATGTAAGAAATATTAAGCATTTGCGCATTAGACTGCTATCATGAATCGCCTCAATGGAAAATAAACATTTAAAAAAACGTATAGTCACTTTTTATACACATGTTGCATTGGCGATTTTTTTTTTTTTTAATCTCACTCGTGTGGAGCCGGGAGCCCAACAACATTTTTTTCCTTTTATGGGCTCTATAAAAATTGAAAATCACAAATTTTCCTATTTCCCGTGTAGTTAGAAGCATGAAACTTTAGAAGTTTTTTTAGTAAATGCTCTCGACGATAATTAGAAAAAAAGAGTTAAATTTCCCACTCATGGGGGCCGGGACCCCAAAAACTTTTTTTCCTTATATGAGCCAAATAAAAATTGAAAATCACTAATTTCCTATTTCCCGTATAGGTAGAAGCATAGGAAATTTTTTGAGTACATGCTCCCGACGAAAATTGGCAAAAAAGAATGTTAAAACACCCTCTCATGGGGGACGCGGGCCCAAATATAGTTTTTGTTATATTAAAAACCAACTATCAATAATTCTCCAATTTTCCGTGTAGGGAGGAGCATGAAACTTTGGGTAATTGTTAAGTACCCTCTCACGACGAATGCTGTTGTAAAAGAATTTTGAAATACACACGTATGGGGGCTGAGGCCCCAAAAACTTTTTTTCTAATTTGAGCTTTATAAAAATTGAAAATCACTAATTATCCTATTACCCGAGTAGGTAGACTCATGAAACTTTGGGGAATTGATAATTACACTTTTACGATGGTAGCAGTTAAAAAAATATTTAAAATATTACTTACTGGGGGCCGGGGGGGGGGCTAAAGTGTAGTTTTTTCCTAATATAAACTATATAATAACTGAAAATCACTAATTCTCCCGTTCCCCATGCAGGTAGAAGCATGAAACTTTAGTAAGTTGTTGAGTGCAATCTCCCGGTGAATGTTAGCGAAAGAGAATGACAAATTTTCACTCATAGGGGGCCGGGGCCCAAATTTATTTTTCTTATATTAAAAAAGGACTATTTTTATGTCTTCTATTGTTGCGCCTCTAAAAATACTGCCAGTATTTATCTACCCTAATCAATCATATTTGTTTGAAATTACGTCTTCACTGTAATATATTATTAATTTGTTGCATTAGAAAACATAATATTGCAAGCTGGTATAGTTTTTTTTTATATAAATTAGTCAACTTTGTGCAAGCGAATAACAACATTAAATCCTTAGAATTAAATATATAAATAAAGAATACACACATAACAGTATTTAATGCAAAAAAAAAACGGGGGTAAATTTCTAGCACAATGCGCTTACATGGCATACGGCATACGCTTCGTGTAAAAACTGTACTGTTCTTTAAATTGCAAATATATCCAGTGTAAAGAAATATCACGGGTTTTATGATTTATATATAGATCTACGATCTAACACCGGAAAGTGGGTGTTCTATCAAAAAATCATGTTAAGCCTGGTCCCTATTAGAACTCAGGACGTGTTAGCGCATTTTCGTATTATGTATCAGTACTTATGTTAGATATCAGCATTATGTAGTTGTCAGTAATTGTGTTTATATTTTAGACATATTTTTATGAATTTTCCTGTGTAATGAATATACCTGACATTTTTTATTTAAAAGTCATTTCTTTACATTTTAAAAAAAAATTATTTTCTCTTTAATCTAACTACAAGTCACCACAAATGATTACGTAAAACTCTCTAAACTTTTACACATATTCTAACGACGTCAACTAAAAAAAAAACACTAATTCTTTTGCACGCTTTCACACCACTCTTCAATGCTTGAAAAACTATGTATTCAACTTCCGGCAATGGTGGCCGTTCCCTGCGCTAGTGTGACTTCTCGATTCGAAATATTTTTTGGTAGTTTTAACGGGGTTTTTTAACGGATCGAGTAACTGAGTTTTGATGCACAAATGGCAGGTCAGGACATACAAAAAACATATATACCTCATGGGTCTAGGACTTATGGATGCTGAGATCAAGGGTGATGACAGACGGACGGACGGACGGACAAAGCGGGTGCAATAGCGCATTCGACTTCTCGAAAATGCGCTAAAAATCACACCATAAAAAACTCATTTTGCAACAAGCTTTTTCGATTTTATTGGATCAATATTATACAACATGAATAAAAAAAAATCATATAAACACTGATGTTAAAGATTTATAATGCGCTTCACTAAATGGCAGTTTTCTTTTAAGCTCGATAAACTTACTTTTAAAAAATGTTGTTTATTTTAAACATTCTGACTTAAAATGAAATCCCTATATAGTAAAATGTTTTTTATAAGAGCATAAAAATTAGTCATTTTATAAGCTGAAAAAAACGTCAATGCATAATAACAACAACAACAACAATAATAATAATAACAGTGGCGGATTTAGCTTTGCCTGCGTGGGGGGGAGCCAGGAGAATTTCAGAGGGCGCCGCCAATTGTTAAAATCTTCTCGGCAAATGCGGATGCAGCATTACTGTTTACCAAAGTATAAACGCCCATAAATCTTTCCACAACATGTCCTGATTTAAAACTGAACGTCAAGTGACATCTTCTCAATTTTAGATATTATATCAATGCTAGAATAAATAATTAAAGAAATAAATGTGAAGAATTATCTTATTATAAATGGCCACCAATAATTCAGATGCAAATGATTGAATTAAATCAATCAGCACATCATGACTGCAACAAATTTCATTTTTCTTTTTAAGCATGACAGTCCAAAGTGGAATCATAGTTGGCTAATAAACATAACATTTCACGGAAATTTCCAGTATTTCTACAACTACCATAACTAAAGCAAGAATTTTCGCTGTATCCTCTAAATGGCAAACCTTGTTCTGCTAAGTACTACGCCACGCCTATGATCCGTTTCAATACTTCTCTATTCTTTTCCACTTAGCAACGCTCCTGAATGACCAAACCAGTTATTACAGTTTTGAAATACGATATTTAGCAAGCCAATATTGTCGAATTGCAGTTTAGTGTTTATTAGAAGTTTCTTGTTAAGCAATCTTTTTTTCTACTCTACTTACACCTTTTTAGTGTTCATCGAATGCGTCTTAAGGGGGGGGGCATTTTAGACCCAACAGGGGCGCGGGGGGCAACCCGCCCCCCTGCCCTATATATTTAAATTCGCCACCGAATAATAATAATAATAATAATGATAATGATATTAATAATGATAATTGCTTCTTTTAAAAAAAATCTTAGATGTAAATACGTTTATCTTAGAGGAACAAGTATTTGCCAATTTAGTAAATTGTTACTATTATTTTTTTTTTTTAAAAAAGAGCAGGAAGTCATTATCTATACTAATAAAAGGGAAAGCCCTCACTGACTGACTGACTGACTGACTGACTGACTGATTCATCACTAATTCTCCAACTTCCCGTGTTGGTAGAATCATGAAACTTTGGGAAGTTGTTGGATACCCTCTGACTACGAAAATTGGCGAAAAAGAATTTTTAAAATCTAACTCATGTGGGGCCGGGGGCCCAACAACTTTTTTTTTTCTACATCACTAAATATCCGACTTCCCGTGTAGGTAGAAGCATGAAACTTTAGGAAGTTGCTGAGTACTCACTGTGGACAAAGTTTGGCGAAAAAGTTTTTTTTTAAATATCTCTCAAGTGGGGCCGGGGGCCCAAAAAGATTGTTTCCTAATATGGGCTTTATAAAAATTGAAAATCACCAATTTTCCTATTTTCCGTGTAGCTAGAAGCATAAAACTTTGGGAGGTTGCTGGGTAACCACTAATGACAAAGATTGGCGATGAAGAACTTTTAAAATCTCGCTCATGTGGGGCCGGGGGCCCAAAAACTATTTTTTTCTTTCATCACTAATTCTCCAGTTTGCCATGTAGGTAGAAGCATGAAACTTTGGGAAGTTGTTGGGTACCCTCTCACGACAAAAATTGGCGAAAAAGAATTTTAAAAATCTCGCTCATGTGGGGCTGGAGGCCCAAAAATTGTTTTTTCCTTATTTGAACTCTATAAAAATTGAAAATCATCAATTTTACTATTTTCTGTGTAGGTAGAAGCATGAAATTTAGGAAGTTTTTAAAGTACGTGCTCCCGACGATAATTTGAGGGGAAAAGGTAAATTTGCAACTCATGGGGGCCGAGGGCCCCAAAAATGTTTTTTCCTTATATGAACTATATAAAAATTGAAAATCACTAATTCCCCTATTTCCGGGAAGGGTAGAAGCATGAACATTTGGGAAGTTGTTGGGTATCCTCTTAGAACGAAAATTGGCACAATATAATTGTACAAATCTTGCTCATGTGGGGCTAGGGCCCCAAAAACATGTTTCCTTTATATGAGCTATATAAAAATTGAAAATCACGAATTGTTCTGTTTTCCGTGTAGGTAGAAACATGAAACTTTGGGAAGTTTTTGGGTACCCTCTCACAACGAAATTTGTGATAAAGATATTTGAAGTTCACACTCATGGGGGCCGGGGCCCCAAAAACTTTTTTTCTAATATAAGCTAAATACTAATTAAAAATCAATAATTCTTATATTTCCCGTATAGGTAGAAGCATGAAACTTTGGAAATTCGTTGAGTACATGCTTCCGACGATAAATGGCAAAAGAGAATGTTAAAATTCGCACTTATGGGGGCTGGGGCCCCAAAAACAATTTTTTCATTATATGGGCTATATAAAAATAAAAAATCAACAATTCTACTATTTCCCGAGTAGGGAGACTCATGCAACGTTAAAGAGTTGATAAATACACTTTCACTATGCTAGCAGGTGAAATAATATTTACAATATCTCTTACTTGGGGCCCAAATTAAAAAACTGAAAATCACCAATTCTCCCATACCCGATTTAAGTAGAAGCATGAACTTTTAGAAAGCTGTTGAGTACAATCTGCCAATAATAATTTGCGAACTTGACTGTTTATATCCCACTAAATGGGGTAAGGGGGGGGGCAAAAAATTATGGGGCGCCCAAAAAATTTTCCCCCTTATATGAGCTATTTACAAATTCAAATCATTACTTATCCAATTTCCCATATATGTAGAATCAAGAAACTTTTTAAATTTTTTGTTTACTTGCTCCCACTGATAATTTCAAAAGAGAAAGTTAAATTTCCAAACTAATGGGGGCTGGGACCCCAAAAACTTTTTTTTTTCATAATATGAGCTATATAAAAATTGAAAATCAATAATTCTCCTATTTCCCATATAGGTAGAAGAATGAAATTTTTTTAATTTTCAGAGTACAAGCTCCCTACGAAAATTGGCAAAAAGAATGTTAAAATTCACTCTAATTGGGGACCGGGGGCCTAAATACATTTTTCTTATATTAAAAACTGAATTATCACTAACTCTCCAATAGTCCATGTAGTTAGGAGCATGAAACTTTGGGTAACTGTTAAGTACCCTCTCACGACGAATGTTGGTGTAAAAGAATTTAGAAATACACATTCATGGGGACCGGGCCCCAAAAAACTTTTTTTTCTAATATGAGTTTTATAAAAATTGAAAATCACGAATTCTCCTATTTCTCGAGTAGGTAGACTCATGAAACGTTGGGGATTTGATAATTACACTTTCACGATGGTAGCAGGTTAAAAAATATTTAAAATATCTCTTACTGGGGGGCAGGGGTTTAGGCAAATGTAGTTTTTTCCTAATATAAAACTATATAAAAACTGAACATCAATAATTCTCCCTTTCCCCATGTACGTAGAAGCATGAAACTTTGTCAAGTTGTTTAATACAATCTCCCGATGAAAGTTGGTGAAAGAGAACTGTAAATTCCCATTCATTGAGGGTCGGGGGCCCAAATATAGCTTTTTCTTATATTAAAAACCGACTCATCACAAATTACACAATTCATCGTGTAGGTAAAAAATAAAATTTTTGGAAGTCGTTGGGGTCCCTCTCACGACGAAAATTGGCGTATTATAATTTTAAGATTCACACTCATTGGGGCCGGGGCCTCAAAAGCGTGTTTTTTCCAAATATATGCTATATACAAATTGAAAAGCACTATTTTTCATATTTCCTAAATAGGTAAACGCATAAAACGTTGGGTTTTTTTTTAAAATACACTTCCACGATAGCAGCAGGTGAAAATATATTTAAAATATCCCTTGCTGGGTGCCATGGAACCAAATAAAGTTTTTTATGCACTCATTCACTTATCACTAATACTCCATCTTCCCGCAGCAAAGCGCGGGCAAATTGCTAGTGTATTATATAAAATTTATTAGAAGATCAATATCTCAGTATTTTTTTTAAAGCAACATAGATTTTATTTGTTATTCATGTAAAAAGAAAATTTGTCTTTTAAACAAATAAACCATATTTTCCACACCCCATAAACCTAAATATTCACAAATATTAACTGGCTCAAATAATATTGTATTTGTCCTGAGTTAATTAAATGCATAGTCTATAAAAAAGAATGGGTGTTTTTTTTTTGGAGAGCTTTATCCTAGAACCAAAGGAATCATATGGAAAGATATTCCATTTTATGATTTATTTGACAAGAAATTAAGCCTTGCCAATTAGAGTTTTGTAACTGTTAAGTACCTTTGTTATTCTGGTAGAATATATAGAGAAAAGCATGCGTTATTAAGGCAGAAATTTTAAAAATTGATGGGTACTTTTTAAATTCCTTATACTTTTTATTGCCTCGACACAAATATCGTGATTTTTAGGGAGAAATTGGTCTCATTTATCGTTATACAAATTTCGAGATGTATTTTTACTCACTTTTAAATTTAAAAAGAAAAGTGGAGACTCAAAAAAAATGTAGTTGTTTTTATTGTGCTCACCCCGTTGCATAGCACGGGCATTATGCTCGTGTGTGTGTGTGTGTGTGTGTATATATATATAAAATGTTTTAAGTATTTCAAAATTAAGACATTTTGAATACAATTAACACGTAAATAAACAATAACTAAAGTTGAAATTTGTTCAAAATCCACTACGATAACCTCCTGTCAATATTTTCTATCACCTGCAAATTAAGTGATGTATTGGATAGTAATTAATTAGTTTCAGAACAAAAAAAGAAACCATAATGATTTGTTCTAAATGAAACAAGAACATAATAATAATAATAATTACTTTTACATTATGATACAGTTTTAAACATCCCCGAAACTCAAACATTAGAACCAATGCCCATTCATTTTTTTTACAATTAATAGTGAGACATTTTATCCAAATAAAAATAACGGTCTTGTTTCTTACGATCCGGGTTTTGAGATGAGATCATGGGAACTTAAAGATAAGAAACATGAGTGGACTTGATCCAAATTTTTTTTTTAAAATTCTGCCTCATTGGCCTATCTAATGAAGTGAGCATTGAGTATAATGTCAATGATAATATACACTTTTTATTTTTTATGGGTGGTAAAGGCAGGAGAAATATACAATATCGGTATAGCTAGTGTAATAAATTTTTTTTAATGTTGCTCAGGTTTTATGTCATATGCTTTTTTTTTAATGATCATGAATTTTCTCTACAAATGTTTTGTGCGTGAATAATGTAACTTGTTTAATTTTTAATTTTTATAAAACTAGGAAATTGAATTACACATTAATTATGATATAAAAATAAGCTGTTAAAGAAAAAGTAAATGTAAAAGACGTGAACAGGGTAAGGGTTAGTCTGACAGGACGTAAAAGCTTCTAGAAGCGACCGGTCCAGGGGGGCTTCTCAGTTTTTACGTCCCTTCGGGGGCCAGAGAACTTCTGGGGTTTTCCGGGAAGCCCCATGAAGAGCAAAGGCTCGGGACTGCTGACTTTTTTCCACATGTAGGATTTTCAGTAAATGCCTCACCCAGGTGAGGTAGCATTTTAGTCATATATTTTTATGACACTTGTAAAAAAAAATTATGAAGCTTAAAATTTTGTTTGATTTTTAATACATTTATTGTCATGGAGATTCTATGATAATTTCTTATTTGTTAGGACTCCTAAGTATTTATCATCTTTAGTGTGTGTTAATTCTTTTCCAAGAATGAATATTTTTTTCTTTTTATTTGTTACTCTTAACTGTTGACATTTTTCTAGGTGGAAAGAAATACTCCAGTTTGTTTACCATTTTATCAATTCATCTAAGTCTCTTTGCTATCTTGTTCTGATTTAATTTATCTATAGATTATCCATTCATCAGCGAATTACCTAACTTGTGTTTCTGTTGACATGTTGCTGGGTGAATCATTTTATACTTAAAAAGATTAAGGGAACTAGCACAGTGCCTCCTGAGTTTACCTTTATTGGTGCAGATTTAGATTCATTAATTATTACAATTAGCTCCCTACCCAAAAGAAAGATTTGGATTTAGTGATGTAAAGACACCAGAGATTACAAAGCAGGTAAGTTTTTTAAGAAAACTAATGGGATGAAAATTGTCAAATGCTTTTGAGAAGTCTAATAATATTGTCTCTATTTGATCATTATTTTTGTTTAATCCTTTTGCTAGGTCAACTATTTAACCAATTAGTTGTGGTTCACGTGATCTGTGTCCTCTCTCACTACACTTAAATGGGTGCTTATGACCTGGCTGTCACCACCATATTCTCTTGTACGAACGAACCCGACAAGGTCAATCTGAGGGTAAATTTATCCAACAATAGGGGACCAATGCACCACACGGGATCAATGTTTTATTTACACTGACATACTGAATGATTCGCCACGCCCATATATAAGCCCTTACCTGTCTCTTTCTCCTTTTGTTCTCCTTGGCTCTGGATTTCACCGCTGCTAGGTTTTAATTTCTTTTTATTAGTTGCATTTGTATATGTTCTATTTGTTCGTTGAATCTTACAGAACGGGACTGCATGAAGCTTTTTAATTTAAAAAACAAATTACACCAACTATTTGTGTAAGAAGACAATAAATTTAAGTTTAATTTATGAACGAATTCTTATAACAGTAGACGTTTAGGCTAATGCCTTCGTCGGTAAAATAACATATAATTACTTACATAAATCTTAAAACATATCATATGATAAAAATGAATAGAAAGGAAAAACAAAAACAAACAAGGACATAGGATATAGGACAAAGGAGAAAGTTGGAGTGTCTAAAGTAACAGTGAAAACCACAACGGGAAAACAATTTAGCAATCAGGTAAAATTGTGGATTTGATTAATTACATATGGAGCCAACGTACCAAATCGTTTTATGGGTCTATTTTCCATGTGGACTCTATCATGGGTATTGGTTGCATATAGAATACCAGTAACTGCAATATCCAAATCCCGTCATGGTCAACACTGGTAAAATGTTTAGACACAGGAAACTGAGCCTTGTTCTATATATGTACAGGTGTTCTTTAAACCGATCTCCAAGACGACAACCCGTCTCACCAACGTAAATTTTATTACATCTCTTTCAAAAAATTGCATAAATCACGATGCAATTTGTGCAAGTGAATCCATCTTTTATTACGAATTGTTCAAGAGAGAGCAATTTTTTGTTAATTTCAACCACATAGGGACAAGTATTGCAACGATGACGGTTGCAACCTTTCGTTCCAATGTGTGCTTTCATTGTGGGAAGGTGACTTACAAGTATGTCTCTGAGGCTTCTATCTCTCCGCAAAGCAAAGAGAGGAGATTTTTTGAAAACTTGCTGAGTTAAAGGGTCAGCCATGAGGATTGGTCGGTTTTTGAGAATTACCTGGCGGGCTTTAAAATTACGAGGATGGAAAGTTAAAATAAATTAGGATCAATCACATTGATCGTGAACAGATGATGTAAATGTGTCCTGTCTGGTCATACCTTTAATTCTCTTGACAGCTGACATTAAAAAAATTTCCGGGTATGACCTCCTTCTAAATATGTCCAGCATCTCATCACTTCTTTCCAAGAATTCTGCCTCATCACTGCAGAGTCTTTTAAGTCTCAATAGTTTTTTTTTCGTTGAAGAAGGTTCTGTGTCGAAACTTTCGTTATTTTGTGATGTCTTGTCAGACTCATACATACCCTGTTTGCATGTTATCCATATTTGGTTAAAGATGAGACAATATATATCTTATTCAATGTTATTTAGTAATGCTAAAAATTATAAATAAACGATCAAAACTAAGACCTTTTGGATTTTATTGTTATAAAATTGGACCATAAATTAATAGTGTTTAATGGTGTTGATAATCATAGGTCATTCTTGCTCAAAGTGAAATTAACAGTTCATATATTTATATTATTATAAAAGTTTCTATAAAAAGCTTTTACAGCTACAGTCTTTGATAATTATCAACAATTAAATAACAACTACGATATTAGTTCATTTTCTATAGATATTATATTATTATTACTAAGTTATTATTTATAAGTTATTGTGTACTAGTACTGCTGCTTTTCATTTAAGTATCCTTTTTTTTAAATTAAAACTCATATCATACTTTAAAGTTCTTTTTATTTGCTGTACATAGGTTTATTATACTTATGGGTAAACTATTTTGAATTTTTTATTTACAAAAATAATGTATTATGTTTCAGAAGAAGCTCATATAATTCAAAATGAGGGAGCCGGGTAAAATTGTTTCCTAAGCCTCAACCGCCTCCGCTGGTGTCACCGCAAAAGTTGGTCGTCCAAAAAGATATAACTTTTTAACATTTTTTTGGGATGAGACCTAAAGCAATTTTTTTTTTTATTAAATCGAAAAAGAACACGGATTGAGGAAAAAAACAATAATAACTTGGAAATGAATTTCGCCCAAAGAAAGGCTGGCCTTAACACTAAAGTAGGTAAATTTAAGTATGAAAAAAAATAATAAAAACTAATTACTAATTAATTATTATTATTTCATTAAATTAATTAAAATTAGTTATTGAAAATTTGACAAATGTCACTGTCATTTGTTTACATTTTGTTAATGAAGTTTTTATCCCTTTAACGGTTTTTTGTTTGATTAAGAATGAAATTAATTTTTCAATTTCAAATCATATTATTAGCCCATATATTTAGGGCTATCTTCATTTATGCAGCCCAATAATATTTATTATGATTAGAAAATTTTATTTTGTCGTTGAGTTTGTCTACACAATATAAGATATCACTTAAATAAATATGCGGTTTTCATTCGTCAGACACATTTTAATATATTATATCAGGGTTGTTAATATTGCAATATTGTATTGGTATTGGTAGTATTGCCAATACTTTTTTAAGTATTTGGACGATGTTGTAATACTTCTTGAAATTTGATATTGGTATTGGTATTGCCAATAATTATCTTTGATATCGGTATTGATTTTTAACCAATACTAAAAGCAATATTTAATAAATTCTCTAGCACGACGAATATTTTCCCGTCTTCGTTCACGACTGAGCAGTGCGCATTTTGAAATGGTTACTTTTCTTCGCCTGGCTAAGTGGTATCGGCTAAATAGGTGGCTTTACCCTGTGAACTCTACTAAAATTCATCGTTCATCGTTAGTTTTCAAGATATGATGCAATCCACTGACTCGGTCTGACTGTTTTTACTATAGTATGATGTTTAACCGTTTATGTATCATTTGCTATTCTAAGACAGTCATTTGCTTCATTCATCCATTCACTCATCCATCCATCCATTCATTCATTCACAATATGTGTACAGTATACATATTAAAACTCTTGTTGCTTAAGGACGTTAAGATATGCCGACTTATTTAATATGTTGTCAAAGACTTTTGAATGCCTTGAGGAAAACTGATGAAGCAAGTGTCAATTTTTGAATAAAATTTTGTTAAAAATACATTGTCTAAATTAGCCAAAAATATTGTTATTCTTTATCGATGTAAGTTATATAGAGCGATGAATTACGTATTTTCGTTTTATTCGTCGAATGACCCAAATATTGGTATTGGTAAGGCAATAAAAAATAAATATTGGTATTGGTATTGCAATACTTGTTTTAAAATTGTATTGGTATTGGTATATGCCAATAGATTTTACAGGCAGTATTGGTATTGGGATTGCCAATATATATTTTTAGTATTGTTAACAACCCTGATTATATTAACTTTAGGGTGATATTCATACATATGATAAGTTTTGAGATAGTTTGCTTCGTTTGCAATATTAGTTAAAATATAATTTACTTTTACTAATGTATTTTGAATTCTAGTCATCAGACTTAGGATTTCGATATCTTTCATTCTCATTTTATAGAATACCCACTTGAAGATTTCAAAAATAATATATATGAGTATGAGACCTGATGTTATTTGGCAGTGTTGTGTTGATGAACATATGCCATACCCAAATACACAAAAACTGGTTACTGATTTCTGAGTACAATTAGCACTAGAAAAGAAGTTGGCAAAAAAAGTAGCAGTTATCTTATTTAGTCACAGTCATGAAACCACAAAAAGTGATGTAATCAATGTGTTGGGTTTTTTTTTTAAGGAAACATATTTTAAAGATTAATGTATATTTATCTCATAGAATTAAGTTTAAGTGTTAGTTACGTGAAAAACGGGTCTTTCAATATTAAAGTAAAGAAAAATTAGGAAATATATGTATTTTATAAAAATGTGATTTGTATTGACAGGGCCACCGCCAGGGGGTGAATCCAGGAATTTATTTAGGGGCCCCAAGGGAGGGGACACCGTCAGCAACGATTGATTTCTTAATGTTGTTGCTGTGTGCGTAGATATATATTCAGACAATTGTTATTAATTAAAATCCAGTAAACATGGTGGTGTTTTTAGGGACCGTCCATTAATGACGTCACGCACCGAGGAGGGGGAGGGGGTTCACACTTTTGTGAAGATGCGTGACGAGGGGAGGGAGGAGGGTTGAAGAAATGTGACGTCACATCAAAAGGGTAACTTTAAATAAAAACTTCCACTGAAATATTTGGTGGTTTACAATTTATTTTATAACTTTTTTTTAAAATCATCAATGCTTCTCAAAGTGCTGTCGGTAGGCTATCAGACTCTGATTGGCGTAAGTTATCAAGAAATAAAAATTAAATATAATTATAATACTTGTAATTTGAGAACCCACAAGAAAAAGTATGAAATTGTTACCAAGCGTCGTTTGATGTTGGCATGAAAGCATGTGTGATGCATCGTCACAAACGTGTTACCCCCCCCCTCTTAGGTGCGTGACGTCATTTATGGACAGCCCCAAATGCCCTTGACGTGCATATACTGAGAAGGAAAAATGTCACTGTAAGATCCAAATCAATTTAAGAAATCGTCCTGAATCGATATATTCTAAGTCTACCAAGAATGCAATTATCCTTGTAATATCAATAGTCACACTTGCGAGCTTGAAGGTTAATGAAATCAAATGGTTTTGGGCATTACCGCTGCATTGTTCGTTAGCTGTTTTGCTATGTCTTGGCCACTAAAACATTTTTCAAAATTATTTTTTTATATAAAATAAGCCGAATTCATACTTAATCTTCTAGGGTTTTTGGCTTAGGTCATGTAGGGGCTCATTTCGCTATCACGTAAGTTCAGGGAAAAATCACGTCAAAACGGGAATAGAATTCACAGGTACTTCTTTCATCAAAGTAGACTAAATTAATGTCAAATAAAGTTATGGGACCTACATTTTAAGCATATAGCTAACTCTTTGAAAATAAAATCTAATCTAAAATACAATATGGGACAAAAACAAAAAAAGCAAAAATCATTCCAAAAATAAAATAGGTGAAATAAATTTACACGAAATATAAATAAGTGTATAATATATTTAAATTTTCGTTGAATTTGTTGTTAAGAATTTAAATCAATGTAATATCATAACTATGTATAACCTTTTCAATTTAAAACAGATGATATATTCTTTTTCAATATAATAATTTTAGTTTCACGCATACATTAATAATTGAAACACAAAATTACATCAACAGCAAACACATTTAGCCACTGTTTTTATGTTTTGATGATTTTGAAAATTAAACCATTTAAACATTCGGTAGGTGCTGATTTTTTAAACTTATTTTTCAATTTCACAAATAAAGTAAAAATTATCATAATATAGTGAATTAAAGCAGATGACATCATTCATCTCTATTTGGCTTAGTGTACCTGTATACGCAAGGGCTTGGCAGTCTTCATGTAATTCATTAACTAGTAAATTATCAGGGCTTCCTGCCCGCCATGACGTATAGCCCAAAGGTGTTCCACTATGACGATTTATCCACTGGCCTTCTTGGCGTTTGTCTGTGCCACCAAGCAAAAAATTAAAATCAATGGTCATTGGACTTCCTATTAACGCAATAAGAAAGTCCATTTCATTCTTAGAATCCACTTCTGCCAAATAGCCACCTAGAGCCTTACACGCCATTTCTGCATTGTCAGCTGAGTGTGGTTGATAAAGGGACAAGTAATATTGATGGCCGTTAAAAATTGTTGATTTCTTGAATAGTGTTGACTCTAAAGTATTGAATTCATTTTTCATTTCAACCTCTAAATCCTGAAGGAGATGAATTACACTGCTTATCGATGCTTGTGTAAAACTGACAGCTTTGTTTTCAGTAAAGACAAAAATATCGTCTACTTGATTAAATACATTAGCCTTACACTGATAGGTCCCTGATTCTGAAACTTTTGGGTTCAACAATTCCACAGTAAGAAATGATCCAAGGGTTGAGTCTATGACTCCATTACTTCCGCTTATACCGTAACTCGGGGCGTCTATATGTGGCGTTGGGTGCGTATCTTTATTGATTGAAGCAAGCTGCACAAACGTAGAGTTGGCTGATAATTTTTTAATCGCTAACGAAAAAACATGATATCCAGATGTCGATACTGGTGGGAAACGGCAGGTTACAGTAAGAGATTTTGTAATTTCTGCTTCAATGACGGCTGGTGTAGTTGTGATTGTTACTTGACCAACTGAAATGTTTATAAATTTAAAAAAAAAGATTAGGATACGGTAATATATTATTTAGTTATTAGCAAATAAAATTATATTATATTTAACCATTATTTTAGAAACGTTATAGAATGAGTTACACGGAGATAATACTTAATTCGATGGGGAAAAAATCAATATTCATTTAAAGTTATTTTCAGTTGAAATACCTGTTAATTGGAATGCACTCGGAAGAATAAACACAGTATAAAAGAAATCAAAGCCATTGTTAACACAAAATTTGACGGATGCAAAGTTGTTATGTTGTCAAGTTGTAAAGCAATTTGATAGAGTTTAGATCTTTATAATATGCTTCAATTCAGAGATTCTAATTTCTTTATAATAGACACTCTTTATATTATAAGCACTAATATTTATGATGCTACTGTTCTTACCGTGATTTTCTTAAAGTTTCTTGGGTCCAGTAAAGCAGCGTCTATAAGTTTCAATAACAACAGAATACTAGTGTATTATGTGAATAGTACAAGGCCCAGCTGTCTTTATGTTCCCTAATTTATGTCGGGCACCTATAGGATTGCTAGCTGAACGCCCTACCTTTTCATCTAATTACCCTTCCAAATGTAATTTAAGCAACGGGATTTAATTATACTTTTGAATTCTAAACGTAAATTAGATACGAACCTAGCTCTCCATTCAAATGGAGATGATAAAATATTATAGACATAAAATTTTTGTGTGGCGTTCAGTCAAATTGTGGCTATACGTATAAAAATAACATTTGAGAGAAGCATGTTATTTACGAAATGTTAATGGAAGAAATAAGTGTAAAATTATCTTATCGTCACATTTGTTTACATGTGCATAAAAATACAAAACATATTACAACTCCTTTAGTTATTTTTTTTTATTTAAATCAGGAAACCAACCATACATAACTTTAGATGTTTAATTAGAGCATTAATAAGTTTTACTGTAAAACAGCTTACGTTTAATGCATCGTTTTTCGCTGAACAATTCATGCACTAACGATGTATCAGTTAAAAAATTAATAAAGCATGCAATAAAATTACGTTTTCAGTTAAAACAAACAACTCAAAATGATTTAAGAAGTGATTAAAATTCGAAAATAAACTTAGAATACGGAAATATAAAATCTTTTATGGTCATTGTGTTGATTTATTAGTAAATACGTACGGGGCACACAAAAAAAGGCGATAAGTCTGTTCATTACTGCGATTTACTGGACAATATTTAATATCATTTTAATTTTACAAAGTAAGCATATAAACGATAGGCATGCATAATTAGTGGAAATACTTAAAATATTTTTTTAAAATTCTGATGAAGTAATTCTCAAACAAAAACTTCATATCAATAGTTAATTAAGTGATTTAATGAATAGAAAAGTTTTTATTTTACCTCTTAAAAAAGAACATTAATTTTACATTCTGAATGAAACAACATAATTATAATAAATTATACTTTCAAATCATTTCCTAATTTTTTTAAAAAATCATCTATCAAACAAGAAATTTAGAACCTATATTTTTCTCATTCGTTTTTAATATTTGAATATGACGTATTTTCGAAAGAAAATGGCGTTATCTTTTCTTAATTAAAATAAACATGTTACACGTGAGATCATGTGAATTTAAAGATAAGAAACATACGTTGAGTTTTATGAAGAAAACAAATATCATTGGTTTAACTTCGATGGAGAGTGATTTCCGTCAGGTGTATTTGTATTTAAATAAAAAACGTTATGACACTTTCTGGTTTGATGACGTCCCACGTCTACAAAAGCTTTTAATATTATTATGCGACATTAATAAAGGATTTTAAAATGTCATCCAACTTTTTTCATTGGCCAAGTCCCCCACCAACCCCTTCATAGCCTCTGCAGCGGAATCATACTGTGATATGTAATCCCATTGTATTATTGTATCGTATTGAGGAAGAGTATCTAACCTGGGGAAGAAAAATCCATACGAATAACACTAACATCTTTTTTTTCTCTGGAAATACTTTAAATCATTTTGAGGTGAATTTTTTAAATTAAACTTCGGTAATTTGATATTCAAATTACATTCGGGAAGGCAGTTATGTAAACCCCTTCAGGGCCGCTGCCAGGGGGTGATTCCAGGAATTTATTCAGGGCCCCAACGTGACGGGGGCCACGTCAGCCACGCTTGATTTTTATTTAATGATGATGCTATGTGCTTAGGTATATGTTCGGACGATTATTCAAGTGACATGTAACAAAAAATGTCAAAAAATTTAGCTTACGATGACAATTGACATAAAAACTTTCTGCGCATAAATGGTTTCCTAAAGGTTTTCTTCGGAATTTCGTGTTTTACGTCAAAGTTTTCAAAAATAACATATTATAGTCGGTAGTGAGTGTCGCCTCGTCAGGACGACCCAATTTGCGGCTGCGTACGCGCTCGTCCACTTCCGGTTATTGCTATTTTTAGTAACATTGTTTATAAAATGATGTTTATAAAATTGAAGAGTTACAAGAACGTATATCTTATATCTTAGATATACGGACGCTCCTTCTATGCAGAAGATAATTGCGTCCACAGACCATGAGAGATGATCTGTTGGCAAGTGATGCAGCGGTCACAGGCCACGGCTATAGGGGTTCCACGCATTACCCCAGCCGCCTAACTATTGTCTAGTTAGGTACCCATTCGGAGTTGGGTGACTCAGGCCCCAAGAACAAATCCGCACCTTCGTATGACAGTCGAGAGCGCTACCTCCCGACAACCACGTCCCACTCGACTCACTGCGCCTTTCATTGAACCTCCGATTCTATATGTGCATTCAAACAATCTCTAAAATCTATCACTAAACCTAACCCAAAACCCTAAAAACTATCACTAAACCTAACCCAACCCTAAAAACTATCACTAAACCTAACCCAAACCCTAAAGTTATCACTAAACCTAACCCAAACCCTAAGAACTATCACTAAGCCTAACTCAAACCCAAATAACTATCACTTAACGTAACCCTAAAGTCTATCGGATATATTATTCCTAAACCTAACATCAACACAAACAAAAAAAAAAAAAATTCTTATTCATTATCAATTCATGTAGATTTTCTAGTATTGTTTGAAAAAAAAAAAGCATGCATCAATATATGTATATGTAACTTATAAAATTTATTCTTAGCTAATAGCGACATAAAGGCGAAATAACCTGGGCAACCCATTTATAGCCATTATAAACTAACGATGGGAAATCTCCTTTCTTTATGTTGTGTTAGCAAATGTAGGTCAACAGCAATTTGTCTGTAAGTGTAATATTGATGAAAACGCCGAGCAAAAGGCCAGAATCTGGAGGGGCCAGTTATCACGAAACGGACGGGAATTTACATGAGTGATAGGCTACTGGTAAATGGTAATCAGGAATCAGTTTAGGGATAATAAATAGCGGAAAGGGATAACGTTTATAATGTATAGAACCTTGGCTGTTCTTGTGTTTACGATCTCTGGTTCTTTCACTCTATTTCTCCACACAGTACAGACTCTTGGTTACTTCTTGTTCAAACACTAACTCAAAGACTCGTGAACAACATAATCTATGTTTGTTTCCTAACTTCTTTGCTCTAACTATGGTAACTCTATCTACTTGTTTTTATCTCTAACACTTGTCTCTATCTGTCTGTGTGTGTGTCCGTGTCAGTCCGTGCGATCTCTCTAATACCCGTCAATCTCCGCCACCTAATTCCCATTGTCCGGAAGTCAACTGTCAATCATCTTGTACTTCCCCTAGGTAAGAGGGGGTGTGGCCGGTTTGACGTAACCAGCTCTGGTCACATTGATGTAATCACCAGTGCCTCGTCCGTTGCTTCGACCCGTTCACTATTGTCGGCGTCCTTTCATCTACCTTCCATTCTCCCTGATTCCCAATTCAAGCGAGGTAACATCTGAACATCACATTCCAAAACCTTTTGCTCTCTGGACTCACCCGTTAGTCCCACCGCACCTAAAAGGACCAAACATTCTCTAGAGCCCTAACCGCCCTTAAATTCCCGACAATATTCTACTTCTTTTCATCTCAATCATCCTAATGACCGAGAATAAGAACAGAGTGTTAAAAGGGCATAATATTGAGCATAGATAAACTTTTTACATGATTCTTACAATATTGTGGTGTAGCAACGGTCACGAGGGGTTAAGAAATAATTAAAGCAAGTAATACTATTTTATTAAAACATTGCCAACTATAAGATGGGGCTTAACCTTATAAAATGCATACAGTAATAATTATGCAATCTCCTGGGTTTGATATTCACAAAAGGCACCACACAGAGGAAATCCACACCGTGAAACTATAATTTATCTTTACAGGTAAAATCTCCAGATATAATGGCTCCTAGGTATTTGAAGTAATGTAAATCTCCTAGCTTTTGTTGGTTCATTGAAGTGCTTGCCCTACTGGCAACTGAGTTGATAGCTCACCTGATCTGTCTGCCAGTTTGTCAGTAAACTCGTGTAGATCTTTACTGTGACCCGCCAAAAGATCTATATTGTCAGCACATTGTAGGTTACACTATTATTGTCCTCCAACTAAAAAGATGGATGTGTGGTGATCACTGAGAGAATCAAATTCAGACAATAAAACGCACTAAGCTCGATGAGAAAAAAATATCCAATATCTTTTATAAGTTTTCTTCAATTAATAATACCTGTTTATTGGAATGTACTCGTTAAATATGGTAAGGAATCAAAATCATTGTAAGCTGAAATCTTGGTCGAATCCCAGTGATGGTGTTATTTTAAGAAGCAAAGAATTTTTTAAAAAATTGTTTAAAGTATAAAATATAATAATGATTAATTTGAGAGATTCTAATTGCCACATTAAGGACACACTTAAAAAATAGTAAGCATTGCTATTAAGCACTATTTACACAGTTCACAGGGTAGTATTTAGTGTCCAGTACAAGGCGGGCCGGACGCCTTTACGTGGGGAATGCTATCTAAACGAGCTGCCGATCGGAAAATCTCTTTTTTAATGTAAATTAATTTGGCTTTGATCACTGTTTAAGTTAAAAGAATTTTTTTGTTATAAATCTTGTCTTTCATTCAGATTTAAATAGTAAAATATTAGTGAGAGAAAATTGAAGTGTGACTTATGATCAAACTGTGGCTTGTTTATATTGCCTGGAATTTAGGACGGTTAGTCGGCACTCAAAGAGGTGGTTGTTCCTTGAGGGGCCGAGACCAGAGGGTCAGTAGACCAGAGGTGCGAAATGTGGTGTTCAGGTGCGAAATGTTATCTTAAAAAATTAAATGGAAAAGGCGTAAACAAGGTAAGGGTTAGCCTGACCGGACGTAACAAAACGGCGAACGTTTCGGCAAAGAGCCTTTTTCAACGGACATACAATACAGAAATTCTGAGAAATAAAACGAATATTAAAATAAAAAAAAAAATTAAGAAACTTAGCTGCGGGGAAATCCAAAGAATCAAAGAAACTTTCTTAGTGTGTGTTTTTGTTGTTTTTGTTTCCCTTTATTTTTATTTATTTATTTTTTTTATTTATTTTTTTTTAGTTTGTGAATTAAAATATAGGTTTTTAGCTTTTAGTCTAAGAATAGCAGTTGTATGAGCATCCTCCCGTCTGCAAAAGACGATAGAATTTTACATCGTAAATTTGCAGCTATTCGTATGGTTAGAGAGGCCAATCCTAGAGTGGCTCTTTGTTTCACATGTACAAAAAAGGAAAGTTATGATGTAGTATTGAGAAGTATTCTTTTTATCCTATTTTGCTCTTCGGATCTTGTTGATCCATAGTTTAAGATGACACGACGACTGCTGGCTGCCATGAGCCTCCCAGTCCACGGTTCTTTCTGTATCAGTTTCTTTCTTCCACGCCCAGAGTGTGTACGTACCTTGACTTTGTTTGATTTGTTGTAATACTTCTTTTGATTGGACCTCTGATACTCATTGCTTATTACGCCCACAATTTTAATATGATTTTAGTGCCGATAACATAGCAGGCCAAGGATTGGCTTTGAGCGTGTTTTCACTATCTGAAACTCCAAAGTCTCTGTGCTCTCTTTCACTAAGCAATATGATTTCAATGTCAATGTATCCAGTCCTTTGAAGCAATGTATCAAAGCAATCGTCACAAAACAATCACGTTTACTATTTGAAGAACCCATGCAGCATTACACTATCTCAAAATAGTTTTACGAAGTAAGTTACAACAGATTTATGTAGGGAAAATGTAGGGAAAATAGATAAATCTATTAACATGTACAGTTTTCGAATTTTACTAATACATCTATAAAAATGGCTTTCTTCTATTTTCCGTACATGTTGCAGCTAATACAAAAAATCATGTTAAGCCTGGTCCCTATTGGAATTCAGGACGTGTTAGCGCATTTTCGTATTATGTATCAGTACTTATGTTAGATATCAGCATTATGTAGATATCAGTAATTGTGTTTAGATTTTAGACATATTTTTATGAATTTTCTTGTGTAATAAATATACCTGACATTTTTTTTTATTTAAAAGTCATGTCTTTACATTTTAATTTTTTTTATTTTCTCTTTAATCTAACTACAAGTCACCACAAATGATGACGCAAAACTCTCTAAACTTTTACACATATTCTAATGACGTCAACTAAAAAAAAAAACTAATTCGCACCACTCTTCAATGCTTGAAAAACTATGTATTCGACTTCCGGAAATGGCGGCCGTTCCCTGCGCTAGTGTTACCTCTCGATTCGAAATATTTTTTGGTAGTTTTAACGGGGTTTTTTAACGGATCGAGTAACTGAGTGTTGATACACAAATGGCAGGTCAGGACAAACAAAAAACATATATACATCATGGGTCTAGGACTTATGGATGCTGTGATCTAGGGTGATGACAGACGGATGGACGGAAAAACGGGTGCAATAGCGCATTCGACTTCTCGAAAATGCGCTAAAAATAATCTCCTACCTAAGAAACATTTGGGATTGTTCGAATAACTAAAAACTATCTTCATTCAAATAATACAGTTCCCATCACCTCTTTCTATTTATACATTTATTTAAATGCCAATACGTGAAACAACCTGCTTGGTTTATCTAATCGTATATGTTACAGACCCTCTTCTCTTCTGAAGATTATTGCGTCCTACCCTGGTCCGTGGATTATATCTAGTCTTGCATTTTTTTTTAAGTTATAAATGTTGATTGAGTGTTGGTTTTCCTGTTTGGATTTATAGGCAACCCAATCAATGTTCGAATTCTAGACAAGAAGAACGAGACTTTGTATGGGTTTGTTTTTGCACACCGATTATGAAAAGTTTTTAATTCCTTTGCTTATCTGAGGGTTGTATTACTTTATCTTTGTTTTGTTAGAAAAATCATGCGTTATGTATTATTCCTACTTTGCTCTTCTGTCCTTTAGTGACTCTTTTTGCAATGTTTTATGATTTAACTATTGGTGTTACGCTTGTCAGTTTTGAATATTCTACATTAATTATTCAGGCATTTGGTCAATATATATAAGGCGTAAGCCGTTAAAGTTCCCATTTTTGCTTTAGATGCATGATCATCCATTAAAGTTTTTGGTTTCTAATTTATAGGCAAGTCTCTGATTAATACACAATTTACCCGGACAATATCAATATAAACATTTTCCGCCCATTAGGTGATTTCAGGTCGTTGCCAAATATGAGTATGATCGTCAATAAAAGGGGTGACACGTCATTATAGTATGTTTTATGGACAGATGTGGATTCATTCGTTTCATCCTTAATTTATAAGTATAAGAGTATTGTACGGTTTTTTTTTTACAGATACAAAATAAACCGTGTCGATATCTTTAAGCCTTTTGCCGTCCATTTTCCGTTTCCACATTATGCGATAAATGCCGCCTTTCGGTATTACCATCAATTTTAGGAAAAGAAAACAAACGTCATAATAGTATGTGGAATCATTAGTGATCAGTGTGTCGTGATTGGGTATTTAAGTGTATTGTGTATATATTATTCCGGTTCAAAATCTGTAAGCCTTCAACCGACATATAGACCGCATGCGAGAACACGTCAATGCTGTCTATGAGCAATTATTTATCAATTTAAAGGCACAATCTACCTTTAATTATTTTTACTGCTTCGAAAAATAATTATTCCTTATAATTATAATTATAACTTATTTTCCGTTGATGCATTTTAGTCCATTTCAGAGGAGGTTGGACGGAAATCTTCATTCCATTGAGGACGCAGTGTTAGCGCTATGTCCCTTGTCAGGAGGAACTTTCGGTCTTCGGCTTGCCGTGCCGGGCTCTGTTATGTACTGGGAGTACAGCTCTCCCTGTTACCTTCACCAGACCTCTCGCTAAGGTCTAGCCCTTCCCCCCTAAACTCCTGGGGGGTTCTGGTAACTTTGACATTTCCATCTGTCTAGTTTGTTAGTTTCAGTTTCAGGTATAGTCGGGTCTACACCTTACTCATCTCCTGGGCCACGTAGAGGCCAAACCATTCTGGCGGACCAACCCTAGGTCCGGCTCCCACTTGGAACGTTGATGCATTAAGTGGCTCGAAATGATAACTTGTTCAGGTTGTTATGTGAACGTCCTTAAATATGTGTTTTATGTATAAAATATAGTGCTCTTTGTCTTTCCAGTATTTGACTAGATGTCTAACGACACTATCACCATACATATCACATTTAATTAGCCGTAACAATTTTATTTCTTTTAAAAAGATTTTTTTTCTTAAATAGTCTACCTATACTATAACGATGTTTACGATGCTAACCTTAGATTCTCCTGGCAAATCTTAAAATCCGTTTGTGTATTCACTCTCTTTTACTTTGGTAATTAAAAACAATGCACTGGAAGTGGAAGATAACAAAATAAATTATGTTAAGGCATCCAAAAACGTACGAATTTAGTTTGTATAGAACCACTTTAATGTATCCCATGTGTGGATATTTCTATAAGTCTATAAACAAAGTTCATGCGTCAGTGTAATAATAATAATAATAATACAATTACATTAAAATTGTCTACCTTTGTATTGTTATAACTGTGAGTCTAAGCAATGTCATTTTGGAAAAAAAATGTGTTTATATTGCTTCATTTTTAAAAAAATAGAAATCCATACACCAACAATCTAGAAATGAACAACACATTGTCTGAATTTCAGAATGATTATTTTAATTGTTTGTATTTACATGTCCCTACTGGGACTCTGACAAGTGATCATTACTCTTCCCTTTTTTTTAAACAGTCTCACACAAAGTCAGCTCTTATTTATATTCATCATGTTTAGAACCCTTTCCTATTTCTTAATGTTTGTTCATAGTTATTTTAACAATAATGATAAGCAAGAATTGTAACTTAATAAAGATATATAAGTTAAAAGAGAGAAATAAAACAATTCCAACTAAATTATAATAATTATATGTCATGTAGATTATTGAAACATATTAACTTTCGACTTTAACAGTTGGTAAAAATGAAACTATGGTTTTTAACAATTTTAGTATCATAATGAAAAATTAAGAACAATACAAAACAAGATAATTTAATCAATTAATTACAAATGAATCTGAGCTTAAGGAATCATGTTATATCAGTGAGTCAATTTTTAATAATTTATTTATATACAATTACTTTGTGTTAAAACCAAAAAGGAATAAAACTAAGTCTATATATAAGCTAAAGAAATGAAATTTCTTAAAATTAATATGAGCAAGTAGAAATGCTTTCAGTGCCATGAGAATTGTTCAACAAATTGTCACTTCAGCTAAGCTTGTGTATTTCAACTCAAGACATCAGAAGGGTGTAAGTGTAATAATAATATATAATTACAGTAAACAACACCAACAAGGCCAGGCATAGATATTAGCCTCACTCACCAGTTTTGCTGTTGGCTCCCTCTCTAACCGTCTTGTTATACCACTGAAAACATCATCCTTCATTTTCAAATATTACTTACGCAGTTTTTAAAAAAAAAAAGTAAAAAAAAACAAAACTTTTAGCACATTAGTGTTTTTTACAATAAGATTTTAAATTTTTTTATCTGATTGACTGATTGAAAATTCAATTGCAATTGGTAAACAAAGTAAATATGAATAAGATTCTTAAAACATTTAGAACAAATACAAGAATGGGATCACAACTGTCACTGATGGCCTCTAGTGCAATTGTAACTTTGTTTTCTTAATAACTTAAAAGTAACAGGTTTAAATTTTAAAGGTAGTCCAAAATATGAATCAATAGTTGAGTTCAAGACGAGTTGTCTAGCTTTAAAGAATTTAAAGTCAGATCTTGGAAGGGATAATAAAAACCACAAAATGACTTGGATGTGGCATGACCACTAGCATCCAATGTGGCATGACCACTAGCATCCAATGTGGTATGACCACTAGCATCCAATGTGGAATGATCACTAGCATCCAATGTGGTATGACCACTAGCATCCAATGTGGTATGACCACTAGCATCCAATGTGGTATGACCACTAGCATCCAATGTGGCATGACCACTAGTATCCAATGTGGCATGACCACTAGCAATCATTGTGAAATGACCACTAGCAACCAATGTGAAATGACCACTAGCATCCAATGTGGCATGACCACTAGTATCCAATGTGGCATGACCACTAGCAATCAATGTGAAATGACCACTAGCAACCAATGTGAAATGACCACTAGCATCCAATGTGGTATGACCACTAGCATCAAATGTGACATGACATTATGTAACATCATACTGACCACACAAAAAATGTCTTAATTGTTTAATTGCTTCAGGGTTGTGTGTATAGGGCAAACTGATTTCATTAAGATTTAGAAATATTAGGACATTATAATTTTCATTGTTGTTAAAAAATTAAGGAAAAAAAAAAGAAGCAAAGTTTAGAAATTCATTAAATAAGTTATTAATATTTTTATAACTTAGAAGAGGCACATCCAAAATTAATAAAATAGCTTTCAAATTTTTTTTTAATGTTTAAAGTTTTAAAAAAAAGAGTAAATTTTTAGGAAATAAAAGAAAATGTATGACAGTTCATAACAACCAAACATTTATGTTTTTAGCTGCAAATAACAGCTCTCTCGTTTTAAATGACCAAAACCCAAAATTTAGGCTTTATTATCAACATTTTTTTTAAAAAAGAATTAAGTTGCAGTGGTTTTCTTTTCTATAATCTTTCTCTGGAAAAACAGCAGAACTTTCATGATAATTGTTGCTAAGCCTGAAAAGTTAACCTCTGGTGTCTCAAGTATACATGCAAGTTCCCAGCCTTTCTGGCCCATATCCTGTGAGGAGAGAGCATTCAATTTTTACTGCATCAAGTTTTATTTTTTCAGCATTGATCTTTTAATTCAAGTACAAATAAAACAGTAAAATTTTTGTGTTTTATTTTATAGATTGAGTATCAGAAACCTATGCGTGTGGAGATCTTATCTCATAAGATATGAAAATGATTTAATTATTTTATAATATCTTCAACTGCTGCAGGCACTTCATCCTCTGCCTCCTATTTCATCCACTTTCCTCTATAGATATGGGCTTATCTGAACATGGGAAAATAATTATTACTTTCTATTCTCTAGCAAAACTATTACAGAAACTGTTTAGTCTTTCATCTTTAAAAATTCATTACATCTCTATCACATGTACTGTGCCATGTTAAGTAATGATCAACTTCATATTCATCACACAAAAAAATATTATTCTTTACCTCCATCACTGTTTCCCAATCAGTAATTGTTTTAGAGCCATGAATACCACCCTGCATTATTTTGACCTTGTGCTCAACAACAACTCCTTCAAAAGCTGGTGTGTTATCATTGACTTGTGATAATGGCTTCTCAAAAAACCACTGAGTGTTCTTAGTTACTTCAGAACTGAATGCCTAAAAGGGAAAATTTCTATAAGAATTCAATATTTTAAAATATTTCACATCAGAGCATAAAGATTAAAAGGTAGAAGAATTGAGTAAAGTACATTTACTAATATATAAATTTAGATCAATCAGATTAAAATGTACTTTTAAATTATATTGATACTAAAATTTGTTACTACCATCCAGTGCACATTAAAAACACAGTTGTTGTTTTTTTTTTTGTTTACCTGAGTGCTCTGAGATCCATCTATGAAAATGTCAACAAGCTTGTAGCCCACGGAAAGGTGTTGGTTCAAAGTTTCCTGCCAATCATAAATCACTTTAGGTGCTGGCCTCATTCCAAAACTGTACTTGATTGTTACAGGGGCAGACACAATGTTGTAGATGTAGAGCTCTTTTGGGGCATCAATTGGAATTTCAAAGAAAATATCTACTCCTAAAACTGGGGATGCACATATTAGTACATAAAGCTATCAATACAAAACATTTTTTTTAAAAAGAAAACAAGAAAAAAACCTTTGACCATCACTACATAAAATATCTATGAACAGGATGAAGAAAAGGGAAATCAAATTAATTGTTTAATAGTAGTGATATGGGGTAAAGAAAATAATTAAGGATAAAAAATAGGGCTGTTATCGATTAATTTAAATTTAATCGTTAACTTTTGAAAAGTTACCGAGTAATTAATCGATAATTTTTATTAAGCTAAAAATAAGATGTATGTCATTAAACTGAAAATTTCATGGGAAGTAACAAAAACAGGCTATTCACATTTTGTTATTTTAAAAAAAAAGGAGTTCAATATAATGTAAATGAATTTATAACTTGTTATTGTTAATTAAGTAAAAGCAGAGTTTAAGTTTTAAATATAATTTTGCTTATAAAAAGACCTTATTTTAAAGTTTACATTTTAAAAATCTTTTTTTTTAATGGAGGAATTGATACTTCAGAAGGGGAACAATTATTAATAATCAATCCTTTATTAATAAATAAATGAAAATGTTTAACATGTACAATTCTCTGCAATTAACATTTTATCGATTAAAATAATTTTAATCGATAAAATTTGTTACAGATTAATCAAGAAATTAATCTGTAATTTCCGCAGCCCTAGTAAAATACAATAAGGAGAATACTATTGTATTTGTATTGTGATGCCTTTAAAAAAATATTTTTAGCGATGGTGGCATTTTAAAAGAAGGACATAGAAAAATAATGAAATTACAATTCTATTTAAAAAAGTATAATTTCAATTGAAAATTAAAATATCTTTATATTTTTTATCCACTTAAAAGAAGTCTTCCATCTTTATCATAAAATACATGCCTTGATTTTACTTGGTAAGTTTTTCTTGTACATGAGCAACCACACTAATTACTCCAGTATTGAAATGTATGTTAGTTTTAGATTTAAAAAATATTGATAATAATTTTTATTACTTTGCAGATAACATTTGACCCATTGATTTTTAACAAATTAGTTTCAATACTAAATGAAAACCTTGAGGGACTATAAATAAAATCTCTGTCGAGGCATTAAAAAATTCTATTAAGTTTTTTAAATTAAAAAACATAAACGTTACTATTTACTGACAAGTATAAAACATTATTAATTTTAAAATCAATAAACCTCACTTGGCATTTTTTGGGGTAAATTAAAACTAGCTTGATATTCTTCCTCCCCAGTCAGTTCAATGCAAACCAGTCGTGCTCCAGCTTGTGCCTTGGTGGCAATGGTTTGCATCATATGACTTGTGTCTGTGACTGCCTCAGAACGTGCCTTGATTAAACCACTCCAGACATTTTGTGGTTGAATAACAGATTTTTCAATGCTGAGCTGAAACTTTGCTTTGGTGGGACTGTCAGGGTATTTACAAAAAATTCCCTGAAACTGCATTGGGACACCATTTGCAAACATGGCCACAGACCTGGACTGAGAAATAAGAAATCAGATATTTGGTAATCCACATATTCGCAGGTTTGCCTCTTAACCCTATTACATTCTATGCACTGTATAGCAGGTAGTGTCATAAAAACAAATGCCCAGTAAACCAGTTTTTGTAGGTCAGAGAGACTAAAAATGCTTTGAGGGGGTATGTCTATATTTACCATATTTTCTGGAGCATTATTCATGTATTAATGAGTAAGAGTTTCTTTAGAAAGTGGCAATCATTTAGTATTGTATATAATCTCATACATAAGCAATTTAAACTGCATCCAATATTCGCGTTTTTCCGCCATTCGCCATTCGTGTGTGTGAGGGGGGGGGGCTATTAATAAATGTATCCTGTGTATCCTGTGTATAGCGAGGGAATGCTGTATTTGGAATTTGGAGAATGAATATATTTAAATGAAAATAACTTATTTATTTAAAAACAATGT
>MUZC01004790.1:344349-385564 GCA_002072015.1 Radix auricularia | reverse complement strand
TATATATATTGATATGTCTATGGATCTATATATTTTGTGAATTATTATTAAATGATTATTAGTTAAAATATAATATTTATAACATCTGTCTTAAAAGCAGTAGTACATGTTTTACATTCATTTGCAGACTATTTTAAACTAAAATTTCATTTCAAGTTTGAAGATCCAGTTCCAGCAAGTTTTTAGAAACATTTTTTTTTCTAAGGCAAAATGTGGAAATGCCTACACTAGCCGGATTGGGGTCACGATTTGACAGCATTTTTTCTAAATTAAATTAGCCCCAGCTCCAAGCTCCAAATAACCTTTAAATTAATCGGTCCATTTCCAGAAGTACTTAATTAGCTTTAAACAGTCAACGGAAACGGATTTTATTTTAGACGAGCGCCATTTACTCTTGTCCTTGGAAAGTCCCTCATCGGAGAAGAAAAAAAAAAGAAGGAGACAGATTTGACTATTTAGACATTTTTTGTTGGGGTGATCCGTTTCACATAAACTTTCCCCAAAAACACATCTGGATTTAACTCATTGGCAGCCAAGGACACCAAACAGACGACTTGATTGGAAGAGTTGCGTGTCCTTGTTTGAAAACTGGAGTCAAAAAACTTCCGGAAGTCATTGGGTTATGTAAAAGGGAAGTAATTCGGGCGTGTGCTGGGCAAGTAATTTGGCGCTGTGCATCTAGGAACGTCGTAGGGGAAGGGGCGACTGGCGTTGTCTGTGCCAATGAGATTAAACTGAACTGCCGCAATCAAGGACATGGGTTAAAAACAGACGTGGGTTTGTGACTGTTCAAGGTCATGGTCATCTCGGCGCCAGGTGAACCAATTTAATTACTTCTTTGTTGGTAGTGCCCCACCTTGTTACAAAATATAGCCATAGCTTTAGGAAAGATTTAACTACACATCAAGAAAACATACATTCAGATGTTCTTCATAATTAGCCATGTTCTCTAATCATGGTAGTAACATACTCGCAATCACACTGAATCAGAATGTAATATGTATGATCTATGAGAAAATGAAAGTTTTTTTTTTTTTTTTTTTTTTTTTTTTTTAAGACGACATTAATTTTGACTAAAATTAGGGAGATGAGACTGAGATCAGGCTTATTAAAAATTTAAGTAAATGGAAAAGACGCAACCAAGGTAAGGGTCAGCCTGACAGGACGTAACAAAAAAGCGAACGTGGCGGCAAACAGCCTTTTTCAACGGACAAACAATACACAAATAAAACGAATATATAAAAAAGTAAAAGTAAAAACCTAGCCGCTGTGAAATCCAAAGAGTCAAGTAAAGTCCGCTGTTTTGTTACGTCCTATCGGGCTAACCCATACCCTGTTTACGTCTTTTCCATTTACTTTTTACATTATGACTGTATGTCTAAAATGAATATATGTCATCAATTTTACAGTGCGTTATTTTCAAACATTTTAAAATGTCAGTTTTTTTTAAAAAAAAAAACAAGTTATCATTTAATATTAAAAAAATGTTTAAGCATCTTTGGGATGTATTTGTGATAACGTGTGGATAGAATATGTATAGTTGCACGTCTTGAGGGTGACTTGTATAGCTGAGCCTTTTTTTTCAGCGTTTCAAAAAAAAGAAAAAAACTATCAAATTAGTTGCAACCACAATTTGGAGTTATTTAGCGAATGTCTGTTTTTTAACCCATCAAGTTGTTTGGTTTCCTGATCAGTCTCCTCAAATGACAACACAAATTAACTGTTTTTAGGTTAAATTGGTTGACTGCACTCTTCCAGCCCCCTTCCCCATTTGAGACCTTGCCATTCGTGAAGCAGACGACCTCGGGCGTTGGTCACTGACTCCAGGCATGTGAACGATGGCCACCTCGCGTAAAATGCAAACAGATCAAACAACGCTCTTCAAACGATTCACCTGTATTCGTTGTGACATTGAAACTCTGGGGTAAAGTGGGGGGGGGGGACAATCCAAGGAATCGCCCCTTCCCTCCCTTGACATGGAACCAAAAAAAATCACTACAAACTGAGCGGCTATATAAAATAGGACGAGAGGCGTTAATCATTAATCGGTATCTGATCAAGAAGATCTTCTCCTTGCACAGCGAGCTCCTCCGTCTGTAGCGTGCACCACTGTAGGATAATAACAATTGGGCAGTAGTTTGAGTGTAGCTTAATCACTTGTGCTTGTTACAAGGCAAGAACTGTTGAGTTTCACGTGTACGAGTGCTGATTCATATCCTCAAAGGACCGAAGTTGGACTTATCTCTACTATATACGTGTGTAGTAAAACAGTTAAAAGTGATATATGTTTGCACATAAAGTTTAAGAGATAAGTATATTGCCACTAGCAAAAATATTTTTTAAATTATATTTTGTTAATTAAAGTATCGGAACGGGTGCAGTGCTAATAATATTAGGATTGATGTGTTAATTTGGACCAATTACGCCTGAAAAAGTTACATCATCTAAAGATCACAAAAGTTTGAACTCAAGACAAAAATTGTACCAACAGCAAAAAGAAGAACTCTACCACATCAAATAATAAACTAATAAAGGTGACTTTCAATAACTATCTACTATTGTTAAATAAGATCTACTCATCTTCAACACAGAAAGGAACCGATAGATTACTTTGAGATTAACTGAAGGTCACGTGTTCACTTTTCTTTGAAACGACCTGAAAGGCTCGGTGACCTCAGACTTAAGCTCGGGATTTCTCGGCAGTTTTCTGTCTCAGCCAGGGACCGGCCATTGTTGAACGAATCCCTTTAACAATTATACGTTGGTCTGAACGAAGGGATACCATTCGTCTGGTGTGGAGAGTATTCTGTGGTAGAGTTGAGCAATAGATAATTTTTTTCACTGAGCATAATTTCTGGTGTCTGTCTGGGATTTGAGAAATAACGGGAAGTTAACGGAATAACAAATTAGGAGTTTACAGTTAACAATTGTATCCTTGCTGTTGTGGATACACGTTGATACTCTTGAGATAATCCGAAGATAGTACAACAAAATAAATATCTGCAAGATTTTAGGATCAGTGAATCAAGACCAGGATGGATGCCAGCAAATATTTACTCTCGTGTTTCCTGTTGTTGACACTAGCCGTGTTCTGCTATGGTAGGTAGTTCTGAATGCCAGTGTGTCTTTATTATTATCTTAATTATAGTAGCTTACTGTTTGCCAGTGGTTCTAAATATATAGTATAACAAATTTTGTATAAATTGTTAATTCAGTTTGAGCATGTTTATTCCCAACTTCTTGGCATAAATTATTCCTCGGTGAGGGTGTTTTTTTTTCTTCTTTTTGTTCATTTCTTAAAATTTATCTTGATTGAATCAATTGGAAACGATATGTACGCTTTGTAAATTTATTTGAAATAATTAGCCATACGCAACTTTCAAATGTCTTATTTGTAAAAAAAAAAAATTCTAAATTGTTAACTCTAATAAAGAAAATTCAATTGTATAGTTTAATATTCTACTTGACTGGCAGGATTGTTAAACCAAGTCTCAGTAACCCTATCGTGTAATGTAATGTAATCCGCCAGAAAAGGAACTAATTATTTTTTCAACTTTACTTGTGATACTGCTGCAGGCTATCGATCATATAAGAAAAGTAGGGGTGTTCCCACTGTAGGCCATCTCCTCGTCTTCTACTACCACAGGGGTTATTTTTCAATTAATAATTGTGTTCCCACTGTAGGCAATCTCCACATCTACTACTACAGGAGTTATGTTTCAATTAATAGTTGTCTTCCCATTTCAGGCAAGCACATCTTCTGCTACTACAGCAGTTTTGCACAGACAAGAAACGGGGTGTGGAAATTCCTACCCGAGGACATCAATCCCCATCTTTGCACCCACCTCATCTACGCCTTTGTCGACATCACCTCTGACGGGCGTGGACTCAAGCCATTCAACCGCAATGACCAAGGTCCGAAAGGTAATAGAAGAATGTTAGAAACGTATGTGTGGTCATCTTTATTCTACAAACTGGCCCATGGAACACTGCACTTCTGGTATAAATAGGCGGATTTAATACATAGTTTATAAGTCGAGGACTTATCATTCATAATTATACAAATAAACCGATCTAAAGTTAGCTTTAAGGGTAAGTTTCTTTATCTCAATGGGTCGTGTTATTCGTTCCTCTTGCCATCGTATGTCTGCACAGACAGCCTCATTTAGAGGTCATCTCCACACGCTACTTTAGAAACATACGTCACAGTATGAACATATCTGACTCATTTTATCATCCACGTACTTTGAATGTATTTGTTTATGGCTTTACCTTTTTATATTAAACTACGCTATGATCAATGTACAAAATTATCAAATATTTTTTTTAATAAAAGATCAATATATTCATTAACAGAATCACTAATACTAGTTGATTTAAAGAAATAGAAGTAATTGCGAGAAAAATAAAATAAATATCTAACCTAAGCGTAGGCCTAAGAGACATGAAATTATTTTCAACAAGTAATATTTTCTATTCTAAAACATATCACAATTTCAAAGCATCACTATTCATCAACATTTCAACCAAATCTATGTTTTTTAATGTAATACTTCAAACGTCTTGCTCTCAACAACAGGCGCTAACCTTTTAAAATCATAACTACACATGTTCATATCCCACAAATGTGTTGACGTCCTCAATATGCTACTCCCCTCGCCCTCAGGTCTGTACGCACGGACCGTTGCCCTGAAACAGAAGAACCCGGCCTTGAAAGTTCTCCTAGCCGTGGGAGGCTGGCAGATTGGCTCCAAACCCTTCATTCCAATGATCAAAGATGAGAAGACCAGGAAGACTTGGATCAAGAATGTTGTCAGATATCTGAGAAAGTGAGTTGTCAGATATCTGAGAAAGTGAGTTGTCAGATATCTGAGAAAGTGAGTTGTCAGATATCTGAGAAAGTGAGTTGTCTGATATGTGTTCAATGAACATATGTGTTTGCAAATAAATTAAAATAAAGTACAAGTGAAGTCCTTTCATCGATAACGCCATCAGTTTGCCGCTTATATCTATCCGTAATGGCTAAGCGGCTTGTCTCTTGTTATCTAATAGTGACACATAAATGTAAAATGTATGCAGTGAAGTCAACTGACAAAGTCTAAGTCCGGTGTTATATCAACTGAATGTGTTTAACAGTTTCAGAAAGTAGAATATAACATCTGATAAAAAGAATTACAACAATTTATTATTTTCTTTTGCAATCTAATAATTAAAAAGTATAATAAACCTTGGAAAGAGGCATTATGCAATATTTCGCCAACATCAAGTCATTTAAACTTATCATTAAAATAGATTCACAAGAAAATGGGAAATAATGTCACATGAACCCTTAAATGTAAGAAAAGCAAAAGTTGATAGCCCAAGAATATTGTATTCAATATAGCCCTTCTCCAGGTTTTGTATAATTAAAACTTAACCGATGTTTTGAAGGTGCACAGCATACAGCCCATGACTCTAATTGAAATAACAAGCAAAGCCGCTGGTGCTTGTTGCTGATATTTACATGGGCTACTCAGTAATAGTTTATTAAAATCTATAGATATGATAGAATATTAAGTCTAATGTTACACTGACATCTCTAAGTAGGAAAGAATTTAACACATAACGTTACAATATCTGAGTATGAAAGAATGAATATTAAGTATAATGTTACACAGACATCTCTAAATGGGAAAGAATTTAATACATAGCGTTATAATATCTGAGTGTGAAAGAATGAATATTAAGTATAATGTTACATTGACATCTCTAAATAGGAAAGAATTTAATACATAACGTTATAATATCTGAATCTGAAAGAATGAATATTAAGTACAATGTTACAGTCACATGTCTCAATTTGATTGTTTTTTCTCGCTCCAGTCACAGGTTTGATGGCTTTGATATGGACTGGGAATTCCCGGCCACCAGAGGGAGTCCACCTGAAGACAAATACAGATTCACACTGTTGATGAAGGTGAGATGAAAACATATACAGGCGATAAATGTTTTAAACTTTCTTTTTTCCCTTTTTAGAAACAGCACCGGGTACATGTCTAAGAGATATAGGGTTAGTGTTAGAGATAGGTTAGTGTTAGAGATAGGTTAGTGTTAGGGGCATAGTTATTGTGTTAGAAGTAGATTTAGACTTAGAGACTGTGTTAGTGTAGGAGATAGGGTTAGGGTTTGAGTTAAAGATAGAGTCGGGTTTGGTTCAAAAATAGGGTTCGGGTTTGGATTAAAGACAGGGTTTAGGGAGTGGGCTACTGATAAAGTTAGTGTTATAGATAAGTCAGAGTAATGTTTGAGATAAGTTAAGTTCAGAGTAAGGGATAGAACGTGTGTTTATGTATATGGGTGGTGGGCTGGGATCTATATAGTTGGGACGATTAATGTGGGGGGTTGGGGACAGACAGGAGAAGTGAATTATTGGGATAGGTCCTGGCATGCAGCAACAAAATGTGGGTGAGACTTCAATCAGGCTTATAGATTAGTAGATGAATAATATGTGAACGGGGTATGAGTGGGTCTGACAGAGCGTAACAAAACAACGAACATTTCGGCAAAGAGCCTTCCCCAACAAACAAATAGTACGCAAATAAAACGAATACAAAATAAAAACTTAGCTGCTGTGAAATCTAGAGAGTCAATGAGAGCATGTAGTAAGTATGATAAGAATTTAACTATAAACATAAAAACTTGATCTTTTTAATTAAAAAAAAAAATTATAATGTTTTCTTAAATTTAAAAGGGACTATATGAGGCGTTTGCAAAGGAGGCCAAGGACACCGGAAGAGACAAGTTGTTGTTGACCCTCGCGACGGCTTCCGGCACCTACTACATCCATCAGAGTTACGAGCCTTACAAGATTATACAGTATGTTTATTAGTTGTTACAAGATTATACAGTATGTTTATTAGTTGCTACAAGATTATACAGTATGTTTATTAGTTGTTAAAAGATTATACAGTATGTTTATTAGTTGTTACAAGATTATACAGTTTGTTTATTAGTTGTTACAAGATTATACAGTATGTTTATTAGTTGTTACAAGAGTATACAGTATGTTTATTAGTTGTTACAAGATTATACAGTATGTTTATTATTTGTTACAAGATTATACAGCATCTTTATTTTCTTCTTGACATCCTAAAATCCTAAAAACCTAACATCTCATCAACCTAAAAACCTAACATCGTAACAACCAAACATTTTAAAGCCTAAGAACTAGGGCTGCAGAAATTATCGATTAATTTCTCGATTAATTGGTAAAAGATTGTTTTTAATCGATAAAATAGCGTGTACAAGACGTTGCCTGTTTATTGAGAAATAATTTAATTATTTATAATTAACAATAGTTTGCCTTTTTTACGTACAAACTTCTTCATTTAAAAAAAAAAGATTTTTTAAAGTGTAAACTATAAAATGAGCTGTTTTTATAAGGAAATGATATCTAAAAAATGAAGCATTGTATTTAATTAATTAACAAAAACAAATTTTAAATTCATTGACATTATAGTGAAATACTTATATTTAAATTTAAATATGTAAATTGCCTGTTTTTGTTACTTCCCTTAAAATTTTCAATTTAATGACTTCATACATCTTATTTTTCGTTTCACCCTTATTTTTAGCTCTAATCAAAATTATCTATTAATTATTCGGTAATTTTTTCAAAAGTTAACGATTTAATTTAAATTAATCGATAACAGCCCTACTAAGAACCTAACATCCTAACATCTGCATGTGTTTTTCAGGTTAAATTGTTGTTGGGTTTTTTTTTTAATAAAATATTTGAGAAGACTGCTTGATGTATTTTTAGATGTTGAATTTAATTCTCACTTAGGATGATTGAAATGATAAATTAACTTTCCTCAACAGCCACATTGACTTTATGCTGTTGATGAGCTACAACTATCACGGTCAGTGGGAGAAGGTCACGGGTCACCACAGTGGACTCTATCCTCACAGAGACGACCCGAAGTCAGGTGAAAAGTCACAACTGTACCAGGTGAGTCACAACCCCGGCCATTCCGACCTCCCCCCCCCCCCCACATATCACCTGCACCAGGTAAGTCGACCATTCTTTAAATAATCCTATCTCAGCTCTCAACAACCAAAACAAAAATTCCATTGCCCTAGCGTTCATTGTGCTGGCAAGGCCTATGGGGCATTGTGCTAGCCACGCAATCCCCTGCTCGTTAGTGGTGGCTTAAATGAAACTTGTCAACACTACTTCATTCGCCCCATAGTCCGCCATCGACTGAAAAGTGGTTATTATTACAACATTAAGGGCATCTGACAGCTCTTTATATCCATCGAGGGCCGTTTCTGATACTTCAACTCAATGTATGTTTCCAGGAATGGTCTTTTCAGGCTTGTTTGTCCATGGGAATGTTTTTCACATTGGAAACGTCCCATGGGATGGGATCAGATGGGACAGAAAAATATGTCCCATGGTCAAACCTGGGTCTTTTTAGAGCCTTCTCTAATGCTTAAACTCAACGTATATTTCCAGGAGTGGTCTATCGACTATTGGCTGGACATGGGAATCCCCAAGGAGAAACTAGTTGTGGGTATTCCCACATACGGCATGTCCTTTACATTGGCCGATCCTTCTAGGCATGGGTTGCACGCCCCTGTCATAGGCGGTGGCACGATGGGGGACTTCACGAAAGAGACGGGAATCTTGTCCTACTATGAGGTAAGAAATGACAAGGTTAACTCATGCCATGCGCACAGCCCTTCAAACATTCGGTGTGCCATTCATTTTCTAAATATTTTTACTGCGATCCTTAAAAGAACGTGATGCATCTTAATTATGTGTAGGTGGGGGTGGTATCAGATACCAGATGTGGTTAGGTAATGATTGGGACTTCAAGTGTGACTCATCATATTTTTTTAACAATGCTTGGTGACTGAACGTGTTATCCATAGTTTGAAATCACTTGTCCAAGAGGAAAATTTCTCAGCGTCGGTAGGTCCTGAGTAAAACTATTTACAGCTTTCATTGAAGTTTAAAGTGAAAGCAATTACATAAAAATTACTTGTTTAAAAACTATTTTATGTGAGACCTACCTTACATGTTTTTGGTGATTTTTTGCAGGTCTGCACGAATCTGAGGAGCAAAGGCTGGAAAGATGAGTGGATTGATGACCAATCGGTCCCTTACGCTTACAAAACTGACCAGTGGGTGGGATATGAAAACAAAAAGAGTTTTGCCTTAAAGGTGGGTTTCCTACGTTGTGATGTGCAATAAAAATAGGACTCACGGTTGATGTGCAGATGTGAAGTTAGAAAAAACGCTGGGTATGATATCTGTAAGCCACCCCCTAAACACAATTATGGTTATACCAGATGTCGCATCCTTTTAATTTAAAAAAATGTTCTTCCCGGGGATGGATACCCGCTCCCTCCCACCATCATCACCGCACATTTCTTCTGTCATAAAATAATGACTTTTTTAGGAGGGGACCGTCTGGGCAGGGTTAGATTCGTTCAGGACTGACGGCCTGCATCTCATGGGGCTACCTCCCAGTAGAAAGGTTATGGATTTTTCCCTACTTCAACCCGCTATAACTGCGGCGCCACTACGGCACAGTATACGAGTCTATAACCTAGGGCTGTCGCTAGATATCACTGTACCCCAACCAATTGGTAGCGGGCAACCGCAATAACCAGCCCATAGTGTTGGGTAAGGGCATCCCCACTGGGAAGTTCTCCTCAGAGCTGACGTCCGACCAAGTTCTTCGGGGCATTTCTTCTAGAATCAAACTGCCCCTCCTAGCCATAAACATTGCCGCTCACAGAAACAGCTAGAAAGGGGGACGAACGGTCGCTTCGGATGGCCTGAAGCTCAATGGGTACAGTGGTTCTCGTCATCGACAGAGGCATTCTCCACCATGGATCTCCCCGTCTAAGTTCCGTACAGCGAGTGTAATCATCTGTCTTACTACCTTATAGCTAGCCCTTACCGGACGTCGACGTTCCACGACATGACTGTTAGTTTCGGGTTAACGGAAAGGTCAGCCCCTTCTCACTAACACACACATATTAACGAAATTAATTAAAAAACGTAAAATATGAGGCTGTAACATAAGGACATTCCTTCGGGGACTTCAAATAATTTCTTCGTGTAGGATCTCTAAGTTAATCTAACATCTTCTAACGATCTCGTCTCTGGACCAGGCTGCTAACATCATACGCCGAGACTTGGCAGGGGCATTTGTTTGGTCGGTCGAGATGGATGACTTCCGGGGACTCTGTGGCCATGGGCAGTATCCACTGATATCCACCCTAGTGGATGCATTTGGGCACGGCTTGGTGGTAAGTTTGTTAGTTTTTTTTAAAAATATATTTCTGACCGTTGACTTAGATATGGAAACTCAAAATCCAATCACACAAAATTAGGCTTGCATAAATATTATAATGTGTTAAATGTATTTCCGACCATATCATTTATTAAACTGGTTATTTAATATCAAGGGAGATAGCCTATGCTTTAACCAAAATACAAATTTTATCAACACATATTGTCCGATTTGGTTTCTACTATGTTCCCCGATTCATTAATGTATTCAAGCGGGAAGTAACGTATCTCATGTTTTAACAGTCTCAGACAGCTGCACGTGAACGTGTGACCCCTGCCCTCAATGAGCTGACCTTCAAAATAGAGAAACGCGTCAGACACAAAACGACGCAAACGCCAAACGGAAATGGCCATGATGCCGTTCCCAGCCAGCAGGTCATCACAAGAACTGACGTCTGGCCGGCGCGGCACAGGCCCGCTGGTCAAGATGGAGTGTATCAGAGAGTATCAACCATAACTGACTTTCCAAAAACAACCCCTAGCGCAACTGCGATCGTCGATTCGGGTGTAGAGGATTTTACACAAAAATCGATGACGTCAGCAGACCATTTGAGAAGCTCTCCGCTGATGACATCAAATAATCCCCATAAAGACGGTGATCTTGTAGAATCCGCTAAATCTGGTTCAACACAGGAGGAGAATGTCAAGGCCGTGTCTCAAGAGGTCAACCGGTTTCATTACATCGTGCCGTCAGCTAGTACTCCAGTGGTTCCGGAGATGAAACCAAGCCCGTCACAAGAAGACCCTAACAATATGAAAGTCAACGGGGACAATAGCGTCATACCACCCCACAGGACAGCAACCAAATTATTGGATGCTGCAGACGACAACCCAGCTCAGACGAGAAGCACGCCATCGTTCTTTAACCTGAAGAGGACGAGGCTGAGCGAGGGCAACTATCTGATCCCTCACTGGATCAAACCAGTGGTGGTGGAGATGAACCCACAACCTTCGAGCAGCACGCACACGACCAGTGGTGATGAAGCTGAGGACAAGTCGCGTGCCGGTGAGGATGTCCGGGTCCTGTGGTGGGCGCGTCCCGCTGACGAGGACCACGCGAGACTGGTCAAGATCCCGTCTCGCCCAAAGTACAACCACCCCACAACGAGGCCGAGCATGCTGTGGTGGAGGAGTGGGAGACAACCGGTCAACGGTGAGTGTGCTTCTGTGTTGGGATTTACTGTTCATGGGAAAGTTAACTAAGAGTAAAAAAAACTTCTTATATCTTAAATTGAAAACGTCACGTCGGCTTTATTAGGAAGTTATTTAAAGAATTACAGATACTCCTTTTATTTCAGAAGATTCTTTCGTCCTCCGTACTTCTAAGAACTCACAGATTATGCCGTTCTGTTTGCAAGTGACGCAGCGTTCACATGCCACGGCTGTGTGGCTCAATGCCTCCGACTTTCATAAATGCTGAAATTATTTTCTCGTGGCTTGTACGTTCGTTCTAAGGACTCGGAGATCTCCGATTTTTTGGGGAAATATTCAAATTTCAGACAAACAAAATAAATAATCCACGCACTCAGCTCTGTGGTAGTTTTTTAATTTAAAAAAAATTACATCTGTTATATATTATCAAAGGTTTTATTGTAGGTGTTTCAGAGTGTTTCTTTCAATGACTCACCGACCGACTATTATCTAAAGAAATATGTATTTTAATGTAGTTGCATCCTAAGTTTCAAACACCAAATACACTAAGTATCTATGTTATATTTAGGAATTTGTTAGCGTGGACTCTTTGATTATGTGTGAAACTTATATTTTCTATTATCAGGTCCAATTCTGTACTATACTGTTCACTTGCTACAACACAATAAAATAACTTCCCTAACAACCGCGTGTACATGTGCACTAACCGACTCAGGTTTTATCACGTAACAACTATGCCCTAACAACATCGTGTACAGGTGCACTAACTGAGTCAGGTTTTATCACGTAACAACTATGCCCTAACAACATCGTGTACAGGTGCACTGAGTCAGGTTTTATCACGTAATAACTATGCCTTAACAACATCGTGTACAGGTGCACTAACCGACTCAGATTGTATCACGTAATAACTATGCCTTAACAACATCGTGTACAGGTACACTAACTGAGTCAGGTTGTATCACGTAATAACTATGCCCTAACAACATCGTGTACAGGTGCACTAACTGAGTCAGGTTGTATCACGTAATAACTTTGCCCTAACAAACTCGTGTACAGGTGCACTAGCCGAGGCAAGTAGAGAGGGAGAATTCTCTGTCTCTGAGCTCCCCACTGACGAGTTCTATGTTGTCAACAACTGGCACACAACGCGGTGGTGGTCAAGCTTGCCTGACCACCATAAGACTGACCACATCTCCCAGGACTACGGTTTGAAAGGACGACAAATTTACGTCACGCAAGGCCAAGCCACGTCACATCCGGCAGCTCAGACCACTGCGCTCCGACAAATCGGCTCCAAAAGTGCTACTTCTGGTAAGTCCTAAAGTGCTACTTCTGGTAAGTCCTAAATTGCTATTTCTGGTAAGTCCTAAAGTGCTACTTCTGGTAAGTCCTAAAGTGCTACTTCTGGTAAGTCCTAAACATTCCATTGATTGTTAAGTATAAACAGGCCGTTTTTTTGCTAATCTATATATATAAAAATCAAAGTATGTCTGTGTGTGTGTATGTGTGTGTGTGTGTGTGTGCTTGTCCGTTGTAACTAACTAAACCATTCATTCGATCGTCATGAAAATTTTTGAGATTGTTGAGTACCCTTCCGGAATGGTAACTGGCTACTTTTTTTCTCAATCTAACACTAAAGGGGCGCCGGGGGCCCTAAATGTGAATTTTTGCTTATATGAGTTATATAAAAATTAGTTTAAGCGCTATCTACTTGATAAATGGATGGATCCTAACCAAATTTTGTAATTATATTCTTTATAGCCAATATTAAAATACTATAGGTAAGTCATCTCCTAAGGGCCGCTCTTTTGGGGCTGGGGGCCCAAAATACCCGTTTTCACAAATGTTTAAGATTTTTTTCACTATTAAATTATTAAAGGTCTTGACAAATAATGATAAATGTATCCATTATTATCCATCTTAAAATAAAAAGTTGTTTTGCGCTTTATATCTTGCCCTGAATGGGCCTTGGGGCCCTTATTGTCGTTTATTGCTTATATGAGCTATATAAAATTAGTTTAAGCGATAGCTACTTGCTAAATTTATGGATCTTAAGTAAACTTGGTTTATAAATACCTGATAGTAAATAGTAAAATATTATATGGCACTAAACTCCTAATGGCAACTCCTTCAGGGTTGGGGGCCCAAAATACCTGTTTTTGTAAACGTTTAAGATTGTATTCCTCAATTTAATTATTAAAGTTCTTGACAAATAATGATAAATGTACCTATTATTATCCATATTGAAATATAAAGAGGTTTTGAACTTGATATCTTGCCCTGAATGGGCCCCTGGGGCCCTTAATGTCGTTTTTTTGCTTTTATGAGCTATGTATAATTAGTTTATGCTTTTGTTACTGAGTAAATAAATGGATCTTAACCAAACTTTGTATACAAAACTCTGTAGCTCATATTAACATAATTCAGGCCAATGAACTTCTAATGTCCATTTCATCGGGGCCGGGGGGTCCCACATGTCTTTTTCTAAAATTTTAAAGATATTTTTCCCATTCATTTTTTAACGATCTCAATAAATATATCCATAATGAAACGGAATTAAAATGAACAGATTTTTTAAATTGACATCTTGCACTGAATGTGGCCGGGGGCCCCTAAATATGTTTTTACTTCTATATCTATTACTATATAAATGTGTGTGTGAGAGTGTATGTCCTTTATAGCTGACAAACCCATGTATTCAATCGTTATGAAAATTTTTCAGACCGTTGAGTACCCTTTCCAGAATGGTAACTGACTTTTTTTTTCTCCATTTAACACTAATGGGGCGCCGGGGGCCCACAACGTCATTTTTTGCTTATATGAGCTATATAAAAATTAGTTTAAGCGCTATCTAGATGATAAATTAATGGATCTTAATCAAATTTTGCAACTATATTCTTGATTGCCAATATTAAAATACCATATGACCCTTAACTTCTTATGGTAGCTCCTTTGAAAATACCTGTTTTTGTAAACGTTTGACATTTTATTCCCCAATTTAATTATTAAAGGTTTAGACAAATAATGATAAACGTATCCCTTTGTATCCATATTCAAATGAAAAGAAGATTTGAAATTGACATCTATCCTTGAATGGGCCCAGGGGCCCTTAATAGCGTTTTTTTTGCTTTTATGAGCAATATAAAATTAGTGAATACATTACCTACTGAGTAAATGAGTGGATCTTAACCAAACTCTGTATACAAAAATGTGGTAGCCCATATAAAATTACTTAAATGCAATGAACTTCTAATGTCATTTTTTTGGGAGCCAGGGGCCCGATATGTCTTTTTTGTAAATGATTAAGATATTTTTTCCATTCACTTTTTAACGATCTCGGGAATTATATCCATGATGTGAAACTGAAATAAAATGAACAGATTTTGGACTTGACATCTTGCACCGAATGTGGCTGAGGGCCCCTAAATGTGCTTTCCCCCTATATCTATAAATATGTATATGTGAATGTGTGTGTGTGTGTGTGCATGTCCTTTATTGCTGACTAAACCATGTATTCGATCGTAATGAACGTTTTGGAGACTATTGCGTACACTCCCAGGAAGTTAACAGGTAACTTTCTTCGTCAATTAAACACACATGGGGCGCCGGTGGTCCATAATGTCAACTATTGCTTATATGCGTTAAATAAAAATAGATTGAGCGCTAGCTACTTGGTAAATTGATGGATCTTAACCAATTTGTGTATTAAAAAAACTTAATAGCCTCTATTAAAATACTATAAGGTCCTGAATTTTTAATGATTAATTCTTCTGGGCTGGGGGTGCCAATTGTCTTTTTTTAGGGGGGGGTGGTTAATGTTTAAATATTTTGTCCATTCAATTTTTAATTAAAGATCTTGACAAATAATGACAAATATATCCATTATCATGCAAATTGAAATGAAAAGGTGTTTTCAACTTTACATCGTGTCATTTTTTTCGTTAATTAAGTTTATACGTTAGGTTTTGTGTAAAAGAATTGATCTTAACCAAAATTTGTTAACAAAATCTTGGTAGCCCATATTAAAATGCTATAGGGCACTAAACTTCTAATGTAATTTACTTTTGGGCCGGGGGCCACGAATGTCTGTTTTTGTAGCCTATATGCTTAAGATATTTTCCCCATTCAATTTTTAACAATCTAGAGAAATATATCAATGATGAAACTGAATTAAAACGAACAGCTTTTTGAAATTGACATCTTGCGCAGAATGGGCACAGAGGCCCCTAAATGTCGTTTTTTCCTTTATATTACCTTTACAAAAATTAGTGTTAGCTTAAGTTACTAAGAAAATAACGGATCTTGCCAATCTTAGTACATAAAAACTCAAGAGTCTATAAATAATTTATACAAGGAACTGAACTCTTAATGTCCATTCGCTCGGGGCATGCGTACCCAAATGTTTTAGTAATGCGCGTTAACAATTTAATTCCCCAATCAATTTTACACGATATTGAGAAACAAAGCTTGAATACAATGGCGATTAAAAAAATAATAAATTATCACTTATTTTAGAGCCCGGCCCCTTAATTTTTTTTTTTTCAAAGCTTTTTATTATTAATTTATTTATCTATTTGCTAGGAAACTTGGACTTTTTTTTGCACAATTTCGTGTAGGTTTTTGGCATAGCAGTTTTTAAAACATCACACATTGTATTCTTAAATAGTCATTTTTACTGATATCGTTTTGAGCTTTATATCTTGCCGTATATGGGCCCTGGGGCCCTTAACGTCTTTTTTGCTTATAAAAACTCAAGAGTATATAAATAATTACTATATGGAACTGAACTCTTTATGTTCTTCCTTCGGGTAGGCTTCCCCAAATTTTTTTGTAATGCACGTTGATAATTTAATTCCCAAATCAATTTTACACATTATTGAGAAACATAGCTTGAAAACAAATTATCACTTATTTTAGAGCCTGGCCCTTTAATGTCGTTTTTTTTCTTTTTTTAAGCCTTTAAATTACTATTTTATTTATCCATTTGCTATGAAACTTTGACTTTTTTCAAACTTCCGTGTCGGTTTCTGGCATAATTGTTTTTAAAACATAATACTCATTGAATTCTTAAATAGTCATTTTTACTGAGATCGCTGCAACGCACGACCGGGTCTGCTAGTGAGTAATAAAACCAACATTGTATGCCTTAAAAACATTCATACTATTTCATACACTTCGATCAGTATTTTCTTATAGAATGTATTTGGTAAAATGCCGAATCACATGATTTTAGTGTTAATTTCTTTGTCACTTTTGTTTTCGGTCTGCATCCCTAGACGAAGAAATAGATAATAAAAGATGGTACAAGTTATGGGATATTTCAGGAAGTTAAGAGACATCTTTCGTAAAAAGCTAAAATAAAATAGTGCCAAGTGATTCTAACTTCTTTATTGAAATCCATTTCATTTTTTGTTTTGACAGTGAGACAGGAGGTCTGCAGGTCCAAGGGCGTCGGTACCTTTCCTGACCCCCTGTCATGTGATCATTTCATCATGTGCCTCCCCGGAAACTGGCGAGCCTTCCCACCCCACCTCATGGCGTGCCCGGATGGCACGAGGTTTGATGACACCCTCAAGATTTGCAACTACGCCGCCAATGTGCACTGTAAGCTCTGAACTACTGTGATCTGCAGGCACTGATGCTATATGTTCTGTAAGCTCTGAGCTACTGTGCCCTGTAGACAATGATGCTATATGTCCTGGAAGCTCTGAACTACTGAGCCCTGTAGATAATGATGCCTTATGTCCTGTATGCTCTGAACGTCTGTGCCCTGTAGTCACTCAGGTCTTATGACAACCTTTCCTGAAGACATTCATTTAATGTGGTCTATTGAAACCGAGCCAGGAATTAATATAGCATGTAGGCACTGATCCACAGTGCCCTGATAATATTGAGTCTTAAGCCAATGTGCCATGAAACACTGAAACAGCGTTTATTTGTGCCGGGTAGGAAGAGTGTTTAGAGTCCCAACTGACCGGAAGTCATATACAGTGATCATTAGCCTCTGTTTATTTAAACTCACAATCAGTGTTAAATATGTTCAGAATTAAGACATGCCAATTTGACATTATGCAGGGCATAGACACCGTGGGCATAGCCAGAGTGGGCATAGACACGGTGGGCATAGCCACAGTGGGCATAGACACGGTGGGCATAGACACAGTGGTCATAGACACAGTGGGCATAACACAGTGGGCATAAACACACTAAATAAATAAATAAATAAATACTGAAAAAGACACATTGGGCAGACTCACTGGACAGACACCTTGCTATTATGCACACAGGGCTAAGACACGCTGGATAGAGACACACTCATTAGACACACTGAGCATAGACACATTAGGCATAGACTGATGACCTGCTCAGTCCAACTGCTCAACTTGTACATACTTTTGAACGTGATGAGGTTATATTTAATGTTCTTTCTTTTAAATAGGACAATGTGCGTGTGGTAGACAGCGCGTTTAAGGTATATAACAGTGTTACTAGTGATGGGGCCATGTATTAGGTGAAAGTATAATATATGAGCGACACAGTGTTTGCAGAGTGATAGATGATTCAATGAACAAATAGGGAAACATCTTTTGAACGGGAAGATGGAAATAAGCGTGATGGGCGAATAATGAAAGGACACAGACAAAAGAGGAAGAGAAATAAAGTGAGCGTATTAGAGATACATCGCGAATGAGAGAGAGAGAGAGAGAGAGAGAGAGAGAGAGAGAGAGAGAGAGAGAGAAAGTGGTTGAGAAAGTCCTCAGTGTGTATTATCATTTTCATTATATTTTGTTTCCACTCTCATGTCCTTGTAATTGTTCGGTTGGAACAGTGAATGAACCAGCAAACTTTCAAAGCTCAATCTTATTCATCAAATATCATTCATTCTTATTCAATCAACAATGTTAAGCACTGATTCATTCATTCGTTCAATTTTCATGTGTATTTTTGTTTTGTAAATACTATATAGATTCTAATGCCTCTTACAATTGTTGCGTAGATTGTACCTTTATCGTTTTAAAATTCTGTTTTTAATATATCGTTATTTGAGGTTTCCCAATTTATAGTTTTTGTGCTGCAGTAGTTGATGAATCAGTTTTTGGTCTTCGTGTTTGGGGATTGATCGAATACATGTCTAAAAATCTTAAAGAATTCTAATTGTTTCCATGAAAACAAAAACAGTTTTCGACTAGTAAATTCCCTAAACAATTGTGCTCCCGTGTGTGAAAAAAAAAAAGGGGGGGGGCGATTACCTCCCTTTTAAGAGTCCATTAGACAGTATCGTTTACCACTCTTGCCTTGGAAATGTTAACCTTGGAAATGTAAAGATAATTTGTAGTGTTCTTTCTCATTTTCCACAACAAAGTTGTTTATTCCTTGTTTCAACACAGTATTGTTACTTTTAATTGTACCAAATCTGACATGTTTCTCTCAAGCTGTTATATGTAGATATGTATATACAATGTAGATGTTGTTTGTGTATTTAGGTGACGCTGCAATTGTGTAGAATAAGTTAAAGAAATACCGTATGTATGTTGTCCCAACATATCTAAATTGTTTAAACTTGTGCTATGTTTATAGAGTAAGGCAAAATTTAGGGAACTGAGTGCTAAGTTTATTTGTTGAACGAAAGTTAAAAAAAAAAATACTACTTACTTGTGGTAACGCTCATCCTCAAAGATGCGCTACATGAGAGTTAGATAATCAAACTTTCTATCATGGCCGACATACCAAGTGGGAAAAATATTTAACATTTCTTACAACACCTTACGTAAAGTAACAATGAACAGAAGGATTTATAGACAAGAGTTAATTATGTTGTGTTCTTTTTTTTTTAAATGCATTTTGGGACATATTCAACAGGTGACCAAAGTAGGGTGACACCAATTGAACTCCCTTTGTGTTGTAAAACGTCACCAGTAAATTTGTTGTCTTTATCGAAATGTTAGGATATTTGCTCTATTTTATTTTGGTGTTGTAAATAAAATGGTTGTCAAATGGAAATAAATAAAATATGAAACTAAAGAATTTCGCTTTTCGTTTCCTTTTTAGATTAAAGTCAAAAAGATCAATTTTAAAATTCAAACGTCAAAGATGTGTAAAATAAAATAAGTCTGGTTAATTATGTTTAGTGATTGAATCCTTCAGTGATCAATTTTATTTTTGTTAAATTCAAAAATAATGATCGTTGAACATTATCTTTTACTTTCGACACAAATAAATTTTTAAAAATTTATTTCAGCACTATACAGTTTAAACCAATTTGAACAGCATTTACACATCATTTACACAACAAATCAAGTCCCCAAGTCATAATGAAAATCTACAGCTCTTCGCGTGCCAGGCGATATTCAATGTTTGTTCCACACATTTAAAAGATAAAGGGAAGAATTAATGGTAAAAAGCTTTTCATTGTGGAAATTTCTTTCTTGTCATTGAAATATTTAGCAACTATAAAAAGCATATCAATACCACGGATCAAACTGATATACAACTGAAAAACAAGTTTTTGCTTCAGAAACAACTTTTTACAAAAAATACACAACTTTATTGTCGCGAATCAAACATAAAAAATAGAATCGATTTTCAAGGTACCTAATAGGATGTTGCCACAATATAGACCATATACTGGTATCATGAAATTTGAATGACCATACTGACTTTTCCTCTCGACCTAAAACACTCTGATTTATCACATCATACCACAATGGAGGACAGGATGTTGTGACTTCTTGTGAAAATTACTCCAATGAAATGTAACCTATTTCGGTCTTTGTGTACCTATGCTTCAACCAGAAATTTTTTTTTTAATCTGCAGCTGAACATTTCGTTACGTTTTTTTTTTTAAAATTACTTTTCATATTGGGATTTGTTATATTTGTTTCACAATAGCAGCAGATACTAAAAAAATCATCACTTTTTTACTTCGTTTATAAGTCATTATGTTTTGAAAATTCACTGGTCCGTGAGCAAAAATAGCTACCGTAACTCAACGTGAAGCCTAAGGGAAATCTACTTAAGCATTGTCTCCCTTTAATTGTCTCCACACTACGGCTCGCTGGGCTGGCCAGATGCGACCCGCGAGGTCCTGTCATCCGGCCCCGGTGAAACCTTCTAATCTCAAAATAGTTACTATTTTTACTGGTAGTTTACCACGAAATTTAGTAGTTAGGGGTTAGTAGTCGGCCCCCTAACTGCTGTTTGACAGTTAATGCGGCCCTTCGGAAGAAAAGTTTGGTAATTCCTTGGTCTGGACCAATATTTTTTTTTAACTTGATCATTTTTATGGGAGAATAAAATTGTTTTTGAGTTTTGAAATAAATATGCTGAATCATTCATTCTTTTAAATAATCTAGCCCAAAAAAGTGGGGTGGAAACAAGGAATACTAACACCTTTTCTCTAAAATAATCAGTAATTATGACTAATAATTTTTTTTAAATATCCGTAAAGCAAAATGAACTTTTAAAACAATGATAAGTACTCAGACACTATAAATTATTGAATATAATTTGATATTTGAAATAAACTGAAATACAAATTTTCACATGCTTTGTGATTTATTTAAAGTAAAAAAAAAAAATCTAGAGAATCTTGACTTAAAATTCTTACTTTATATTAAAAAGTTGTTGTTTTTAAATAGACGCATCTCAGTTGGGTATTCGCTTTGAAAAGTGTGCTCCACATTTCTAATTCAACTTTTTGAGACTGTTTTAGCTGCATACGGTTCTAACTAAAATGACTTTTTAAGTACCCAATTCAAGTTTCATGGTCTATAAAATTTAGAACCCCTTGCACTCTTAACTTACAACCTGCTACGTCATCTGCACTTTCACAGTGTAAAACATTGGACTTGCATTAGTCCTAAAATTTTGACACTCGTTTGACAATAATTTAAGATTATTTTTTTAAAAACTTAGACAGACCAATGTTTCAACTAAGTTGTGCTGCTGCATGACCCAGCAAACCATGTAGTTATCTTCCAAACACAGTGCTGGTGTGTGTTTGTTTGTTTGTTTGTGCTTGTTTGTGTATGTGTGTGTTTCTTCTCTTCGATGTAAAATTTCGCACAAAAAAAAATAATTAGCACACTAGTTATTTATTTTTTTTTTTTGCACAGAACCTCCGAAAATTTAGAGGGAGCATTGAAGGGAGATCACTCATAATAATATTATAATTAAAGGGTGACCTCTCTTACGTATTCATTATCTCAAAAGTCAAAAGCTTGTAACATTGATACCAGAATTTTTTAAAGCCATTTCAATAAATATTGTATAGCAAATTTCTAAAATCATGAAATTATAAGTTTCGTGTCAGAGAAATGGAGATTCTCGTTCATGGAACGCACAGGCAATCAGGTAACTAAATCCATCATAAAACAACTAATATAAATGCTAGAAAAAATTGACCCAGCACATATAAAGTCAAAGCGATCGCCTTACAAATCATTCCTAAATCCTAAATATGCCATCAGAATACGACCGATAGCTACATATAGACATCTCCTTTGTCAGCACAGAACAAATATGATATTTAACTAATTTTTTTATATGTTAATCAGTTAATAATAGAAACTGTAAAGATACCAAAAAAAAATTCCAACTGAATCTAAATATAATATTTTTACGCTTACACTTACACCTGTTTTTAAAAAAATTAACGTAAATTAAAATATTACATTATTTAGCCGGGTACAAATGACTTCAAATAAAGTCCATGCTAAGAAATTCGAATCCGTTCCTTCCAGAGAAATCTGGCGATTCCAGCAATCAGAGGCAGACAATTCAAATGGAGGAACAGCAATTGTCCATGTTTATATTATTCACACTATGCTGCTTATCGTCCCATTATTTCTCACTTTTTACTCCACGGTGTATCACCCACTTCATCATGCATATCAACTTATAATCTGTGTTGTCTTTTTTTTTTGTAAGATAAAAATAACGAGAAGACGATTAAAAGATAACTGTTTTAAATATATATATTTTTTTTTTAAATGCTACACTTGCGCAGATCAATGTTAGGATCTAGAGATATCTGCTGCTACCCTTCATAACCGAAACCTGTCTCAGTAGTTAAACAGTGATTTTGTTTTAAATCGTGCTTTGAAGTCGTATCTAGAAGGAAAACTCCTCCAAATATATGAGCATTAGTTGAGGCTCAGTTGAAAGTTCAAAACCTCACCCCCCAATATCGAGACAGATTAATAGAGTTTAAATGGCGGCAGAAAAACAAAAAAGATGACAAGGAAAAAAATAGTCCGTGGATATTTTTTTTTCCTTTTAAACACGCTTCCATGGCAGAAGATTTTTGCGTCCTACGTACAGATAAGAAGGCACAGATCATGCTGGTCTGATGGCATGTGATGCTGCGGTCACAGGCCACGGTTTTCAGGGGATTGTGTAGGACGATGTCCAGCGAACTTGGTTTCCTTAGTGTCAGGTACACATTCAGAGCTGGGTGGACTCAATCACTGCTTCAAAGAGATTGGAACTCGTGGCTCTCTGTACGCCAGCCAAGCTCGCATGCCGCTCGACTACCATGTGAATGAGTCAGTCAGTGGTGTACCCAGAAGGGGCAAGGGGCTCATGCCCCGGGTGGCACTTATTTTAGGGGCAGAAAATTCCTCGAGATTAATTAACTTCTAAGAATGAAAGAAAATTAAAATGGACATTTTTAACAAATTAATTTAAATATTAAAATAAGAAATTGATAAAATAAATAAATTAAATATCCTAAATTATGTGAACATTTCTACTGCCAAAACTTCAAGCTCCATATTGGATATAAATTATTCTGATGCATATGTTACCGAACCGAAAAACTTAGAAGCTTAAGTAATATGAGAAAGTGACACTGATCCGGGGGTAACTTAATTGACTCTTCAAATGTTGACAGCTTCTCTTGTTGTCGAAGTGAAAATTACTGACACCGATCAATTTCATACATGGGCCAATCAAATTCTCCAGGCGGCACATGGGCCAATTAAATGCTGCGGGCATCACATGGGCCAATAAAATGCTCCGGGCTGAATTTTCTGGGGGGAGGCTAATTCATCATTGTTAATTGATACGGCATCGGCATCCTTCCGTCTCGCGAGACGATGGTGCATCACCGTTGGGTTGGGTTGCATTTCCTCGAGTAACTGTGCAGTCCTATCCTTGAGTGACAGTCTTTGCCACAGTTTTTACACACGAGTTCTGTGCTTCCAAATGTTTTGGCCTTTCTCCTAGCTCTTCTGTCTGCAGCCTCCTCCATTCTTCGCTCCTCGGCTACTATGACGCCCTCTTTGACAACTGTGCGCCACGTAGATCGGTCTTCTGCCTTACACTCCCAGTCACTTGTATGTATTTTGGCTGCTTTCATGTCCCTTTGACAGACATCTTTAAATCGCAAGCGTGGGCGACCTGTTTTCCTCTTTCCTGAAGCAAGTTCACCATATAGGAGATCCTTCGGGATGCGGCCGGGGCTCATTCTTTTGACATGTCCTAGCCACCTCAGGCGTCTTTCACTAAGAATTGAGAACATGCTTTGGGTATTGGCACGCGTTAGTACCTCACTATTAGGCACTTTTTCTTGCCATTTAATACCAAGGATGTGGCGCAAGCATCTCAAATGGAAGCTGTTAAGCTTACGCTCTTGTGATATATAAGTGGTCCATGTCTCGCTCCCATATAGTAGTGTACTGATGACACAGGCTCGATAGACGCACAGTTTGGTTTTCTCCGTTAGCTTGGTGTTTTGCCAGACCCGCTTATTTAGTTTAGCCATTGTTGCGGCTGCCTTGCCAATTCTGTTGTTTATTTCTTCTTCAATGGACAGTGTATTGGAGACCTTGGATCCCAAGTAGGTGAAGCTGTCCACAACCTCCAAGTTTTCATTATCGATATTTATGGTAGGAGGAGGTCGAGTGTCTTGGGCCATGATGTTTGTCTTTTTCAAGCTGATTTGCAGACCAAATTCTTTGCAGGCATTGGAGAAGCTTGACACGAGTTGTTGCAAACCAGATTCTGTATGTGCTGTTAGTGCCGCATCATCCGCAAATAGTAGCTCTCGAATTAGGACATCCGTCGTTTTGGTCTTGGCTCGGAGGCGGGCAGTGTTGAAAAGTCCTCCATCAGCTCTGGTATGTAACCAGATTCCCTCACTGCTATCCTTGAATGCGTATCGAAGAAGTACAGAGAAGAATATTGCGAAGAGTGTTGGTGCGAGTACACAACCTTGTTTAACTCCGCTGCTGACAGGGAAGGCCTCTGACTTAGCTCCATCGAACTGTACTGTGCCAAGCATATTTTCATGGAACTGTCTGATGATGGCAAGTAGGTGAGGGGGACATCCAATTTTTGCCAGTATTTGGAATAGCCCGTTGCGACTGACTAAGTCGAAGGCTTTTGTAAGGTCCACAAATGCAATGTATAGTGGCATCTGCTGCTCTCTGCATTTTTCCTGGAGCTGTCGTATGGAGAACACCATGTCTATGGTAGACCGACCGGACCGGAAACCACACTGAGATTCTGGATAGACGCGGGATGCTAGGCTTTGTAAACGTTTTAGTATAACGCGGGCAAAGGTCTTTCCTACAATACTAAGGAGTGAAATGCCGCGATAATTATTGCAATCACTCCTATCACCTTTGTTTTTATATAGTGTCACTATATTTGCATCCTTTAGGTCTTGGGGGATGTAGCCCTGTTCCCAGCAGAGGGACAGAATCTCGTGCAATGGTTGGAGTAAAGCTGTCTTGCCACTCTTTAGAACCTCTGGTGGTATTCCATCATTCCCAGGCGCTTTTCCACAAGCTAGACTGTCAATTGCTTTGCTCAGCTCTTCCTGTGTGGGCACGACATCAAGTTCTTCCATGAGTGGCATATCTGGGATGTCATCTAGAGCGGTGCTGGAGACTGTGGTAACTGTTGAATACAATTCCAGATAATGCTCAACCCACCGTTTTAGCTGTGCTGCTGGGTCTTGAATAATTTCTCCATTTTTGGACTTTAGGGGAGCAGCTTTTGACGTCCAGGGGCCCGTTGCCTTTTTGATGTTTTCGTACATGACTTTTGCATTGCCCATGTCTGCAGCTGATTGTATACTGGAACAGAGCTTAAGCCAGTAGGTATTGACACATTTACGTGCAACCTTTTGGGCAAGTGACTTAGCTGTTTTTAAAGCATGCAAATTGTCAGGTGTAGGCTTTTCCTTGTAAGCCATAAGAGCTTTCCTTTTTGCTTCAGTGACGGGTTTCATCTCGTCCCAATGTTCATCAAACCAGTCCGTGTTTTTGTGAGATTTTTTGCCAAAGGCTTGTATTGCGGATGTATAGATTGTGTCTCTCAGTTGCGTCCATTTGGAGTCAATGGTGACGCATGGGGACATCTTTGAGAGACTTTCCTTCACCTTGTCTTTGAACAGCTGCGCTATCGCAGGGTCTTTCATGCAGGAGGTATTGATGCGTGGACTTCCCTTTTTCTTTGTGTGGTACGAGTTTTTCCTCATTATTCGTACTTTGCTGGCGACAAGGGAATGATCCGTGTCACAGTCGGCACTGTGATAGCTGCGAGTGAGTAGGACGCTAGCTAGTTGTGCACGCCTGGTGATAATGAGGTCCAGCTGGTGCCATTGGTGGGATCGAGGGTGTCTCCAAGATACTTGATGTATATCCTTGCACTTGAAGAAAGTGTTGGTCACACACAAGCCTCGTGAGCAGCACAATTCCAGAAGCCTTTGTCCATTTTCATTTAACTTTCCTCTTCCAAATAGTCCAAGGCAGGTGGGCCAGGCTTCGTGGTCGCTCCCCACTCTAGCATTGAAATCTCCTAGGAGATAGATTGCCTCGTCTTTGTGGATGCCGGCTATTGCCTGGTCTAACGCTCCATAGAACTGGTCCTTCTCTTCCGGAGTTGAATAGAGTGTTGGGGCATACACACTAAGAATGTTTGCTGGGCCCGCAGTTGTTCTGAGTCTTAGAGTGAGGATCCTCTCCGTGCCTGATGACGGTGGTTCAATGGATGGTAGAAGAGTGTTTTTAACAGCGAAACCCACACCATGCTGTCTAGGTTCGTCTTTCGGTCTGCCTTGCCAGAAGAAGGTGTAATTGGCCTCTTTGAGTGAACCGTTGTCTGGGAGCCTGGTCTCCTGAAGGCATGCTATGTCAATCTTTAGCCTTTTAAGTTCTCTATCGATTATTCCTGTCTTCCGTGTGTCGTTTATGGACTGCAGATCATCAATGATGCCGGGACACATAGTCCTCACGTTCCAGCTAGCGATTCGAAGAGCTGGGGTCTTCTTTTTCTTTTTTGTATTTCTTGGTGCAGGGCTTAGTGGCCCACTTGTTGAGTGGTACTCTAATCTCCACGCACCCAGTGGAGAAGGCAGGCCATGACGGGATAGCACCTATTTGACTGGGGGCTGCCCAGCTTGAGGCGGGCGGTAGCTGTCCAGTGAGACATTGGTAGTCTCTCCCACCGTCGGAAGCAGCCCCTGGCGCCTAGCTCTACGTCAATTGAGCTTTGGCTTATAACCGGTAACTGCTGCTTCCCGTGTTTTGTCGACACCTTGCGGCGACGCTGGAGTGTCCTCTCCAGAGGTGATGCAAGCCTGGGCGGGTATTATGGAGAATTAGCTGCTGCCCATACAGCATATCCCCCCTCTCCACGTCAATGGTGTAACCAAGGGAACGACTTGCGTCGATGCAGCTTGGCTGCCATTGGCGTCGCAGGAGCTGCCGGTATGTACATAAGTCTTATGTATAGACCGCCTGTAGGTGCTCCAATTCCTGATTTTCTTTCAGGGTTTACTCCCTTAGCCTTTCCCGCAAGGCAGGTATAGCCGCAAGGCAGCGGAATTGAAATGATAAGGTGATGTTAATCATACATTTTGACACAAAGTACAAATTCATAAAACCTTGTATTAAAGGTTATGTCATTTATAACAATAATTTGATACTGCTGCGATTTCATAAAATTATATTAGATGTTATTTTTCACTTTCATTTTCATTGTTAATTAGCTTCTAGAAATTTGAAGAAAGAAAAACTAGGTTAATAACTTTAGATTCATTATGAAGTTTTATGTTTTGGCATTAGATACGTTCACATATATTAATAAAGCTTTCTTTATTTCTTTAAGTATAATTTTCCTCGGCTTTTATTTATATCATTGATAATATATTGATGCATCTGCTAACATATTACTGTCCAGTGCTTCGAGAAAATCATGTGAATAGAGTTAAAGAACTTAACCTCAAATTTAACATTAGCGCATTACAGTTTTAAGAGATGCAATGCAGTTCGACAAAAATAATTTTTCTGGTATACGAGATATAATATTATTCCATTGTATTCGACAACTCTCCATATATTTCTCATGAGGATCAAACATGTAGTACAGTTGTATGAAGTGTAAAGATTAAAAGTAAGAAAGCATAGACTTTGTAGAGTCTTTAAAAGATTTCACTGAACCAAAAATGAATCCGCTTAAGACGTATCTAAATGGATTTTTAAAAAAAATAATCTTAAAATAATTGACCACAAATTTAATACTTCTTTATGACTGGAAAGTAGCTCAATAAAATCTGGAAGTATTCAATAGCTTAATAAACTCTCAAAGTATACAGTAGCTCAATGAACTCTCAAAGTATAAAATAGCTCAATAAACTCTCAAAGTATACAGTAGCTCATTAAACTCTCAAAGTATACAATAGCTCAATAAACTCTCAAAGTATAAAGTAGCCCAATAACTCTCAAAGTATACAGTAGCTCAATAAACTCTCAACGTATACAGTAGCTAAATAAACTCTCAAAGTATACAGTAGCTCAATAAACTCTCAAAGTATACAGTAGCTCATTAAACTCTCAAAGTATACAATAGCTGAATAAACTCTCAAAGTATACAATAGCTCAATAAACTCTCAAAGTATAGAGTAGCTCAATAAACTCTCAAAGTATACAGTAGCTCTTTAAACTCTCAAAGTATACAATAGCTCAATAAACTCTCAAAGTATACAGTAGCTCAATAAACCCTCAAAGTATACACTAGCTCAATAAACTCTAAAAGTATATAGTAGCTCAATAAAATCTCAAAGTATACACTAGCTCAATAAACTCTAAAAGTATATAGTAGCTCAATAAACTTTCAAAGTATACAGTAGCTCAATAAACTCTCAAAGTATACAGTAGCTCAATAAACTCTCAAAGTATACAATAGCTCAATAAACTCTCAAAGTATACAGTAGCTCAATAAACTCTCAAAGTATACAGTAGCTCAATAAACTCTAAAAGTATATAGTAGCTCAATAAACTCTCAAAGTACACAGTAGCTCAATAAAATCTCAGTCAACAATCTCAAATTTTCATTAATTCTTTGCTCAAACAGTTTATAGAAACTGATTTATTTGCGTGCTGCTCCTACTGTAACGAACTCTATTGTTGGTTCAATTAAACGCTGTTATACATTCTTTTCGATCTCCACGCACCATTGAAGTAAAATGTTGTACCTGCTACAGCAAGGCATTAATAAAACAGACTTCGGAAATCAGGATGCAAAATATTAAAAGTACCATGGACTCATTTTCAGGTTATTTTGAAAGCTATATATAAAACTGCAAGATGTAGGCGAACTAAAGACACTAACATGAGCAGGAACTTTGTTAATCACATTGAATTTTATTTTATTTTTTTAAATCCCTTTTTTTTTTCACTGAGGCCCAAAATTTTAGTGTGCTAAAATTGATTATCTGGGGCAAATTAGATTATAGAATGCTTAAGTGATGCTTTTTGCGTTTAATAAATATTTATATGGCTACATTATCATTTTACTTGATCCTTCTAGTCAAAGAAGGAGAGAGCAAATCATTGGTGATCAAAGCGAGTCGTTGCTGTAAAAATTCATGTGAGCCTTTGGCACTTACAGAATTCGGAAAACAGGTATGACATTTTTAAGCCAGTAATATTTTACCTTGCGGGTTAGAAATGAGTTACTGAACTTAGCCAATATAATTTATTCAATTTCATTTTAAAATATTTAGACTTCAAGTTACAGTGCCCAATATAATAGCATTACTTCAAATATAACTTAAACCTGACATAAGCAATACTAGCTGTCTGAGAAGCATGTCTAAAATTAATTAAATGAAAAATTGATACCGATCACTGATTATTACACAAAAACTAACTAATTTAATTAAGCTTTTTTTAAAAAAAAACTATTGAGCGTTGCATGGTAATCAAGATATGAAAGCTCCGTTATCTATTGCTAACAAAAATTGTAAAGTGTCCTCATTTTGTCTTTCTAACAAAAATTTATTACTAAATAGTCTTATAATTCTTTTTTTTTAAAAAGATAAAAAAGAAAAGAAAACATTTTTAATATTAAATAGCATCAACACATTTTTCGGCAGGGGTGTGTGGTGCGGCGAATCTTGGAGGCACATACCCATGCTACGCCGCTGGAGTCAGTGGGCTGAATAGTATGTACAATTCAGTGCATTCATTTCGGAAAATACAATCTTAATTGCACTCAAAGAAGAAAATTTAATTATTATTTTTTTAATATTGAGTTCTGAATATTAAGGGAGACAACAATTTAAAAAATAATATCATTAAGGGGCGGCCACTCTCGTATATTCAAATCATGTGGTACGTAATTTTATATCATTCATCTATTTTTTTTAAACATGTACACATGTCTTTTCAAAACGTATATTGTTGATCCTACTTTACTTACATTTTCTAGTCACCCTTCATTATTTGAAAAGTTTGGATAATTTTGTCAAACGAAACTGGATACCCTGCCTCATAACAACATTTCAATTTAAAGGATAAAATCTAGAATAGAACATACGAAGACATATTTGCAAAGACATGCAATAATAAAATTAAATAATAGAGTAGCCTAAGTTTTTACTTATGCTTCTTTATTAAAGAATTGTTTTTCCTAAATTTTATTTACTGTTTTATGCGATATGAAAATAATGCCAAGTAAATCGCTAAGGTTTCGCGCCCCTGAGCTCACAGCTCTATGTAACACATATCCCTTGACCAGTGTTGAACACCTGCTCTTGCGACACTCAGTAACATTGAGGAGAGGTTGATTGATTTCTCAGAAGTGTTTGTTGTGGAAAAAAAAAAGAAAAAGAAACACCTCAATTCGAAAGAAAATCTACAAAAATTAACGAAAACTTATGTAAAAAAGATATACAATTCTTTTTAGACTAGCTTTTTATGAAGGACGCACTAGTAAGAAGAGATTACACGTAAGTCAAAGTCTCATAGAATGCATTATAATAGACAGACATAATATTGTATAATATAAATAGATTTCAATGCAAATTTAGACGAAAATTAATTATCTTTTAATATGGACGTCTTAGTGTGGTTTTTGTGTAGACATCGCATTGGGTTTTCCTTACACTATTTATTAATTTTGTTCCTTAGACACCATGTTCCTCTCACTCCGAATGTTCCCTTTATGCTTTGTTGATCCGCGTGCTAAATAACAATCTGGTGTGCAACAGCATCCATTTTTATACAAAATTGTACACCCCAAAAACACAGATATTATATTACCATTTATCAAAACTTGCTGCGCGGAAATTCTAAACTGATGCACGGCGTTGGTCACCTGTCTACGCAGCGCTTAAAGGAAACATTGCCCCAGTGCCGTAGCTATGGGAGGGGGACACAATTTGAAGGTCCTCCAGGGCTCCCACTTGAGGGGCGCCCCTAAATTAGTGTGAGAAATTTTTTAACATTACTAAAAACGCTACTGCCACGTGTGCGAGCCCCCAACGAGGTTAAGCCCCATGGGTCCCCTACAAATTCCTAGCTACGCCACTGCATTTCCCGCCTCTCTCTTTTATTCCACGCATCTTTTACGATAAACTTAATGAATGTCTTGTGTGGGTGACTGATTATCCCCATCCAAATGGATGCTAGTGAAGTTTTTAGCTTGTCTTAAGCTTATCAATGACATTTAGACATGTCTTTTACCTATCGTATCTATCTCATAGTGTCTTATCTATCTTATAGTATCGTATCTATCTCATAGTATCTTATCTATCTCATCGTATCTTATCTTTTAAAGACGCTCCTTCTATACAGACAATTATTGCGTGCTACAGTTATCCGTGGTTTTTGGTTGGTCTAGCTTTTTTATTAGAGTTTTAAATTAACATATAAAGTGTGACCAGCTATGAGAACTATGAAGTATGAAGACACCTATGTGGACAACATAAAGTTTGACCAGCCATGAGAACTATGAAGACACCTATATGGGCATCCAGTGAAACGCAGTTACCGTCGCCTTCTTGGCGGACACTGGCTTCAAATGTCTGGACACGACTTCAAGGTCATTGACTATTTGACCAACGACTCTTCCCCTTGTTGGAAGATGGGCATTGTTGCCCAGGTGTTGAATTTCGCGCCTCCTCCGCTGTTTGCTCCGAAAGTAGGTCAATGCCATTGGTGACTATGGAATGATGTGAAGTCCCGTGTCTCCGGATCTGAAGGTGGTCTTTTCTACAAGCAAAGTAACACAAGGATTTTGATTTAGTGTTTGGGAGCAGGGATGGGGGGCAGGTAGAGACTTCATAATTTAGATTCTGTCACTGTTTCCATAACCATTTTATATTACCTTGACTTGACATTTTTATCTCAAAACTAAAATCATGTCTCAAACAACTGGGCAGGCATGACTTTTTTCTTTTACTTTTTTTTTAACCAAGTTTGGAATATTTATTCAAAATATAGCTAACACCTCGAGATCCGATATTAAACCGTTCGGGGTGGCAACATAATAAAATAAATGAAAAATAATTAGTATATCCATGTATCTTTCGACTGAAGTAATGTGGTAAGTGTGGGAGAACGGGTGGCAGAAAACATTACGGCATTACTTACCGAACACTAAACTTTATGAAAATAGAAGGTTAAGCACAAACTTTGCCGTAATTGATGATAAATAAACAATTACATGTAGTACATCAGTACAATAAACAAACGTAACATACACTTAAAGTTATGTTGTTGTTTGTTTTTTGTTGTTGTTGGGGTTTTTTTTTCTTTTATACCCTTCATATTTTTATGTTTAAAAATAACATATTTAAAAATCCCCACAATAGATTTTGTTTGATTGTTATTTATTCGTAATATTTTAATGCGTCTTAGACTAATTTTGAGTTTAACAAACTTTGCTTTTAACTTTTAATATATAGATCTTTCTGAAAAGGGTAGATCTACTGACCTGACAATAACGAAAACATTTATTTGAATTCCTAAAACGTGTATATTAAATTGTAGATGCTATTAACTGTTGATACTTTAATATTTTCTTTTATCCTGTGATAAGCTTTGCTTCAAAGGCTTCATACAAAATAAATAGTTCTTTGTTATTCATATTTGTAAATATTTTTTAAAAAATGTGTTTACATGTTTTTGATAATGTTGATGTAATAATGTATGGACCGATGGGCGCATAAACTGAAAAGTCAAAATAGATTTTGAAAAGGTGTTGCCTTGACAATAATGAAATTGTTTATGTGAATGTGTTATTAATATGTGTAAAAAATTACATTTTATTTTGTAAATGTTTGTGGTAATAATGTATGGACAAATGGGCGAATAAACTGACAAGTCATAATCGTCAATGAAGCGTAAACGACTTCAAATAACAGATGTGGTTGATATGGATCTCATTAAAGTCACATAATTTATTATAGTTTTAACGCACTGTAATATTGTTGTAATATTGGTGCATTCATAATTGGTGCCCTCTATTCAATGCCGCAAGTTAACGTCAGGCTGACTGCTGAGCAATATTTTGTGAATACTCGAACTTCAAACTTCTTCGCTGCAGTATCACTTTATGCTGTGTGTATTTCACTATGCATTTACTATTATCATGATTATATCATTATTATTTATGCAAACAATGCAATAGCGAGAAACCTAGGCTTGAAAGTTTTCTCATTACACCTATATTTGTATATATAATTAAAATATATAATTTGCTATGTCCGTTCGTAACGCTAGATTTTAGAAAAATCACCGCTAAAAATCTAGCCTTGAAAGAAATACTGAAAAAAAAAGAACAGTATTTTCAAACGTCCTCATAAAATTGTTCAATATGGAAATGGGATTTAATTTTTGTTCTCTTTGTCTCTAAATTTTTTGATTATTTACTCTACGGCTTTCAGGCAAAAGGGACAATTACAAAAACAGAAATATATCTATTTTGAAAACTTCCGTCATTTTTTTACGGGTAATATACACTAGTAAGATAAGATAAGATAAGATAAGATAAGATAAGATAAGATGAGAAAATAAAGTAAATCACTTGAACTATTTTACAATCAATTTCTGACCATTTCAAATTGAATGTCAATTGTTTCATAATGGTTCACCATTTTAAAAAAGTGTCGTGGATTCTATTTTTAGAAAATAGTTCGTAAACTAAGATGTATGGGTTATCAATGGCTTAATAAGGAGGTATGCATTTACTTGGGGCGGGGAGGGTAATTTTTTAGGAAGTTATGGCATCTAATCATTACATCTGGTGTAGTCTATGACTTTTGAACACTATAAAGTATGTATGCTAGCCATGCCTCACATTATTCGGTAATATTAAGTAATACTTAATCATTGCCTTCAATTTTTCTCACCAGTGACGTCATTCCTTTCCACTTCGTCCTGCACGTTAGTCTCAGATAACATCGCTGCGTTTTCATTTGGCTTTGACGTATTTAGGTGGAATTCTCTTAATAATACCCCGGTTTCAATTAGAATCTTTCATTAAAATAGTAATAAAATATATCTGGTTATTCTATAAGGACTTATTTCAACAGCTATTTCTTCATTCTACGTTATTTGAGTCATCTTGGGGGCCTCCATAAAGCACGTCACGCTCAAGACCGGAGAAGAGGTGTAAGAAAGTGTGGCAGTTTTTCCCCTTAAATTTGTGTCGCTCTGTTTCGGAAACCCCAACAAAATAATGATAAATGATGACCTCGTAAAGCTGTAGGAACAAACTTTTCTTTTTTTTTTTATTTCTTATAATCAACTTTCTATTTTGTAGTGGGTGGGGGTGCTGTAGATGATGCTAAACTTAGATTTATTAAGTTAGAAGCTATAAAATAAACATGTTGAAATTATCATGTAATAACTGCAGTGCCACAAAGTATAACAGTAATGTTATCTCCGGGGAAAATGCGGGTAAACAACTGATGGAACCCAGCAAGATGTAGAAAGGTTGAACGCTTCGTTCCGTTCACCACCTTTCTTCAAAACAAAGATAAAATAAAAATCTTCTAAATACTAACCCAAGTCATTTATAAAGGTCAGTTCCTGTGTTTCTACGTTCATATTTATAAAAATTTACCAAAATATTAAAATGTGTACACTAGCATTACTCACATATTAAATTAAACAAACTACATTGTCAACTTTCTTTAATTAATTTTATTCATTACTTATTTTATAATTCTCTACATTTTGAAAAGAACATTTTCTCAAGTTGTTGCATCAAGTGGTCCGGATCTAATGTCAATTGACGCAAGTGTGAAACCTTTGCGAGAGCGCCGTCTGTGTGCTTTGAGAGTTACCATTGTATTTCCGCTTGCGTCATTTAAGAAGGCTGCCTAGCAACGAGCATTGTCTGCTTCAGTTACCATCGTTGTGTCAATGTTTAAAGCAAACAGGCCCCGCGGCGGAACGTTTGCTGGAATCCCGCCCACAATTCGCTCCGCAGGGTCAAGATCTTCTGCTTTGTCCTCAATCACCCTCTAAAATGTACACCTGATCGCTAATATTGTCTCTCGTTATGATGGGGGCATTCAATATTTGACATCTCGGACGATTTTACGTGGAGTTTTCACGGTAAACGGAAGTGTCAAAAGAAATTCTTATGGTGAAATTATTTATTTAGTTATTTATTTATTTATATAATTATTTGGAAATAATTGAATGATGTGATGATGTAAAGATTTTTTTAAATAAAAAAAATATTTCATAAGGCGATTAAAATCAAAGTTACGATTTGAAATCAAACGTCAGTTCATACAGGTTAAGAAAACCAAAATGATAGTCATTTTGATCATGTGACTACGCGATACAGATGAACCACGTTTTAACACCCATTATTGATGTTGTTTTTTGTCTGTCGCTGCTGCTAAAAGTTTTGTGTTCGTTTTTTTTTTTTTTTTTCAATAAATATATGTTTCCCTTTATCCTTTTTCTATACAAATTTTAATTGAGCAGAAGTAAAAGGTCGTATAATTTGGTTCGTCAGTAATTTTGTGACTAAAATTAAAAATGACAAAAAGAAAATCCCTTAGCCATAATTTCACCTAAACGAGTATGTGCAAACAAGCATGACGGATGACCCTCCCTGAGGTCGACAACCGACCAATCATTTAATGGTTGGCAAGCAAATGTGGTGGCTGGGGGAGTAGGGGCTTTGAGACCAACAATACTTCTTGAGTTCATTGTCATTGTTTCTTCACTATATAACATGCATATCGTAGAGTAGTGGTTATTACATACGTCTAACAAGCGGAAGGTCCTGTGCTCCAGCCACTGTTAAGACATTACTTTTTAATTTTTAAAAATGTTTTTGTCCGTTCATTGCCTCCTTTCCTTTTTGAAAATGACTTCGAAACATGGATCTAAACTTTGTTTCTCATCATATAGATAACTTCGGCAACCTGTTGTCCGTTGTACTCAGTGTCGGAAAAGTAGTCATACACTCTCCTCACTAATACGTTCAGTACATGAATACTTTAGGAGTTCGTGGTGGCGAGGCAGAAATTATCGCATGTCCGAAATACTTCCCGTCAATATCATCATTTACTTCCGAGAACGTCCCCGAGTTTACTTTACCAGTCAACATTTGGCTATATACCTGATAAATAGCTGTCTTTCCCATCTTGGCCATTACGAAGTTTACTTGCCTTTCAAACGTGATGACTTTCTGGTGCCAGCTATTGACAACGTCCACAGAAATTTCAACGCCATCTTATCACACTGATGTGACATCATCTTTCCTCTATCCTGATGTACAACCGCATTCCACAAATCATGCTCTAATGAACGAACGGATTCCGCAGAATAACTTCAATCCAGCATCAATATAAATATAATCAGAACAAGCATAAGACGAGTGCAAATAAGCTTCAAGAATGATGAATTGCCAGGTTCGGCCAATGACAGCTTATGGTTTTTATGGTTGGCAAGCTAGGGTGGTGCAGGGAGGGGGCAAGAAGCTAACCGCAGTGCACATGTTTCGAGACCAACAACGCGTCGGCAGTTCTCCTCCCCCGAGGTTCATTCGAGTTGTTCCGATTTCTTCGTGATGTAGTTTGTGTCCATTCTTCCACCTTTCTTTACACTACCTATGAGCAAGTCTGCGGCGTATGCTACAGGGCGGGTCGCATCTAGTTTTCTACTGTTTGTCAATCTATTTGCCTTATGTCGGAGTGCAGCGGATTACATTGAAACATTACGGACAGGTCATTAACTATGTCTTAGATATTCTCAAGCAGTTTTCTTTTAAAGTCACCTTTGGTATTTAATGATGTGTGATTGTTGCGCCAATAAAATACTTTAGTTTTCTTGTAGCAGCATTGTTCTATTTTTTAGAACAACGACACGCTACAAAGTAATTGAAATCAGATGAAGATCTCAGGGGAAAAAACTGCTATGTGACAGTTTTGTAGTATTGAGATATTCAGGTTTTAAAATTCAAAGCTATGAAGATTTTATCACTTATAATCAAATAGATTTTAGTTTTCCATATGGTCAGAGACGTTAATTGTTCATAAAACCATTTTCAGAGCATTCTTTTTGTGATCCTCAAAGAGAGGGGATAAAGATATAATTTCAAAATGTCACATAGCCGTTTCTCCCCATGAAGTCTTCAAATTTTTCTATTTATTTACACAACGAATTTTTATCTTGTATCATCAAAGATGGCATGTAGTGTGTTATGGTTCCAATTAAATTTAATTATTTTATGAAATGACATAGTGTGGAATCAACGAACACAAAGAAAATCCAATAAATGAAACTCATTTTTTTAAACATAGAAATTAGAAATGGCTATAATCATTCCACTTTCAGGTTCGTTGGGTTTAAAAATAGTGAAAATAAAAATTGTATTATAGAGACTAAACATGTTTTGATAGCAAAAAATTATGATCATCTGTGTAGTTAGAAAAAATGGTGTCTTATTTATTGATAGTTAATTTAATAATTGTTTTCATGGGAAATGTATTTTTGTTTTGTTTGCTATGGCAGCAGGGTTACTCGCTTTCACATTTGATCCATCGGAAACAAGTAGCCCTACTCGACATGCCCGCTAAAATTATCTTCAAGTAAAGTAGAAGATATCAATATCATTATGGATTAGGGTTCACCAAACTCCGGCCTATTCATCCGGCCCGCCAACGGTACTTGAACTGTGACTGTGCTTTACCCATACAAGCCCGAATTGATTACAAACTGGCCGTTCTGTGTCACAACTTCTTTTCTGACTCATGCCCTTTATATCTTACTGAACTTTTGTCAGTCTACTCACCAAGTCGTCGGCTACGCTTTTCTGCAGATACACGCATTCTCTGTGTTCCTAAGACAAGAACTAAAACATTTGGCGAAAGGTCATTCTCTTTTTGTGCAGCCAAACAATGGAATTCTCTTCCATTACACATCCGTTGTATTTCAATTGCTAGGTCATTCAAGACTGCACTTAAGACACATCTGTTTAAAACTTATTTGAAAATTAATGAAACAACATTTCTTTAAATTATTAATGTAGCTGATGTATAACGTATTGTCAATTTATGTAGTTAGTATGATATGAATGTTTCTTTGATTAATATATGTATTGCTATTTCCATGTAAAGCGCTGTGAGCCCGGCTCCTTGCTGGGATACAGCGCTATATAAATTATCATTTTATTATTATTATTATTATTACATATGCTATACGAGTCGTTTTCATAAAAATTTTAATATTAAATTTAGAATACTAGATCAACACACATAAGGGAAAATCCCGGCTGCCTTTTTGCCTAAAATTTACTATTTTTAAATTTTATTTTTTTAATGTTTGTACGCACATGTGAGCTATAACTAGATTTTTTAAAAATAAATATCTTCAACTGACCCTTAATGAACACGAACAGCTTAGAACTAGTAAACAGATTTTTGTTTTTTCTCAGTTCAGCTTGGCTTTTGAACGCTCCAAGTTAACTGATAATTCAACGCTTTTACTGCTCGACTCATTTTCCGCCAACATCGATCTGCAAGTCCGCCAGAACTTCGGTACGATCAACCCTGACGCACTTGAAATGGTCAATATCCCTCTGAAATGTTACGTCATAAAGGACTCCATAACATTCGGCCATCAAACAGAGGCTGTGCTCTTGACCTCGTGACGTCATCCACAGTGCAGCTCATTAACTCGACGCAGCCTCGCTGAGATAAAGATCCATTTATTTCGTCATGAGTTCATCACCTTGGATGTCTCGACCATAATGTGTCAAATATTGAGTCGGTGGGCCTGTTGTCTCAAGTCTGAGGCAATGTCTGGAATGAATCAAGTGAGTGATAACAAGGAAGTGTTGACGTAAAGGAGCGAAGAGCGCGGAGCATTGTCAAGTTTTACACACAAGTAAATATCCGGGACGAAGTGTCAAGGTTTTTTCTCTTCTAGTCCAATAACGCGTCATTGCCAGGAAATCTTGCTGACTGTCGGAGAATAAAATTTTGTTAGCGCTGTAGACTCTCGTCTACATCGCAGCGTTTTTTAAACACTTCTTTTTTTTTTTTTTACTGTAACCTGTCCAGTGGCTATGCAATGCCTTCTTTGTATTTGTTTACTTTGTTTTCATTTGCAGCAATTGGTCCCTATGATGCGTTGGGGTCTATGGCGGATTAAGGGGGGGGGTGAGCGGGCTAAAGCCAGGGGCCCCCGATGGTTTGGGGGCCCCCAAACTTTTTATATTTTATAATAAAAGTTACAAATGTTTGCACGAACCCTTGAAAATATAATAAACTAGCAATTTACCCGTGCGGAAATTAGGATTTCAGTTAGGGTTGAGAACCCGCGTAACACCAATTCAAAACACCTATTGATTTTAATCTGAATCAAGATGGATATACTAAATATATTAACACAACCGTTCAGGCTACTACGTACACAAGAACTTGGCGATTTAAAGATGCGTCTTTTTTATATAACTCATATTGGGGGAAAAAAAACTATATTTCGGCAATCATCCCCCTAGTGCAGTGTTTTTCAACCTTTTTTGTGCCGTGGCACACTTTTTTCATGAAAAAAAATCCCGAGGCACACCACCATTAAACTAAACACATATTCTATGGGCCTGAGATTACTCTCTTAAGGCCTTGGCTATTACTTGGGCAATCTGCTCCATCTGTTGGGCAGTGCCATACAACATTGTCTTAACGTAGGACTCCCCTGCCCCCCTAACCTCCTCGGCTATGTCAAGCACGGGACATAACGTCAACAAGTGCATGATCGTCTGAGAGGCTTGGCTGCAATGGCGGCAGTTGGAGTCCCTGTTGTGATCTAGCCTGTTAAAGTACGATTTGGTTGGGCAAAGCTCGGTGCGCATTTGGGTAACCAAACTCTGTTCCCTTCGATTTAGTCCCCACCACTGGTCTGATCTGCTAGGCCTGGGCATGTTAGCGAAAACCCCTCTGGCAGTAGCTCCATCTTCCCACACCTGGCACCACTTTTCCCTAAAGTGGTCCTTAAGCCAAGTCTTTGCGCCTAGGTATGTGACTGGGACATCTGGTTGGGGTTGGGCTGCTCCAGCTTTTGCCAGCGAGTCTGCTATCTCATTGCCTTCTACATCCACGTGGCTAGGGATCCATTGAACTGTGACCCTGCCACCAAGTCTCTCGAGTCTGCCTACGTCCTCCAAAATGGAGTCGACTAAGTGGGTGCTACGTTTCTCAGATAGCAGGACTTCGAGCGCTGATCTCGAGTCACAAAACAAGACCGTGTCGAGACCTACTAGTCCCGACCCTTGCAGTGTTAGGTGCACACTTTCCAGGGCCCTGTGAATAGCTTCAAGCTCCGCATCGTAGTTCGATGCTGTGGTCCCACAGGGTCCTGAAAGTTCCTCTTTTGGTGGCCCTCCTAATGGGTATAGGATGAGCGCACCATATCCTGCAGTTCTGTCACTCCGGCTGGCAGACCCATCCGTGAACACTTTCACAGGGGTTTCCGCGAACCCTTCGATTGTCTCAAGGGCAGCCACTTTCTGTACGTATTCAGGGCTGCGCTTCGTTACTGTCATGTCAGTCATTGACAAATGTATTGTGGGACGTGTCATTTCCGCATGAGGCGGTTTAATTGGGACGCTAATTGTTCTGTGTCTATTTTGTAGAGGTTGAACAGTCCTATCAAGCTCTAGTACTTGATGCATGAACGAGGACCGTTTCAACCTCCCACGTCCGTCCCAATTGTGCTGCATTAGGTAGCAAGGGTCCCTCGTGTCCAGCCTGCGATACCTTTCTGCAGTGGTAATGATCGCCTTGTCCCGACGTATCTCAAGTGGTTCTACATTTGCAATGACCTCCACGGCAGCTGTGGGTGTAGTTCTGTACGCGCCACAGATGAATCTCAGGGCCTGGTTCTGGATGCGGCCCAGTTTTTCCAATGCCGTTTTGCTGGCAAAGGCTTGGACCGGCATGCTATA
>MUZC01004790.1:306162-342836 GCA_002072015.1 Radix auricularia | reverse complement strand
TGGTCGCTACCAACCTCTGGCAACACTTTCCACTCCGTTTTTGCCTCCAGTTCCGCAGAGACTAGGGTCAAATCGGGTCGTGATAGAGCACTGTTGCCTGTATGTAATAGTGTGGGCACACTATTTTTGTCCTGTAGTATAATAAAGTTGGTAGTGAGCTCCAACTCCTCTAAGTAACGCCCAGATGCGTTTTTGTCGGGGTATCCCAATGCCTCTGTATGAGCATTGAAATCCCCTGCAATAATGTGATTTTTAAACGTCGTTGTGCTGTGTGTTGGGAGGCACAACGTGTTTCTTGGCGTATTATATATATTTGATATGGTAAAAGTTTTACCAGCTTTAGTAATGCGGAGTGTCAGGGTATCTGTACCTGCAAGTACTTTGCTCTCTACAATCTCAGCTGTGAGGTTGTTCTTCACCAATGTGACCACACCTCTGCAGTTCTTGCATGTACAGCGATATACTGAAAAACCCGTTACGTGTAATGGGTTCTTTTTCAGTAGAGTTTCTTGCAAAAGAGCAACGTCCACCATCTGGTCGTGGAGCAACTTGGTTATTTCTACAATCTTACCCCTGACACCACAGCAGTTTAATTGCAGAATAGTGAGGTTTTTGGGAAGCTGAACCTTGGCAGCTAGCCTCTGAGGTCTTACAGTAGCACATAAGCCTGGTGTCGACCTGATCCCCGTCACCGACACACAGGGGAGGGGAGGGTTCGAAGTCCTCCCGCTTAGACATTTATCAAGTAATCCAGCCATAATAATGAATGAACTGGGCGCTTTTTATTACCTTTTCCCAGTGTGTGCGTGTTTCCACACACCCACCTTTGCCCTGGGAACTAGACATTTGAGTCGACTCCTTTCACGACGCCACTCATTCATGGTTTAGTGTGTCCGTTGCGATTAAGCAAGGAATCCTTACAGACATTTTTGGCGTATTGCGCCAGGGTTATTAGTTTCGGGTGCAGCCGGTTCCACACCTTACTCATAGTTCGGACCACGTAGAGGTTAACCCTTTCCGAACCCGCACACCACCATTAGAAAATGTTTTTAAAATTTACCTCTGTGCCTATATTGACTATATATATAAACGAATTCTCTTGAATAGGAATATCCCGCGGCACACCAGGAAACATGTCGCGGCACACTAGTGTGCCGCGGAACAGTGGTTGACAAACGCTGCCCTAGTGAGATGTGATTTAATACTTTTTGCCTCTTACCATCGCGGGGGGAGGGGTTACTCAACAACTTCCAAAGTTTAAAGTTTCTACCTAGATGGAAACTTGGAGAATTAGTGTTGATTCAGTTTTATATAGCTCATTTTAGGTGGAAAAAAAAAGTTTTGGGCCCCGGGCGACCCATGAGAGGAAATTTTTAAAATGTATATAATTATTTTTCTTATTACCATCGCGGGCTGTTACTAAACAACTACAGAAGGCTTTATACTTTTACCTACACAGAAAATTAGAGAAGCAGTAATTTTCAGTTTTTAAAGGCTCATTTAATAGAAAAACTACATCGGGGCCTCCGGCATGCAGTAAGGGATAATTTAAATATATATATTCACCTGTTACCATCAAGGAAGTGTACTCAACAACTTCCTAAAGTTTAAAGTTCTACATACTCGCAAAAAGGACAAATAGTGATTTTCAATTTTCACAGATTAAGAGAGAGAGCGTACTCAACAACTTCGCATATTTTCATGCTCCTGCCTACACCGGAAGTTGGAGAATTAGTGATGATTGAATTAATAATAATAATAAAATGTTAATTTTTATAGCGCTGTATCCCAGCAAGGAGCCGGGCTCACAGCGCTTTACATGGAAATAACAATACATATATTAATCAAAGAAACATTCATATCCTACTAACTACATAAATGACAATACGTTATACGTCAGCTACGTTAATCATTTAATGAAATGTTGTTTCATTAATTTTCAAAATAAATTTTAAAAAGATGTGTCTTAAGTGCAGTCTTGAATGACTTAGCAGTTTAAATACTACGGATGTGTAATGGAAGAGAATTCCATTGTTTGGCTGCACAAAAAGAGAATGGCCTTTCGCCAAATGTTTTAGTTCTTGTCTTGGGAACACAGAGAATTCGTGTATCCGCAGAAGAGCGTAGCTGACGACTTGGTGAGTAGACTGACAACAGTTCAGTAAGATATGAAGGGCATGAGTCAGAAAAGAAGTTGTGACACAGAACGGCCAGTTTGTAATCAATTCGGGCTTGTATGGGTAGCCAATGAAGTGAGTAAAGTAGTGGAGTAACATGGTCATGTTTTTTTGCCTTTAGAACTAATCTGGCAGCTGAATTTTGAACTCTCTGTAGTCTTTCAATGCATTGTTTTGGCGCACCTGACAGAAGAGAATTGCAGTAATCAATACGAGCAAGCAAGAACAAGAGCACAGACTAAAGTTTTTGTTGCACTATCTGTTAAGTAATGACGGATTTAACTGATCTGACGAATGGCAGTATAGGCAGAGCGACAGATGTGATTGACGAAGTTGTTGGCAGACATGTTGTCAGAAATAATGTAGCCAAGATTCCTAGTCGATGTTGTGAACAGTATATCAGAACTAGCCACCTGAATAGAATTTGGAAGAGTCAAAGTACTGCGTGATTTATTGTTACAGAATAACAGTGCTTCTGTCTTATTATCATTCAGTTTGAGCTTGCTTAAAGTTATCCAAGACTTTACCTCACCAATGCACTCCTGCATCAATTGGACAGTGAAGTCAATATCAGAGGGATCAGTGTGAGTGTAAAGTTGAGTATCATCTGCAAATGATTGGCTTTTAACTGAATGCTTTAAAAACTATATTTGGGCCCCAGGTCCCCAGTAAGGGATATTTTAAATATGTTTTCACCTGATACCATCGTGGAAGTGTATTTAACTACTCCCCCCCCCCAACGTTGCATGCCTTTACCTATGCAGGAAGTAAGAGAATTATTGATTTTCAATTTTTATATAGCTCATATAAGAGATTAAAAAAACGTTTTGGGGCCCCAGCACCCATGAGTGTAGATTTCAAACATCTTTTACACCAACTTTCGTCGTGAGAGGGTACATAACAATTTTCCAAAGTTTTATGCTCCTACCTACACGTAAAATTTGGACAATTAGTGATGAGTCGATTTTTAATATAAGAAAAACTATATTTCGGCCCCCGGCCCCCCATGAGAGGGAGTTTTACATTATTTTTTTGCAAAATTACGTCGGGAGCGTGTACTAAAATTTTTTCCACAATTTCATGCATCTACAGGAAAAGGAGAATTAGTGATTTTCAATTTTTATATAGCTCATATTAGGAAAAAAGTTTTTTGTGGCCCCGGCCCCCATGAGTGGGAAATTTAACATTTTTAGTCAAAATAATCGTAAGAAACATGTACTCAAAAAATTTCCAAAATTTCATGCTTCTACCTACACGGGAAATACGAAAATTGGTGATTTTCCATTTTTATTAAGCCCATATTAGGAACAAAAATATTTTGGGTACCCAGCCCCACATGAGCAAGATTTTTAAAATTCTCTTTCGCCAGTTTTCGTCGTGAGAGGGTTTCTAACAACTTCCCAAAATTTCATGCCCCTAACTACACCGAAAATTGGAGAAATAGTGATGAGTCGGTTTTTAATAAAAGAGAAACTATATTAGGGCTCCCTGCCCCCCATGAGAGTTAGTTTTAAAATTTATTTTGGCCAATTTTCGCCGGAAGCGTGTTCTCAGAACATTTCAAAAGTTTCATATTTTTACTCATATGGGAAACTAGCAATTTACCCGCGCTTTGCTGTGGTGAATTAGGTTTTTAGTTGGCGTTGAAAACCTGCGTTATACCAATTCAAAACACAAATTGATTTTAAAATTTAATCTAGATCATGATAGATTTTCTAAATATATTAAATTCACCGTGTTTGTTGTCTGTCTTTCGTGGTCCAGTGAAAAAAATTAACTAACTGACAATTACAGAATTAGTGATGATCAGTTATAATATAATACATAAACTACATTTGGGCCTCCGGTCAGGAAAAAGGAGAATTATTGATTTTCAATTTTTATATAGCTCATTTCAGGAAAAAAGTTTTTTGGGGCCCCGGCCCCCATGAGTGGGAATTTATTTATTTTTTTGGTCAAAATAATCGTAGGAAACATGTACTCAAAAACTTTCCAAGGTTTCATGCTTCTACCTACACGGGAAATAAGAAAATTGGGGATTTTCCATTTTTATTAAGCCCATATTAGGAACAAAATTATTTTGGGTCCCCGGCCCACATGAGCGAGATTTTAAAAATTCTTTTTTGCCAGTTTTCGCCGTGAGAGGGTTTCAAACAACTTCCCAAAATTCCATGTTCCTAATTACACCCAAAAGTGGAGAATTAGTGATGAGTCGGTTTTTAATGTAAGAGAAAATATATTTGGGCTCCCGGCCCCCAATGAGAGTTAGTTTTAAAAAAAATTTTGGCCTATTTGCGCCGAGAGTGTGTACTTAAACCATTTCCAAAGTTTCATATTTTTACCCATATGGCAAATAGGAAAATTGGTGATTTTCAATTTTTATAGAGCCCATATTATGAAAAAACTTTTTGGGCCCCCAGCCCAACTTCAGCTAGATTTTAAAAAATCTTATTCGCCAATTTAGTTGTTTTTGGACATCCAAGAACTTTCCAAAGTTTCATGCTTCTACCTACACGGGAAGTTGAAGAATTAGTGATGAAGTTAAGAACAGTTTTTGGGCCCCCGGCCCCACATGAGCGAGGTTTTAAAAATTCTTTTTCGTCAGTTTTTGTAATTAGAGGGTACCCAATAACTTCCCAAAGTTTCATGCTTCTACCTACACGGAAAATTGCTGACTTTCAAGTAGACCATGTAAGAAAAAAAACTTTTGGGGCCCCCGGCCCCACATGAGGGAGATTTTTAACATTCTTTTTAAATAAATTTTGTTTTTATTGGGTACCCAACAACATCCTATAGTTTCATATTTCTACCTACACGATAACTTGGAGAATTAGTAATGTAAAAAAAAAAACAATTTTTGGGGCCCCCGGCCCCACATGAGCGATATTTTAAAAATTCTTGTTCGCCAAATTTTGTAATTAGAGGGTACCCAATAACTTACCAAAGTTTCATGCTTCTACCTACACGGGAAATAGGAAAATTGCTGACTTTCAATTTTTGAAGGGACGATTTAAGAAAAAAACGTTTGGGGCCCCCGGCCCCACATGAGGGAGATGTTTAAAATTATTTTTCAACAAATATTGTCGTTATTGGGTACCCAACAACATCGTATAGTTTCATGTTTCTACCTACACGGTAACTTGGAGAATTAGTGATGTAGAAAAAAACAGTTTGTGGGCCCCCGGCCCCACATGAGCGAGATTTTAAAAATTCTTTTACTCAAGTTATAATTGGGAGCATGTACTTAACAAATTTCCAAAGTTTCATGCTTCTACCTACACGGGAAATAGGAGAATTAGTTATTTTCAATTTTTATATAGCTCATACTCATATCATGAAACAAACATTTTTGGGGCCCCGGCCCCCATGAGTGGGAAATCTAACTTTTTTTCAATGTATAATTGGGAGCATGTACTTAACAAATTTCCAAAGTTTCATGCTTCTACCTACACGGGAAATAGGAGAATTTGTGATTTTCAATTTTTATATAGCTCATATAAGGAAAAAACTGTTTTGGGGCCCCAGCCCCCATGAGTGGGAAATTTAACTCTTTTTTTCCAGTTATAATTGGGAGCATGTTCTTAACAAATTTCCAAAGCTTCATGCTTCTACCTACACGGGAAATGGGAAAAGAGGTGATTTTCAATTTTTATAGAGCCCAAATTAGGAAAAAAAAATTTTGGGCCCCCAGCCCCACATGAGCGAGATTTTTAAAATAACTTTTCGCCAATTTTCGTAGTGAGAGGGTACCCAACAACTTCCCAAAGTTTCATGCTTCTAACTACACGGGAAGTTGGAGAATTAGTGATGAATCAGTGAGTGAGTCAGTGAGGGCTTTCCCTTTTATTAGTATTTTTTTTTTGGCCAATTTGCGCCGAGAGCGTGTACTTAAACCATTTCCAAAGTTTCATATTTTTACCCATATGGCAAATAGGAAAATTGGTGATTTTCAATTTTTATAGAGCCCATATTATGAAAAAACTTTTTGGGCCCCCAGCCCAACTTCAGCTAGATTTAACAAAATCTTATTCGCCAATTTAGTTGTTTTTGGACATCCAAGAACTTTCCAAAGTTTCATGCTTCTACCTACACGGGAAGTTGAAGAATTAGTGATGAAGTTAAGAACAGTTTTTGGGCCCCCGGCCCCACATGAGCGAGGTTTTAAAAATTGGGAGCATGTACTAAACAAATTTCCAAAGTTTCATGCTTCTATCTACACGGGAAATAGGAGAATTAGTGATTTTCAATTTTTATAGAGCCCAAATTAGGAAAAAAATGTTTTTGGGCCCCCGGCCCCACATGAGCGAGATTTTTAAAATACATTTTCGCCAATTTTCGTAGTGAGAGGGTACCCAACAACTTCCCAAAGTTTCATGCTTCTAACTACACGGGAAGTTGGAGAATTAGTGATGAATCAGTGAGTGAGTCAGTGAGGGCTTTCCCTTTTATTAGTATAGATAGGAAAATTGGTGATTTTCAATTTTTATAGAGCCCATATTATGAAAAAACTTTTTGGGCCCCCAGCCCACCATGAGGGAGATTTTTAAAATTCTTTTTCAACAATTTTTGTAGTTATTGGGTACCCAACAACATCCTATAGTTTCATGTTTCTACCTACACGGTAACTTGGAGAATTAGTGATGTAGGAAAAAAAGTTTTGGGCCCCCGGTCCCACATGAGCGAGATTTTAAACATTCTTTTTCGCCAATTTTCGTCGTGAGAGGGTACCCAACAACTTCCCAAAGTTTCATGCTTCTTCCTACACGGGAAGTTGGAGAATTAGTGATGTATCAGTGAGTGAGTGAGTGAGTGAGTGAGTGAGTGAGTGAGTGAGTGAGTGAGTGAGTGAGTGAGTGAGTGANAGTGAGTCAGTCAGTCAGTCAGTCAGTCAGTCAGTCATTCAGTCAGTCAGTCAGTCAGTCAGTCAGTCAGTCAGTTAGTCAGTGAGTCAGTCAGTCAGTGAGTCAGTTAGTCAGTCAGTCAGTCAGTCAGTCAGTGATTCAGTCAGTCAGTCAGTCAGTGAGTCAGTCAGTCAGTCAGTCAGTGAGTCAGTCAGCCAGTCGGTCGGTCGGTCGGTCAGTCAGTCAGTCAGAAAGTCAGTCAGTCAGTCAGTCAGTATGCTGATAATGAAGGCTTTTAATTCGAAATGATGAGAATTTTCTTTATGTCATCAAAATCACCAAACTTAATTAAATACACACTTCAATACTGAATTTGTATGTATTTAAGGGGATTGGTTTGGTCAAAATTTTGTTTGTAAAATCATGCTTTTTTATTTTAAAATCTTTCAAAACTACAAATATGATAAGAAGATTAAAACTACAATACTACCTTACATTGGTTAGACTTTCGCTAGAATATACATCAGCTGCATGGGACTCTTCTAGCATTGAAACATAGAGAAACTACAAACAAATTATCGAAATTCACAACTGACAAGTGGCAGTGGCTTAGCTAGGGGGGTGGTGGGGCGGTCTGCCCCGGGCGGCACTCATCTAAAGGGTGGCATTTGTGGACATTTGAAAAATAAAGCCTTTTCCGACATCCGCAAATTTTCTTTTAAAGGGGGAAACCAATGTGAAACAAAAATATTTTTAATTTTGAGTCTTAATTAACGGATTCACGCAACATTTGTTTGATTACATAGTAGTATTTATGACTAACTCAAACCCATTCAAAAATTAAAATTCGCTTTAAAAGGTATCGTTTTATTTGAAAATTTTAAGCGGTATGCGTTACAAATGGCGCTTTTATAAGAAAATTGCACACAAAAAACAACACATTATCGCGGGTCCGAATAATGTGTACTATTAATATCGCCACGACAGTTTTTGTGTGAAATTTTGACATGCACTAACAAGTACCTACATGACATGGTGGTTCAAATATTGTGTAATTTATATTACTGTTTCAGACTTAAAAAATTATTTTAAAATATTTAAATTGCTAAAAATTACATTTCTTTAGTTTTTATTGCATTAAAGTAGCACACATAAAATGTGTTTTTCAATAACATTCGGTTATTCTTTAAAAATGCTACACCTATCAAAATAAAATAATGTGTAAATAATTTGAATTGGTATATTTTATGGAAAATTATCAAGATTTAGTGCAAGAACATGAAAATATTCAAATTTCTCCGTTAATAAACATCGAAATAACATAAATAATTTCGAAAAATTTCAAGCGTCTTAGAAAAATTGACAGCTGAATAAGTAACTAGCAAAACGAGAACAGATGCTAGAGCTTTACTCATATCGATGCAATATTTTTATTTTCTAGAGGCTGCAATCTAGTACCGTAACATCTGTGAAGCCATGTAAAACTTCATTAAATAAAATGTCGGTAATCATATATTGAATAGGAACTTTTATTTAAAGTTGCGCGTTTTAATGTGACTTCAAATGTGTGACACCTCTCCCCCCCCCAAAAAAAAAAACACCCTTGTGTGACGTCATTTATAGACGTCCCCTAAAAAGGTGGCAAAATTGGAGACCGCCCCGGCAGCAAAAGTTCTAGCTACGCCACTGCAAGGGGGACTCGGTTTATTCACTAAACCCAAAAAGGCTAGAGAATAGAAGAACAAAGAGCAAAGTAGTAATGCTATTTAATGCATTAAGTTCTAACATGGAAATACAACGCCAAGAAAATGTAATTCAACCCTCCGATAATTATACGCCAACAAAATACTCCTTATTCCGTGTGCAAAAACAAACAAATGAAAAATCTCGTCTGGAATCCGGGCATGGAATGTGTTCCTTGGACAGAAGCAGGAAAACAACCACTCTTTCATCATTTGAAACTGTACCAAAAATGCAATATTAGATATAAACACTGGATAAGCGTATGGTGCAATAATCTTCTGCATAAAAGGAGCGTCTGAATTGTAAAAGATAATATACGATAAAATAAGATAAGACTCAATAAGACATCAATAGTTGATTAAAATAACATTTATTGAACAACATTATCCCTCAGATACAATTTCAAAACATTTTAAAATGTTTTTTCTCTTGTAACAAGTGGACAATCAACCTTTCCAAGAAACTGGGCTGTTCGATGCATTGTGATCATTTAACTTTCATCGCAGTCCAAACTTCAACTGACCCTCCACACACACCCCTATCCCCCCTATCTTCTTTTTCGACTACTGTAAAAACATAGCATCTGAGCCCACACCCCGTCCCGCCCTTCCTGTCTTGAAGACGTGTCTTGTTTTAATCAAGTCCCTGGCAGTTGACTTCAAGGCTACAGCGCCAAGAGAAGACAACTTCACGAGAAACTTCTGGAAATAGAGCAGGCGTCGAGGCCATGGTGGACTTCCTGTGTGAAGCTGGAGGTGAAGACGCTACCGCCCAGGTTTAGAATTTCAAGGTCATCATTCGGTGACCAGTTGTGCGTATTGTAGCGCTTTGTAGTATTTTTTAAAGTTTCAATTGTAGGTAGGTTTTTTTTTTTATATAGTAAATATGGGATGTCATTGGTTTGAAGTGGTGTCCAGTAAAATCGGGTACTTATCACAGGTACGTGACTAATTGCTTGTGAAAAGAGAAGGGGGAATGGGAATTTGGTTCTTCCAGACGTTTCTCAAATGATGGTAAGGAGACGTTGAATTCTAGTTCAAATGTATGCCTAGATGTTGCTACCCCATTCATTTCATTTGCTCCCTGTTCAAGCACGCATTGATTACAAACTGTCCTTCTCTGCCAGAAATTGTTTTCAAACTCACACCTCTTCTATCTTACTGAACTTCGCTTTGTCTACTCACCCTCTCCTCAACTAAGCTCTTCTACAGGTCAATGTTCCCTTCAAGCAGCGAGGCCGCGCGTTTGCGCAGACATATGGCCGCGCAGCAGTTTAGAATAACCACTTACCACACAGCTAATGTAGTTAAATTTCGCACAAAAAATTGATGCTGTGCAACTTTGCACACGAGTTTGTTTGTTTGTTTGTTTCTTTGTTGTTGTTTTTTTTTTACTTTGCACACGGACCAATGAACCTTATGGGGAACATTGCTACTCTCTGTTCCTAAGACACGCACTAAATAATGTGGCAAAATGTCTTTCTCTTTTTGTTCCCCGAAACAATGGAATTCTCTACCATTACACATTAGCAGTATTCCAACTACTAAGGCCTTCAAGACATCACTAAAAACTAGGGCTGATACTGATTTTTTTTTTATTTGATTGATTAATCGGGGAAATAATTTTTATAACGCATAGAAAGATTCCTTTAAGTTGCGATTCATTACTTCGCAAAATCGGTAAATTTGTGGTATTTCTATTGCTCCCAAATGTTGTGACGAAACAGCAAATTCGTTCTGTTATGCACAAAAAAGGAAGAAAATTCTTTTTTAACTTATTCACGTCTAAATAAGTAATAAAAATACGAAGGAAAAGTATGTAGGTAACAAACAAAAAATATAAAGAAATTGGGGGAAAATATTTAAAAAATTTATCGAAGTTTAATCGATCAAATTAATGTTATCGATTAAAAAATCTAACGATTAATATATTAATTAAGCGTTACTATCATTAAAATCGAGCAGTAGAGTCCTAACTAATTGACTTATAATCGTTTCCCCTATTTCGACTTTCCCATGTTATAATAATTTCAAACAAATTCATGACAGAGAACGTGTTGAGCAAACTAGTCCTTGAATGTTTGTTTTTTGTTGTTTTAGTTGTATATATATCGGGATCCTTCTCTCAGTCTATTAAGAAACATGACATTTAATTATTGGACAACTGCAAGCAGGAGCGGCGTTTGAGGGTGGCAACTGGGGCGACTACCCCAGGCCCCGCGCTTAGGTAGGCCCCGCGTTTCGGTCCTGAACATGTCTCGTCCTGGTTAATAGCCTATACATGTAGAACCAAAGAGTGGATGGTAGAACGTATGCTGGAAACGATTGTAAAGAAACGAAAGAGGCACTCTTGTAATCCTTTTTGAAGGTTAAATACCATAGCATACTGGTGCTTAGCGATCTTTACTAGTACTCTGGCCCCGCGGGGTCATTGCTGGCACTAGGCCCCACGCTTACCTAACGCCGCCACTGACTGCAAGTTGTCTGTAAGACAAGTTTATGAGTTTATGAATGACTTAACTGAAACTTGCGAATTCCGCGTCATTTGCCCAAATAGATCTCCACGATCTGAAAAGGGGGAAAGTTACTTTTATGTCGGTAGTGAGTATAGCCTCGTCAGGACGACCCAATATGCGACTTCATACGCGCTCGTTCACTTTCGGTTATTGCTATTCTTGGTAACATTTTTTTATAACGTTAAATATTTCTTCATTGAATGTGTGGCTGTGTGGTCATGTTGGTATTAAGCTAGTACGCTACATCGCAGGTCCGGGGTTCGATTTCTTATTGATGCCCATTTTTTTTTTTCAAACAATACTACATGAATTGATTATGAATAAGATTTTTTTTTTAAAATTTAAATGGTTTGTTTTGATGTTAGGCTTAGGGATAGACTTTAGGGTTACGTTAAGTGATAGTTATTAGGGTTTGGGTTAGGCTAGGTATACTAGGTTTAGTGATAGTTTTTAGGGTTTGGGTTAGGTTTAGTGATAGCTTTTAGGGTTTGAGTTAGGTTTAGTGATAGTTTTTAGGGTTGGGTTAGGTTTAGTGATAGATTTTAGAGATTGTTTGAATGCACATATAGAATCGGAGGTTCAATGAAAGGCGCAGTGAATACTTGTAACTCTTCAATTTTATAAACATCATTTTATAAACAATGTTACTAAGAATAGCAATAACCGGAAGTGGACGAGCGCGTATGCAGCCGCAAATTGGGTCGTCCTGACGAGGCGATACTCACTACCTTTATTTTTACCCGAATAGATCTCCAAGGTATGAAAAGGGGAAAAGGTTACTTTTATTTTTACCCGACTAGATCTCCAAGCTCTGAAAATGGAAATTATTTCTTTTAACTTTTTGTAACAAGTGTTTATCAAATTACGAGTTGCCCAAATGTTCGGCTCATTAAGGAGGCGAGTACATTGGAACTTACTTCTTTACATGGTGCCGCATTCATTTTTCTCCTCTTCACATTCTGTTTTTGGTCCATGCAAGGAGTGCGCAAATATATTCCCATCCCGGGCTACTCTTATAGGTTAGGGTTAGTAATATGCTAATGGGTTAGTGTTGGACTAATAGGTTAGGGTTAGGCTAATGGGGTAGTGTTAGATTAATGGATTAGGGTTAGGCTAATGGGTTAGTGTTTGATTAATGGGTTAGGGTTAGGCTAATGTTAGATTAATGGGTTAGGGTTAGGCTAATGGGTTATGGTTAGATTAATGGGTTAGGGTGAGGCTAATGGGTTAGTGTAAGATTAATGGGTTAGGGTTAGGCTAATATTAGATTAATGGGTTAGGGTTAGGCTAATGGGTTAGGGTTAGGCTAATGGATTAGGGTTAGGCTTATGGGTTAGTGTTAGGTTTATGATTTAGTATTAGGCCAATTGGTTAGTGCTAGATTAATGGGTTAAAGTAAGCCTGATAGGCATTTGGATGATGATTGTTGTTCATCGTATACTATTAATATTATTAACTAGGTTGTTCTGTGACTATGGCGCCCACTTTTTTTCAAAAGCACAAGGAACTTACTTGAATGTTATTGCTTGTGTTCGAATCAGTGTGTCCGACAACCAAAAATTGATATGTGAATGAGTTCATTAAAAAGAATAAATAACTAAATTTTAGCCCATTAGCATGTTTTATTTTTCATAAAATAAAATACTACAATGTTTTAGGGCGAGAAACAAATCAAGCTCTGTTAATCTCTAAGCCAAAATGATTATGAATTTTCATCTATATTTGTAATTCTTTTTTATTATTATTAAATATGGAATTAAATACAGAATGACCAGGGATTTTAAATTGTTTATTTTACTCTACGATATGTGTATTTTCCTTTTTTTAAACGTGTCAATTAACTTTCAGCGCTTTACGACAAAACTCAATTTATTTTATATTTGAGCCAAACCAGAACGTGGAGCACCACTTTGTCCTTGACCTAAAATTCCCCAACAGCTTCCCCAACCTTCGTATGTGTCGTTTTGAAATCCCATGGTGGTCAAAGTCACGCGAGAGTGGGGGAGTAACGAGAAGTCTTTTCGAGTGAATAGACGTTTTCGTATCCTGCTGTGAAATTGTTGAGGAGATCTCAGGATTTTTCCAATACAGAAAGAACGGAGCAGGTCCCTCACAGCATGAGTCGATGATCCGACCACAAACATGTGATGTGTGCCCAGCTTCGCGATTAAGTGTTTGTTGATTCCTCCGTTTGTCACCTTCCGCGGCCTTCCGCCGTGTGACGGAACATTTTTCAAAGAAAAGTAGTCCCCCGGAGGAATGAGAACTCTCCTATACGACGTCCTTTGTCAGCAGACGAGAGCACACATTCAATCCAAACATTAATGTCAACAAAATTGGCGGCCATGCTTTTTCGCCCAAGGTTAAGGTCAGGCTGGCAATGATATGGCCTACATGGCTGGAGTCCGGGGTATAAAACCCAAATGGTCACCTTCGTCAGGACAAACCTTCTGATTGTGAGAGACTTAAAGTGAAAGTTGTTTCGAGTAACCCTTTAACCACAGCAGTAATTCACGACAGGTTGTGACAGAGGGGACTTGGCAATAACTTACTTTCACTTGTGTATTGTCTCTGAACAACAAGTTCTTCAAAATAAAAAATACTTTTAAAAAATATTTTCCAGAAAGATATATAGAATTGTTCCTAAACGTATTCGGTTCATTGATTTGAAGTTATCGATACTTATTTAGGTGTGCGCTTGTCACAGGTCCCTGACTTCGTGGCGGGTTATTTTTCAATTGTGATTTACTTTCCTGGCTCGCAATCGAATACAACATCGTTTTCGCTTGACAGAATCGATTGGAAATGCGGCAGTACGCAGTTCTTTCTGTTGTCGGCTTCCTGGCATTCTGCGCAAGTCTTGGATACGCTTCAAACGGTGAGTCAAACTAGCTGAACGGTCAACTCTTTCTGACACAATCATTATACAATAATCCTTGAACCATTTAATATGAATTTTAAAGCTTATTCTCTCCTACAATATTTTTTACAATTATTTTTAGCAAATAGTTTAATCCGTTTTTATATGAAATCGATCATTAACTTCAACATCTCATACTCATATGTATTGAAACTTTCGATAGAAATAGAGGTAAAACTTAAAATTAGACTTCAAGACTTTTTTTATAGGCCCTTTATTCAAGATCAAATCCAATTTTTAAATGAGCAATTATCTAGAAACAATAATGTGGCTTCAGTACTTTATTTTAATTAGTCCCTGGAAATTATTGCTTAAATTTTACTTTTTTTGTTTTTGTTTAACACCCACACAATTTATACGTATTCTCTATTACACACATATTTCATGGACCAACAACACGAAGATGTACTAATTAGAACAATGACTGGCAAACCTATGATATTTTCATGAAGAACAAAAAATAATTTTATTTTGGGTATAACTTGTAATGTGAGCCAACAAGATCATCTTTTTAAAAAAGTAAAAATCTTCACCTTGTCGTTGACTATATTGTTTTGAATAATATGTATTTTATGAAGCTGGTCGAGCCCATCCACTGTATTTTTAACGCAGGGGCTCCGATATTGGAGTTTAGGTGTGCATGAAAATAAACGAATTTCCGCTAAAAATTTCTCGGATGAATATCTAAATACAATTGTTAAACAAATAAGAAATGCAAGATACGACCAGCGGCGTAGCATACGCGGCTATTGCTCATCATAGATAGTACAAAGAACAGGGGGGGGGTGAGAAAACGGACACAAACAGCAACACCAAGTAATGAAAAAAATCGAGTAAACGTAGAGACATGTGCACATCGGTTGTTGTTACCTGCCCCCACCCTTTACTACCATCCCTTGCCAACCATAAACTGTGATTTTCCGATCCTAGTGTTAGTCATGTTCGACAAAAAATGGTGGAAAGATCGGGCAGGAATATACAATCTTTTTTTTTTTAAATTGTTCCTCTGGGGCTTGAACCAAGGCGGACGTGATAACCACTACACTACGAATCATATGTTATTCTGTGAAGGAACTACGTAACGGAATGCAAGAAGCATTGTTGCAATCCCCCACCCACACACACACACTTTTTTCATCCCCCTACGCGTTTTCAATGTGATCTTTCGACCCCAGCGGGGATCATTCATCATGCTCATTTGCACGTGCCCGTTTAAGTGAATTATATATAAAGATTACAGGTAACAAATTAAGTGTTGCTAAGTGGCGTAGCGAAGGGTGTACAGGTGAACATATTTCACCGGGCGCCAAGGTGCAGGAGCTCCAAATGGAGTCTTATATCCTCACATTATAATAAGTAAAGGGAAAGATATTAAACGATTTGAAAGGGTTGTCCCCGGTTGCAAAATATCCGATGTCAAGTTTTTCCGATCCCAAAACACAGAACAATTATATTTAAAATACCGCAATTCATTTATTTGAAATACTTATAAGGGACCATCTAAAAATGACTTCACACGCTTAAAAGCTTATTCAACGCCCCTGACAAATGCCGCTCTGATAGTTTCTTCCCCCCCCCCCCACAATGCACGGCCCCCATCCACTCTCATGACGACATTCTAACAACTACAACATTTCTATTGGCAGCCAAGAACATCTTCTGCTACTACAGCAGCTTCGCACAGACCAGGCACAGCGTCGGAAACTTCCTGCCTGAAAACATCAACCCTTTCCTGTGCAGCCACATTATTTACGCCTTTGTTGACATCACACCAGACGGCCGTGACCTTCAGCCTTTCAACAGAAACGACCAGGGCCTCAATGGTAAGACTTCTTGTATTTCCATTTATTTATAATTTAATTTTTCAAAAAAACTTTGACGGTCCCCGATACATTCGTACTGCCTTAGTCCCTTGTCAATCGGAAATATTTTTAAAATTTTAAATAATAGGGTAAAAGTAAGAATTTATAATGTGAGGTAAGGCGTGTTTGGAAATGATATCCACAAGTAACACATTGATTAATGATTTCAATGTACGCAATCTTCTTAAATATGTGTAATCACATGTGATATTCTCTACATTGTAAAAATGAGTGCAAACCTGTGTTACTGTTCACCGTTGGCAATAAACAGATTTTATACACGTTGGCATTAGATCGATTCTTGGGTTCGTTAGGTCAGGTGTTAATCTTTACCTACGCCAACATATTATGTCTTTCTATAAATAATATTTTGTTGTTTTCACCACCCATAGGTCTGTACTCTCGAACCCTTGCCCTGAAACTGAAAAACCCTGCACTGAAAGTTCTGCTGGCTGTTGGTGGCTGGCAGATCGGATCCAAACCTTTTATCCCCATGATAAGGGACGAGACTACTAGGACTACTTGGATAAACAACGTTGTCAGTTACGTTAGAAGGTCAGTTGTTTTATTTTCAGACCTTAACTTTGCATTTAAAGCAAAAAAAATAAGGGAACTACAACAAATTAGTTCATTTAAGTTTTGTACATTATTAAGTGAATATTTTCAACAATGAAAGGCGAAGCTAAGCATTTTCAAAACATTATTTAAAATGAATTTTTGTAATGAACAATGACAATGAATTCATAATGATGTAAATAATTTTTTTATAATCTGAGAACTATTTAGGAATAACCTTTTCTCATGGCATAATTTAGGCACGGGTTTGATGGCTTTGACATGGATTGGGAATTCCCAGCAACTAGAGGCAGCCCTCCAGAAGACAAGTACAGGTTCACGTTGCTAATGAAGGTAAGTGACTTTTAACATCAAGTTATTGAAATGGTCGCGAAATGCAAATGTTTAAATTGAAATAGCTGCTAGAAATTTTAATTTGATAGTAGACGGAAACATCCAGTTGGTTGAGTCCAAGACAAGTCAGCCTAACTGCATATTTTTAATTCGGCGCACCCACTTTTCTCAAAAGTTATTCACATATTTATTTATTTTTTTTAGAGTAAGATTTGAATTTTGAAAATTTTTTGAAGTCCTTCACTCCACAATGAATGCAAACTTCTTTTCATCTCAAACCAATTAGGGTCTTTATGAAGCATTTGCAGAAGAAGCTAAGGAGTCCGGCAAAGAAAAGTTACTTCTGACACTGGCCACTGCTTCTGGGACATACTACATTGATCAGAGCTACGAACCAAGCAAAATTATAAAGTAGGTTTTTGTGTTCGCAGGTTGGCTTCATAATAGGGAGAATTTCCCCTCTAAGCTGTGCAACTGCGGTTATCTGCCAGATGCCACACAGCATTTTAGAGTCACAACGCATCAGAGAGGGAAAATTTAGTTAAGGATAATATATGTGTGTGAGAGATTTAAAATTTTGCTTGAAGTTTTTTTCTTGATTTTTAAAGCACATTAACCAACTAAACGTATAGGGAACATTCCTTTGTGGTATTTTTTTTTCAAAATAAAAGTTCTTGTTTTTTAAATACATTTTAAATGTGTTTATGCAGGCTTCGAATGTCAATTCTGTAAACTGGTTGGGGGGTGTGGTGGAAGGGGGGCGGTTTGAGAAAATGATTTTTTTTTACTCTTAATTATTTTTTAAAATTAAGGCATTCATTAAATTACTTTAAAATAAATTTTATTGTTAATGTCCATTAATTTATGTCTCCATCTCATCAGTTACATAGACTTCATGCTGTTGATGACCTACAATTACCATGGGCAGTGGGAGAAAATCACTGGTCACCACAGTGGGCTCCATGCACACCAAGATGATCCATATACTGGCGAGAAGGCACAGCTCTATCAGGTATGTAAGGCTTTCTGGCTAATGTCATAACTTTCTTAAGACAAGGGGCAGGTTACAATCATTTCTTGTGTTTCTTTATAATTATATCAAAGCATTAAGCCTAAAGCTTTCTTTAAATTAGTGTATAGCAAAAAATTGCATTTCCATAGATTTGATCCAGTTTCTGCAATTTATTCAAAGTATTCTACATCTCTATTAGGCTTCTTCACTTTATTTTCGTATTAATTATAAAACAATGCATTTAAACTGCTTAAATTTTTGTCGAGGTGTAAGTGCTGTATGCATCAAAAATTGCTATGGTAAATATTTTTAACTATAAAATATTTGTATTTTACAAACTGATATCTTCTTTCATAGTCATTTATCCTAATTTCATTTTATAAATAAACAATGGAGTAAATGATGCTTCAAAGGTATTCCCTCCTCCACTGAAAAGGGGTCACATTCAGCTAAATGCTTAATCTACAGACAAAACACGAGTTATTTAATATTGAAAACACAAGGTTTTTTTTAGTTTCTTCAATTTACCTTTGTGTCTTTTGGTAGGAAAGGGTGCAAAATAAACTACAGATCATTAATATTTACTTAATTTATTACTACCATAAAATTTGATAAAAAATATAGACCATACAATTTTTAAAAATATACATTATTTATGGATCCTGACTTTCATGACATTTGAAACTTAATTTTGTTGAAAGATAGAATTTTAAATCAAGTCAAATGTCCACTTGTCTTACAGGAATGGTCTATTGATTACTGGCTTGATGTGGGAATCCCTAAAGAAAAACTGATTGTTGGCCTACCCACCTATGGCATGTCATTCACTTTGGCTGATGAATCAGAAAATGGTGTCCATGCGCCAGCTGTTGGTGGTGGGAAAATGGGTGACTACACAAGAGAGACAGGGATTTTGGCTTACTATGAGGTTAGTCAGTGTATATGAATAAAAATGAAATCGTTTCATTGTACCACAAAAATTAAAAATAAAGAGGGTAGCTTATTTATCAACAGTGGAAAGATTTATCAGGGCAGTAACTATGATTTTTCTATATCTAGAAATTAACACAATAACACTTGTAATTCATATCAATCTTTTTATTAAAAATTTTTTCTTAAAGTGTCTTATATCAAAATTCAATATTGATGTCTCAATAGAGATTTAACTCATATCGTTTTGTTTGTAAGAATCCTTTTTTTTTCTACAACCAAAACTAAGTATACACCATATAATGTGTTAGTTGTTAATATCTTACTTTCAATCAGTGTCAAATACCTTTTTGGTTAAATTATTATGGCAGTTTTATATTTAAACATTACTTACCCTATCAAGTACTTGATATAACCAGAAGTAAAAAAATTGTACAATTTGTTGTAATGTGTAACATAAGTTGAATGGAGATAATATTTGACAATGTCAGTTAACATAAGATAATCTTTTATCATTGCAGATCTGCTTGAATCTTAAAGACAAAGGCTGGGAAGCTGAATGGATTGATGAACAGTCTGTTCCATATTCTTATGGTGGTGACCAATGGGCAGGATATGAGGACAAGAAAAGTATTGCCATCAAGGTGAGCTGGCTGAAATCAGTGTGGCTGGGAGGTGGGGGGGGGGGGTAAATCGATTTACCCATTAGATAAAAAAAAAGTGCCCTCTATTTAAAAATGTGGAAGGGGGAAAAACCCATTATTCTGAAACAGCAAAACTTGTTCCATTTAAATCTGGATTTGAATGACACTGATGATAAAGCTTTTCAGCAAGACCTATTGATTTTCTGGTTTATTCTTCTGTAAAAAAAATAACAGTGATTTTAATTTCAGCAAGTATAATTTTCTGTGCAGACAATAATAGTTTCTAATTTCCAGTCCAAACAGTTTTTCTCTACAGTGGAAGTTGTAATTTTTAATGATTGCCATATTTTCTTTGCTAACATTAGCATTACTTTCTGGAGTAATTTTGTAACTGCCAAACAACAACTGCAAACTCTGAAAAAAAAATTTAAATTAAGCCTCTAAATTAAATCTTTTTTAAGTTGAAGCTTGGATACAATTAACAGAAACAAAATTTAACATAGTATATGCTTAAATCAATTAAATTTAAAACATTTTGCAAATTGTGGTCTTTCAAAATTGTAATTTTTTTAATTTAAATTTTTATTAAAATAAGACATAAACAGATGGTAAAAGTCAATGCCTGTTTTAATGTTCTATGCCTGTCATTGCAACTAAAACATTTATTATAATAAATTCATACTCATAACTTTCAGGCAAAAAATATCCTCAAGCGCAATCTGGCAGGTGCTTTTGTGTGGTCCCTTGAAATGGATGACTTTGGTGGAGTTTGTGGACAGGGACAGTATCCACTTTTATCCACCATTGTGGAGATAATTGGAGGTGGTGCCCCTGTAAGTTAGCTCTCATTTATTTGTTAAAAAAATATTTTTGATTATCAGTGCAATTTATTATTTATGTTTTAGAATTATAATAAAATAATTTTCATCATGCCAATCAAGTTTCAGAAATTAATTATGAACATTTATATCATCCTTGTTTGAAGTTTCAATGGAAAAGACGTAAACAAGGTAAGGGTTAGCCTGACCGGACGTAACAAAACAGCGAACGTTTCGGCAAAGAGCCTTTATCAACGAACATACAAGACACCAACAAAAATGAAAAATGAAGGAACTTAGCTGCGGTGGAATCCAAAGTATCCAAAGAAAAAAGTTTTAACGTTCGCTGTTTTGTTACGTCCGGTCAGGCTAACCCTTACCTTGTTTACGTCTTTTCCATTGAATTTTGTATAAGCCTGATTGCAGTCCTACCCCTCATTTTATTTATTTGTTTGAAGTTTATTGAACATAGTTAAGTGGAGAGCTTTGGCTTGTTAGCTGTACTTATTATCACATATTCTTTGGAGGATTTTCAAAATTCCGTAAAGTTTTTTTGTTTTTTTTGTGTGTGTCCTATAACCTTGTGATCATAACCACTTCCAATGTTTCCATTAGCACTTTCTTGGGGCTTGATAGACTGGGCAGTGCCCATTTCCTCTCCATGTCAGCAGAGGATTTTTTAGCAATAGTCATTAATCAAAACTTTTATTGTTGCTTTAACCTTGGCTAGATCCCACGCACCTCAACTTGTGAGGCGAGTGTTCTATTGACTTCGTTATCCAGCAGCCATAAGATTTTAATCTTTTCCATATGGGTTCCAAAAAAAATAATTTCAAAAATGAAGTACTACAAAATTTGGATGAGTCAAGTTTTTATATTTTTGTCCAACATTTCATTTTTAATGATTATGCTTTTATATTTATATTTTTTCAAATGACAAATTCTGGCATTGAAAAAGTCAGCAAGTTTTCTTCTAAAGCTCATTATTTTGACATTTTGTAATGACCTGTGCGTTCTCTTATACTTGTCTTAACCACAAAATCTAACCTGGTTTCCTTCTTAAACTCATTTGTCTCAAGAATCAGCCAGCAGCCCGCCAAGCAGCTAACCATTACAGGCCACGCAAGGAGCCCGCCAACAAAGAGGATTTACAAACATCAGCCCAGCAAAGCTCATCAGAAGAATCAGAACTTATCACAGACAAACTTGATTTTCCAATCAAGAGAAGAAGAGTAGAATTTATCACTGCTCAGCATGAAATAGCCATCACAGCTGCACCTTCGACAAAAACAGTAGTCTCGTCCACCATCAAGCCATCGACTGAAGATGACAGCACTGTTCGCCAGGATCGTTGGTGGGGCCGGCAGATCGGGGCCAGGGCAAGACACAATCAGAGAAAGATACTTAACCCAGAAGTAGCTTCAGCCAAGCATTACTTTTACTATCATCACCGTCATCCAGTCAATTCTTTGACGAAGTCCACGCCTTCAAGTGCTCCCACAAAACAGCCAGCCAGGATCCAAGTGGCATCTCAAGAAATTAATGAACGTATGTGTGGGGAAAAATATTACCTGTCTCTTACACTTACTTTCTGATTCTTACCCTACATTCCACTGGCTACTGTAATTTTTTATGTTGTACCTGTGTAATTCATACATAAAATAATACAATGGTTTCCATATCAGGACATTTACAGTAATAAGCAGTAATATGTTGTGCATATCAATGTCTCCATAATCATAAAGGTTAAAACTGAGATCATAAAGTTTATGGGAAAACTTTATTATTCTAGCTTAAAATATTAGAATTCCATTTTATTTCTCTGGTTCTATACACAAACAAATGTGTGTGAAAAAGTAGGCTGTAGCTGTATTTTAAATTTTGAAAAATTATATTTTTCATCAATTTCCATCCCAGACACCAATATTTGTATTTATAATAATTATATAGAAGCAATATTAAATATTTTATGTTGCTTAAGTTGGGTTTTTTTTTCTTTATTTTAAGAGATACACAAATCTTATGTAAAATATTGGTTGGAGCAGAAATTGTTTTCATGGGGAAAATCAAGCATTTATATCAATATAGAACTTGTATTAATCTGTCAGAGAAATGAAGATTGAAATTTCCAATTTAATTTTCTTTCCATTAGCATCCCTTCAAATGGTCTGAAGTATACCAGACTCATGCACGCATATCTTTAATGTGGTTCTTACTGTATTTGCAGTTAATTTAGTTTAATCATAATGAGACATGAATTTAACATTTTCAGATTAACTGCCAAAAAAACAGTCCAAATTAAATCTGTTAAAATATTTAATTTTGTCTATTTCAAATATATTTTTAGCTGAAGTGTCAGCCCCCAAGATGGCCCATGAATTTGCATCCAATGAGGTTCATGAGGTCAAGTCATGGCAGACAACTCCATGGTGGTCAGGGGCATCTAAAAGCCTGAAAGTTGAAGATGACCATGATTATCTCAATGCTAGAGCCACAGGCAGACCTGGTCTGGGTCTGCAGAAAGAACCCACTCCAGGGCCGATGCCAACAGATGAAGAGAAAATAAATGAGCATGCAACCACAGAAGGTGTGCAAGCAGAAAACCCTTCAACTATTATTAATAGTGCAGGTAAATAATTCATTTAAAGAGCTGGGGTATAAAAGATCTAGGATTGAGTTGATGTGGATCAAACTTAAAAATTGTTAAAATTTTAGAGATTTTCATTTACTTTAAGCTTTTGATTTGCACTTTTTTTAAAAACAATATTTAGCAGTTATGTTACTTGGTGCAGAACACAAAATCCACAATAGTTGTACGACACATAATCCAAACCATAACAATTACCAAAATCACTATTTGTAAACACTGGTTTTTTTTTTCAATTGTATGCATTAGAACCAACAGGAAAACTTTAAAGAAACAAAATTGACAGTAGATACATCTGAATTTAATTTATATTTAATTTTCATAATACTTTTTCTTAGAGTATTTTTTTAAAATTTAATTCTAATCCCCACTGATAAAAACTAATTAATTATTTTTTAATTAACAGGGAATATTTTTAGTTTTAACTATAAACAAAAACCATATTTATGCTTTTAATAATGAAGCAATTATTATCGATTCTTAAATTTTGTCCGAAATTTCCTCTTGTAAGTTTTATTTTTTGTTTCACCTTCAGCTGGAGCAAAAGAATTAAAAAATGTCGACTGTAGATCACTGGGAGTCGGTACCTTTGCTGATCCCAGATCATGTGATCACTTCATCATCTGTATGGGTGGAACATGGATGAACTTTCCTCCCCATGTCATGTCATGCCCAGCAGGAACAAGGTTTGATCGTAATCTTAAGATATGCAATTACGCATCTAGGGTGCCCTGTGACCACTGAGTCTACAATTTGCTTGAAAGGATCGAATTAAACTTGCAAAACCATAGGTCAAATAATAATATGGTAAATCACATCAGTGAGACTGAGTAGTATGTCTGTATCATTATTATGAATCATGCTGATTGTGACTTCAGTGTAATTGTGCGCTAAGACAGTAATTTTATGAATGATACCTTGTACTATTTAGATTGAATATTGGTAGTAGATTTGGTGTTAAAGTGCTTTAAGCTTGTACTTCATGAATGACGTTGAATGGTGAAGTAAGTCTAGGTTTTAGTTTTAATAAATTCAGAGAAAGATTAAACTTGGACTGTACTAATTATATTATTAATGCTTATAAATATTGACATAAAATTGTTTAAAATAAAAACTTTGTATAAAATTTGTAAATATGCTGTAAAATATGTACATATACTGAATAACCTTGAATTATAATACAATTGTGTATATTATGTAAATTAAATTAAATCAATGGCAATATATTATGTTCAGTTAACTAAAGTTTGGTGATATTCATATAAAATGTTAAAATGTTCCCCTCCCCCTTGTCTTGCTGATTAGGTTCTCTTTGAACATTTTTCAAATCTCAGATGTTTTATGGGATGAAAAATAATTTTGGTGAAGATGTGAACAGTGAGTGATTAAGTTAGGAGAAATTATTTGAAGAATGATAATTTAAATAAAAGTAGCCACCAAAAGTTGTTGATGGTTTACCATTTGGAATCTCATGTCACCTCCCCTATTTCCAGCCAGCCAGCAATTAAATATAAAACCTAAATGGTGAATTCAACATCAATTTGTAGTTTGATCAGAACATGAGTAAAATAGTCCCTTGCTTAGTGGGGTTGATAATAAAAAAAAAGGTTAAAATAAATAATTGAATATCCAATTTGCAGTCTCATAAGACTAGGGGGTTTGTAAATGTTTATAAATATCCAAAGAGATAATGTACTGTATGAGTTTAATGATAAGGTACATTAGTAGACATTGTATTTAATCATGTATGTGAACAAGGTGCCATAACAGTATACAATGAGAATTTATTATGCATTATACTTGTAAATATGTGCACTGTTGCTGATATTAATAAATACATTTTATTATTATAAAAGACAATTTTCAAGGAAGTATTCACCCCATGTTGCTAGCAAGTTTAGCTTTGGTGGAATTATTTTGATTGCACTCGGATTAGAAATAGGAAATTCACTGTTATGTTTTTTTGGATTAATCTTAATATATTTGGCAGTCTCTTCATTATTTTAATTTTTTGTTAAGTTAAAGTCGATTTTTTTTTTAAATTGGTTACTAAAAATATTAAAATGTCTAGATTTTGTTCAGGTCTAAAAGACTGAATGTGCAATCCTTTTTATACATTAATAAATTTATTTAAACTGTTCAATTATGGTACATCTTAGATGCATACTAGTGCTTTCAAAATATGTATCCATGTAACTCAGCATCTGGACAATTGTATAAATAATTGCACTACTAGTACTAGTGTTGATGAGATTTTTTTTGTTAAAATAACTGATTGCTGAGTTGCTCCCTTGTTTATATTGTATAAATATGTAATTAATTTGTAAATAATGAAATTAAAATTAAAATATAAATTATAAGTCTATCATGAAACTTCTGCATTTAATTTGTGTTGACATTTTGTTTCAAATGCCATTTCCTTTAGTCGATAATCACAAAATGGCAAATTATTATAACAGATGTGCAGATTTAGTTTGCCTTATTGTTGCAAAGGTTAAGTTTTTGTGTAGAATCAAATTTGAAATATCCAGTAACTACTGCTTTCAAGAAAGCCAAACTTCTACTTCTACTTACATGGACACCAAAATAAGTGTAAAAGTAAATGAGAAATTATGATACATGACTTGTCTGAAGTGGTTTATGGAGGGGTTGAGATTATAAACGATTCTGTATCTTTAAAGATGCTAATTTTAATGTTTAAAAATCTTGCCTTTACTTTTACACTCAAGTGATAAGGTCAGAGATTTTTCAAGGACAACATTCACGCTTGCAAAAAAAAAGAACACAATTCTTTATGTTCATAAAGTTGCATATATCTTGTTTCAGTCACAGCAAATAAAAAAAAAAAGATTCATGACATTTCAGATTTAAAGCTCACAATCAAAACTCTATTACAAAGTATCTACATTAGCATTCAATCCATTACCAGCCAACACTTGCTAAGACGTTTCTCATCCAAATTATCCAAGTCAAAAAAATGTAAACTTAATATACAGAACACATCTCAAAAATGCCTAGCCAGTTCTTTTGTTATTTTTTCTTGCCTTTCCCTCCTTTGAAAGTGACTTTTGAACTTTTTGTGACCAGTTCAGGTCCCTCAAATTTCTTAGGGTCCTTTTCATCAACATATTCAAAAAGGTAATCCAGGATCTCCAGCTGAGTCAAGTTCCCAGTCTTAAAAATCAATTTGTGACCATCACCTGGACAGAGAAATAAAAATAAATTAGTAACTAAGTAGAGTAGATACTTCCAGATGTAACTCTAGCAGTTTTGGTTGTTTTCATTTGAATTTATAATGCACAATTCATATTCATGTGAAGTAAAAAAAAAAAAAAATCATTAAAAAAATATTACAGCAAATAGGGATAAGCTTTTTGGGAATATAAGGATCCCTCATTAGCATAACTTGACTTAAGTGATCAAGAAAAATGATAGCTCAATAAGCAATGTTCAATAATAATAATAAATGTTAGTAAAAATTTTTGTCTACTGATTTCAGACAAAGGTTTTAAAAATATCATACTGAATTCAACATCAATTTGTGGTTCTGTGCGATCAGATTTTATATCAAATGTCAATACAGTTCCTTGGTTAGTTTCCAAAATGTCTGGCAAATGTAATGTTGAAGCTGTTTCCCTGTTAAAAAATGAAAAAGAAAACAGTTCATGAATTAAGTTAGACTTAAACAATAAAATAATGCAGCCATAAAAAATACATAAATATAGTACATAATTATTTCTATCATTAACTCATTCGCTACTAATGCGACTGAATGCGACATACCCCCCTCGCTACTAATGCGCCCGAATGCGACATTACCAATGCTCATACATCACGCGACCTCGCGAGAAGCATCGTTACCATGCGAATAGCCTTCAATAGCTCTCCGCTTTTTGAAAAGTAGAAACCTCGCTGATTTCGTTTTTTTAAAAAACGGATGTTTATATCATTTACGGTTCGAAAGTTGTGTGGCTTAGAAGTTGGACTATATTTAGTGAAATTTGAATGCATGGTTTTTCTGAATATTTTTATGCAATGGCCTTTCAATTTCTTGACTATTTAATTGCTGCTGCAACATCTAATTATTCAGCAGTTAATAACTCAAACAATTAGGAAGAATAGACTTAGATAGTGATACTGATATTACTGATAATAATAATAACTGATCCAAATCAAAATCAAGCTAAAGAGAGTGATGGAGACATTGACACTGTCTCTGAATCTTGGTTAGACAATTTGATCAGTTTTACAGACAAGCTATATAATTTTAATGAAATAATAGGGGAAATCATTTTCTCCCTATTGACAGCTGTCCAATAGACTACTTCAAGCTTTTCTTGAACTCTGCCATGATAGAGTTGTTAATTGCTGAAACAAACAATATGCGGAGCCGCAGCAAACAGCCAAAAAGACACCTTGTGGAAGGTACTAATGAGGACATATATAAATTCCTCTACTTCAATATCATGATTAGAATCAAGTAACCAATTACAAAATTTAATTTGCCAGTAGATAAGATGTTTCTCAAAGTTTCATGAGACGATAAAACAATAAAAAAGTGACAAACAACGGAGGTCGATGCCCAAAAACAGTGATGTAAATTTTCAAAAAAACATTTTTCCAGATTTATAAAAAATATATTTGTGAATAAAAGTGCACCAACCTATACATTTTTTAAAGGCAAGCGCTATTCGCACGGTTTCGACGTCATAACCGTGCCGATAATTTTGAAAATTATTCGCTCGGTTCGACCGTGCCGATATTTATTCGCACGGTTTTGAAATGCTAATCTACACTTACTAACTACAAGTGAAATAACTAAGATAATGTAAAGTGTTAGTATAGTTGATATTTAAGTTTTAGGACACTGTCTACTGTTAATTGATTTATTTGTTGTTTAATTGAGTCAAATAAATATTATTAGACCTAATAGCCTGCGCAAATAAAACAAATATAAATTACGACAATATTTAGTTACTGACCCACTGACAGACAGTGTCACTGTGACTCAATGAATCAATGACCAATGGCTACAAATTATGAAGAAGACAATGATTATGAGATTTTGAACAAAAATATCAAACATTATCATTTTTTGCATGGTAAACTAATTTTGCTGTCACTGATATTGATAGTAATAGTATTTGAGCAAGAATCTGAGTCTGAGTGAACCTGCATACCGCCGTTCGCTAATTAATTATTAATGATTTATAATTAATCATTTTATTAATTTAAGTGAAAGACTTTATGATGGTAGGCCTAAAGCATCATTTTAAAAAAATTAAAAAGTGAGAGTCCGTACTCTGTTCTGTACTGTAAGTGTAAGTAAGATTGAACTCTGAACTGAGTATGAGTATAAGCATAACAGGAACTAGTAACTTCAGTTCAGTAGTAACACTTGTAGTAACAGTGACTCACTCATGGGATATAAAAAAAATTATCCCTGGAAAAAAAGCCTGTTTGAGTGTTTGCAAGCATCGTCACTGTGGTTGTAAAACAAAAACCAACACACACATAAAAAAAAAAAAAAAAAAAAAACAGCAACAGAAAAGAAAAAAAAAGACTGTATCTGGATTCGATCCGCTAACCAATAATAATACTCACTATCTCTGTAGCTGACTATCCATTAGTCTAAAGAAACTTGAAAGTTTATGCGATTATTCAAAGTTATATCCAATTATCATTGATTAGACATCAATCATTAAATTGTAACTAGTATTAGTACTATAAACATATAAATATTAGTACTATTGTATTAACATATAACTGCACAATTTAGCCTAAATCGAGTGAAATTGGCTATTAATTTGTTATCAGCCGCTGGGAGTACGCATGCGCGACGACCAGACCCGACCCGTGTGAATAATTTTATAAATTATATGCACGGGAAAACCGTGCGAATAATCAATTCGTTTTTTAAAAGCTCATCAAATTTTCTTCCTTTTGGTGCATGATTTGTTATTTTAAATTTTCATTTAGATGTTTAAAAATATTTTGATTTAACATGGGAGTGCATGTTCTTGAGAGTAATCTCCCTTTACTTAGTATTTCAGGGGGTGTTTTGGTTTTCGTGCTTAGTATCGAATGAGTTAAACTTCACTGCGATAGAAATTTATTTTTGGTAGTTAATCCCCATTTATAAATGTATTTATTGTACCTCAACCCTTTGGGGATATAGGGCTGATTCAGCGACCCAGGTACGTTGGGCAAGGAAATAAAAGGCTGATGCTTACTTTCCCAGCTGGTAATTATAACATCTAATAAAATTTATTAATTATCTATTTTACTTCCTGTTATTAAAATCGTGATCAGGATTGGTGGTTTTAGGTACTTTGACACAAAATCGGTAGGGATGGAGACAGACGTCCGGAAGTATTTAGGTAGTATTCTGTAGTTTATTTATTATTTTTTAGTCTACTTCCTGTTTCAAAGTTGCAGTTCTCAATTATTTAAAAATTCATTTGTTTTTTTATTACTGTGACATAAAATGCCTAATTGGGGGGGTCCCAGTAGAGCTAATTAAAATGTTCCGAAAAAGTTTTTCCGTAAATTTACGACATGCGCCAAACAATGCACAAACGTGAATTGAAGTGCATAGAATCTAGAATAAGACTGGTTTTATTCACAGATATTCTGAGATATATTATGATATAGTGAGCCGAGTACTGGATGGGTGAACTTCTAACTTATTTAGTTATAGGCTATTGACTATTATAGTTTTAGATTAGAGATTTTAGAAGTAGTATGAGTAACTATTACTATTACTAATAATAATACTAATAACTAATTCTGATACTGATAGAAATTTGGATGCTGCTAGCGTTACAACATGTCATACCGCTAGCCAGGAAACTGCTGCTACGACATGTCGTAATAGCAGACGATTCGATGGGGTGTTGCTAGCATTACCACATACGCAACTTCTGCTACGACTAGTCTTAGTCACCCTAAGCAGTAGACACTTGGAAAAAACTAAGTCGCTATAATATCTTAACAAACTCTTCTTTATATTTTATACGCATATATAATACGACATTAATAGATCTGGGCTTATTTATTTCTGTATTAATTCTAAAAATCTAAAATTATTTATATAGATTATTTAAAAAGGTTTAATATTGGTCTTCCGATTATATCTGCGGATTTTGCTATATTTGTGTAATTAATGCCTATGCCAAGTATTAAAATTTAGTACATACTGTCAATGAAAATGCTCTAGCAAAGATTCGCATACAATCGTAGGAATCTAAAACAATCAGTTTCATGCGGAATAATAAAATGTACCGTGTGCAGACTTGTCATTGGAAACCATTCCATGTATCCTTCAACCTCATTTTCACTCTATTACTATTACTATTACTGTATCTATTGCTTTGTTCTTGTTGTTTCATGATTCATTCATAAAAGTTGGCCGTGTGCAAAATTTATTTAATTATTGATTAAAATTAACTATTGTAAGTCAAAGCCGAAGGTTTAAAAAAAGTTACAAATTTTTGTTTACATTTTAAAAAAAAACAGTTTGTTTTGTCGTGAGTCATATTCATATGTCTGAATGTCTATGTAGGTCATGTAGGTCATGATCTGGAATGTGTAAACATATCGGGATTTGATCTCACTAAAGGTTTTACCATCAAGTGAATCAAGTGCATGCAACTATCACTTGGTCTAAGTCTTAACAAGCTCATAGAGTCATACTCATACTCATGTCAAATATCTATTTTTTTTTAAAATTATAAATGTTTGTCATTAAGTATTTATTTAAAATTGATACTTCATTGCAGAACTCTAAATATCTTCAATTGTCAAATATGTGATAAGTTGATAAGGCAAAAACAATGCCACATGTTATGAATGACATTTAAGTAAATGCACATCTAATAAATAATACAAGTTATTTACTCAGAAATTGACAGTAAAAATGTTCTTATTCTTATTATAATTTGATAAGATACTTAAATCTTCAAATACTAATAGAATTTATTTTAATTTGAAATTTCCGTCATCAGGAATCGAGGGGTGGGGTATTTCCAAAAATAATTTATTGTAACTTGTATTCAGTTTTATTTTAAAAGGATGTGGCTAGCGCTACGACAATTTTGTCGTAGCGGCAGACGACCCGGTCAGATGTTGCTAGCGTTACGCCATGTCGTAACGCTAGTCAGGAAACTAGTGCTACGACATACGCAACTTCTGCTACGACTAGTTTTAGTCACTCTTTGCAGTTAACACCTGGAAAGAATTAAATCTTAAGAAACTCTTCTGTAAATTGTATACGCATAAATATATTAAAATACGACATTATTTGTGTGTATTAATTCTAAAATCTAAATTTATTTAAATAAATTATTTAAATAGATTTTTATTTAATTTTAGTATTGGTCTACCGATTATAAGTATATCAGCCGATTTTGCTATACTATAGTATACTTGTGTAAGTGATACCAATACATTAAAATTTAGAGTGTACCGTAAAGACTAAAGCCGTAAATGAAAATCCTCAAGCAACTGATTCGCGCACAATCGCAAGAATGTAGGCCTAAAATAATTCGTTTCGTGTGGAATAATAAAATGTGCCGAGTGCAGAAACCATTCCATTCATCCTTCTACACCATTTTCACTCTATTACTAATACTATTACTATTGAGGGGGGGGCAGGTAATAACAACCGCACAGGCCTTCTCGTTTACTCGCCTTTTTTCCCCATTACTTCGTGCTGCTGTTTGTGTCCGTTTTCTCAGCACCCCCCCCCCCCCCACTCCTCTTTGCACTATTTATGACGAGCAAGTCTGCGGGGCATGATACGCTATGCCTCCTTCGTCTGACAATGAAGATAAAAACACCTTTCTTATTCCATATGCTTGAACAAACACATACAAGTTTTCTTTCTTTCCGTCCGGTATTTGGGCATGGAATGGGTTGCCTGAAGAAACCAGGAAAGCCAACACTTTATCATCATTTAAAACTCTAGTAAGAATACAGGACTAAACACAAACCATAAAAATATGTAGGACGCAATAATCTTCTGTACAGAAGGAGCGTCTGTAACATATAAGATAAGATAAGATAATGGCTTCAAATCCCGCATCCCCCCTTTGGGTTCAGCACTTCTTCGCGATGCCTTCAATTCAGAGAATTTTTCAAAAATATCTTCCAAACAAATTTAGTAACAGTAACAGTGATGGTTTATAGTCATTTTTTAAACTCTTGCCTCACCTTTTTCGTTGGTGATGCCGACTGGGTGTCAACTCGCGAATCAAAAAGAAAAAAATAATATTAGCATAAATAAATACAGTTTTAGTCATTTGCTGTAAGTAGGCACATAACACATTTTTACGACTGTCGTAGTAGCAGACGACCCGACCGGATTTCGTAACGCTAGCCAAGCATATGTGGATTGGCTAGTGTTACGACTAGTCTAAAATCTAATTATTTTTTATTTTAACAGATTTAGTCAACGTATCTGTTTTTCAGAATAATAACAAAAATTATCAGCATACTCATTATGATGTTTAAAAAAAATAATAATAAATGAAATTTTTTTAAAAAACATGACGGCGGCGGGATTCGATCCCGCTATCACCAGTGTCATATCATTTTGAAGCAACCGGACTATCACTTGATCTAGCGAAGCTGATGTGAAAGTGTAATTTTTTAAAATTATAACTGTTTTTCATTTAATGGCTCAATCTAGATTTTCTTTTAAACCTTTAAAATTCATTAATAAGCTTATCTAGTGATCATGATATTTCATTATGAGAACTATAGTTCAGTATTTAAGTATTAGTAATAGCATAATTGAAATACAGAAAATTGTTTACGACATGTCGTAACTTGTCATAACAGCAGATAACCCGCGCGGATGTTGCTGGCATTACGACATGTCATAGCACCAGCCACATCCGCGCGGGTTGTCTGCCGTTACTTTGTCGTAGCAGTAGACACTCCGATTTTAAATTGAATTTTGAATTAAATTTACAATATAACTAATTAACTCTTAAAGCCCCAGAAGGTTTTCAATAAACTTCCGCCTCAGTCCCATAAGGATTTCCCGTATTACGATCAACCGGTTATGAAATTAAAAAATTTGCGTAAAATCCATTTATAATATTATTGTCATACTGACTTCATTTTTAAGGCTAAGAATGGTTATTTTACGCATCCAAAAGACCGTATTGGGTTTGAAACAATATTTACCTGTAGTTTAGTACTATTATTTTAGTAATAAAGTATAATGAAAACATATCTTCGGAAAAAAAAACGTCAAAACTACCAAAAAACATTGCGGATCGAGCGATAACACTAGTGCCGGCAACGGCCGCCATTGCCGGAAGTCGAATACATCCTTTTTCAAGCATTGAAGAGTTTTTACTTTCCGAGATCTCATTTCTAATGAGATTTGTATCTAGGGACGCATTACGGCGCTTTAGGGATAGGGGGAAGAGACGCATTACGACGCTTTGCGACTTTAAGAGTTAATAATACATAAGGCATGCAACTGTTTGTACTGATTTGAATTTAATATATATAATTTATAAAAAACAATAATATTCGCCCCTGATTTTCTTCACTAAGCCTTCAAATATATTTTTACAAAATTCAAAATCTTGATATAATTTAAACACTCCATGTTCACTTTTTTTTTGTAAATTGGATTGTGAATGTCTCCTGAAAATTTGATAACCATATCTCTAAAATTAAAAAAGTTATGAGGGAAATAGTACAGAATCTTGAAATAGGGGTCACATTTTTAAAAATAAATTATATAGTAGGCACTTGGGTAAAAATTTCAAAATTTTTTTTAAAATATAAAAATATCATAGATGTGTAGACCACAGTAAATGATTAACAAAAATATAAAGATGAACGTTCTAGCTCAAGTGGTTCAAAAGTTATGAATTTTTTTGTAAGACCTCACAATCACTTTTTTTAACATTGAGTTTTCCTCCACATTGTGTGCCCTTTTTTAAGCTTTTTTTCAAACGCGAATGATTTGACTGTAAACTTATATAAAATTATAATATTTACAGGGAATATAACTTGATATGAGTTTTATAATATACAACCTCAAAAAATAAATTTATTTAAAGATAATACATGAAAAAAAAAATTTTTATACGACTATATTTCTCTTATAAAAAATGTAAAAACATGCTGACTCAACATTTTTAATTTAAAAAATTTATTATACACTTTATAAAATAAAATAAGTTATAATAAATAATAAGAAGAATAAATATATTTTTCAGAAGAATATTAAGCTTTCCTTTGTAACTGTATCATGAAAAAAATTTGTATAAACAATAATACAGGGAATTATTGTTTCGTTTAATTGAAATGGCTGATTATACTTTTTTAACTTCCCTTTTTCTATATACTCTATTTCTCAACTTAATATAAAATATTTACAATGTCTTTTATTTTTTAAATTAAAATTATGATTATAATAGCTTCATTTTGTTAATCAGTGTTGTGTTACAAATTATTAAACATTCAGGTTAGTAAAACTTAAAAACATGATGTTTTTTTTAAAAGTAATATTAGTATTAGTTAAATCTGGTGTATCTATGCAATAAAGTTATTGAGCCAGAAAATGTGTTGTTTTCTTTGTGAATTCTAAGGAGTATTGTGCAATATTGTGATATGTGTGTAATTACTGGATAATTCATTATTAAAGGTAAGTGCCTTTTTCATTTTAAAAATAATAGCCCATTGGAAAAATGATCAACATCATATAAATAATTACAACAAATAATAGAAAGCCAAAAAATCTTTAAAACTAAAAATGCATAATCAGAAATAATCAATTTGAATCTTTCATTAACTTAAAATTTAAATAATTTAGCAGGCTTTACTTTCTAGTTTTGTCAAATTTAATAATCACTTTAGACTCCATGATATAGACAAATATTTCTAATTAAATCAGTATATTAATATCAAAATTAATATATACTGCAATACTTATAACTTATAAGGCCTAACAGAAGGCCCAAAGCTACTAAACTGATTAGTGAATAAGGCCCAATAAGTTAATATATTAATTTATAANTATATTAAGTCTAAAAAATCTTAATAAATAATATCCTACTTAAATTTGATAAAAAATAATAATATTAGTTCATATTGGTATTATAATTATAGTTAAAATATACTTAAGTAGACAAATTAATTGATTATGCTATTAAATTTATAAAGTTTTAAACTAATATAATGAATTCCAATCAATAATCCACTATAATACCCTTAATGTGGCAATATATACACTTAAAATCACTGCCGTCGTTATCGGTAATAGGTAGTTTTCCAAAGCATGTGTTAAAAAATTTGTAAACAATGGAGGTGGCCATTTTGATTAAGTGCTTCCTCAATAAATATATGGCCTACATTCTTCAAATTTGGATATGTTTTTCTTCACATAATGAATTTATACCCTCATAAGAATTACATGACCCGCATTTGTTAAATAAAAAGTTATTAATGGGTGAACAGGAGCTACCATTAACCTTCAATATCAAGGTTAAAACCTTGGGGAAAAAATTCGATTTTTTTTTAATGAAACAGGCAAGATGTCTGCCTTAATGAATGGGCGGATGTTGAATTTATTACGGCGCCAATAATCGACTATAAACATTGAAAAAACGATACACTCAATAAATTAAAAAGTGGAGGTCGCCATTTTGACAACGAAATTACGATACCAATTTTTCGGGAATATCCGGTCGATACCCAAGTGCCTATATATAATATATAGATTATAGATTATTATATAAGGAGCTAAAAATATCGACAAAAAAAAACATAACTCCGCTTCTATAAAAGATCATATAGAAAGACAAAACAAGTGTTTTTGAAAAGGTCTTAGCAAGCCCTTTAAAATGATATATTATTTAAGCCTATGCCTATTGGACTACATTTAAATTTTCTGTCAAAGTACCTACAAAAATCAACTAAGAAGAATCAAGAAGGCTTAGAAGGCAAAGAAGGTGAATTATTAATAATTTAATTTAATTAATCAAGTTAAAAGTTCAATTATGTGATGACATAAACAGATTTCAACATTAATTATTTGTTTAAAATAAATTTCGGTTAAAACCTATATCTCCGACCGGGCCGACCTTATCGGCGGCCATCCAAACCCTAAAATCTTCAATTTTCAGAAATTCTAAAGCTATACCTAACCCAAACCCTAAAAAAAATCAATTTTTCGAAATTCTAAAGCTAAACCTAACCCAAACCCTAAAAAATCGGAAGAGACGCGACGCTCCGGTCGGAGATATAGGTTTTAGCCTAAATTTCATCATTGCCTGATTGAGCTTGCATTTTTCATGTAAGGATCAAAGGTAAATTTAACTTTTTTCACTGGACGAAGGTGCATTCTTTTGACAAGATATGTAGTTGCTTTTCTTAAGGCGAACGCCATTTTAATTTTTGCTGTGCTTAAAACGTCATCACTACAAGTGCCTCGATAAGGCAAAATACCGCATGTTATAGAACAAACAGAACGGCGCTGTTACTGTTAAAACTTGTCAAAAATAACAGCGCTGACATAGCACCCCCGCCCCCCCCCCCATAAATTGGTCACAAATAATTCCGTATTGACAAATAGGCCAAAACAACAGGGTCAACCATTCATCTATTGCAAATCTATTTGACAAAGCT